>JAPYZF010000062.1:0-481953 GCA_030523045.1 Meteorus cinctellus
CATTTGTAATATTAATTATTTAAAAACACTTTTAAATAGATATTAATTTATCGTCGTTATTATCAATTGACAGAGTAAAAATCTTGAACTTCAATGTAACTCACTATAGTTGATACAAATAAATTAACAACAATCAGTGATTTATCAACTACTGATAAATACTCATCAGACTAAAAGTTTTTATTCGTCTTTTATTTCTACAATAAATCCATATTATATGTCAATAATATTTAATAACTATTAATAAACATTCGATCAATACAATCTGTAATAAACTGAACAAACAAATAATCAAATGTTAATTTTCATTTACTAAATAAACAAACAATTTATTCAAGAATTTTTGAAGTAACGAATTATTGAATATCCATCAAATTTTCTGATATCAATTAAACTCTTTTGTCCCAGTGTAATAATTAATTAAACATTATTTTATCTACTTACTCATCTTTTTTTTTATAATTCTCCAAATCAATTTTTGAATTATTTTCATCTAAATCCGTTTTAATTGACGTCACATGTTCACGACTCTTGACCAAATTCTCACCGTTCTTCACTCTCAACATCTGTGTTTCTATTTCAGCCATTTCTTCTGTAAATTATACAACAAGAAAAAAATAAAAAATTGTTATAATCACATTTTTTTCCTCCACCATTTCTCATTTTGTATACTTCATCACTTCAAACACGCACATTCTCAAGTAATAAATACCAATTCAACAGTGCAATATAACAATTGAGCTAATTTTGTTTTATTTTGAATTGACGTGTAACGACGTTCTCATGAGTTTCACGACTGAAATAAAATTAAATTTATATTTTCACTGGCTTCAACTATTCTCACTTATTTCCGTTCTCTTATGGACTTTTATCTACATGAAATCCCTCCTTCATTGCAACTAAGTATGAAATTAAAGTGGAGACATTGCAGTATGTATTATTCTAACTATACGAACATGCAATTGCATACGTAATAATAATTATTTAATTTTCAATTTTTTTTCATATTTTTTTTCGCTATATTAATTTATTCGTTGACTTATTCATAATATAATTGACGAGTGCAACGATAATAGAGATGGATTTTTCTTTTCCTGACTGAATGCATGAGGTTTTTTTTTCAGTTTTTTTTTCACCTTTACTGCGACAGAGATTATTCAAAGTTCAAATTATATGAAAGAATATTTTTTACTTGATATTTAATACGTAGATGGATAATTTAATATTCAAATTAACATGATTGATTGAATGGTGAAGGAGAATTTTGTTTTTTTGAATGATTAGGCACTGTTGAGTATTTTTTATTTGTAATTTAATTTTTGTAGAGGGTGGAGAATTTACTGTGATTTGTTCATTGATATTTTATTGTATATTGATAAAAAAATTTTGTATTGAATAAAATTGATTGATAATTAACAAATTTATTTATTTCTTTTCATTTTCTTTCTCACCAATAAAATGTAAAAATTAATGAAACAAACTTATCGTTCAAATTACCACATCGAAGTCTACATGATAAATTAATTCTAAATGTTAATCTTTTGCGACCTTTCATACCACAATTACCCCCCAACAAAATAACACCTATTGAAAAAAAAAAAAATTCTAGTGCTAATATTATCCATTACATAACTCTAACATATAATTCAGAATGAATAACTAACTAAGAGACGAGAAATATTAATCCATCACGAAGAGTGAAGATAAATATATATCACTGAATGCAGTTTGTCAAGTCTACAAATTATTCAATAAACCATTGCATCATTCTCACAACGCATGAATATAAATAATTAATATAACAAAAGGATAAAAAAAAAGCAGTGCAAGGCAAAGAAAAAATACCCAAACAATTTTCAATCACAATCCATCAGCAAAATCAGTTTTGCATAGTAATAAAAAATGATTAAATAAAATGTACAAAAAAATTGCTAGATAAAATGTGGCAAGAGATGAGTAATGAAAAACCGCGAAAATTTATTAGATAGAAAGAAAAAAAAATTGGATATAGAACCAGCGAAAGCGAGATAGAATAAAAAAAAATGCAATAGAGGTTACATCTTTCTCGACGTGGCTAAAAATTATACACGAACTCATGATTAACTGAGTGATGCAATTCGCAACGATGTCGGTAAAGCGCGTGCAAGTATTCCAGCAACGACGGGAAATTGTCTGACGAAAATTAGAGAGAATAAAAAAACAACTTCGGTAAATGCTATAGGAAATATGTGCAGATATAAATATAAATATGAGAATTTATTTCATGTATTTGAATTTATAATTAAAGCTTTCGACATCACTTGTAATTTTCAACAGAATATTTATTCACATTGGAAAGAAAAAAAATTTGGTGCAGTGTGTAGAGACTGAAAATATGAGAAAAAAATTGAGGGGGAAAAATAATTGGGAAATATAAACAATAAATTAAATTGAATGGATTAAAAAAATGATTTGTTTCACGATTTTTATGTTTGTGTTGATTTTTTTTTCTGCTCTTGGTAGAATGATTGAAATTTTTATTTATGTCAATTTCACAGCGTTCGTATCTGTTGGCATTTACAATGTTTGTATTTATTTATTTATTCATTCAATGTACGTCTGTGTAAATAATGTGTTGTATGCATATTAATATAAACTGTTTATAAAGGTTTTCTTTTTATTTTATTTTTCTTTCAAGTGCTGTTGAGATAATTTGTTATTCAGTGTTTATCAAATATAAAATAGAAATATATAGAAATGATTGTTGAATTGTTCAGTAATTTGTTTTTGATTTGAAAAAAAATAAAAATAGATTTTTAAAGAACTATCCCAATTTTTTGTGATTGTGATTTATATATTTTTGTTTTTTGTGTTTAATGACAAATTATGAAGTCTCAATGAACAAATTTATGTGAAGAATTGTTTTTTTTTTCATTATAGTGAAACAAATATTAACTAATCGCATCTTAATTGTTTAATTTCAATGGTGGGAAGAGAATTCAAAAGATTTTAACTTTCATTAATTGAGGAAGAAAAAAAAATGAATGAATGAATGAATGAATGACCTATCCTAACAGACACCGTGACAAAACATCACATGACATGATAAAATAATCGATTCTCGTAAATGAAAAAAAAAGATAAAAATAAATCAACAATAAATCAAATTATAAAGTTCCAAGTGCGAACGCCAAATTATTCAATTAAATTAATCACCACAAATTATCTCCATCGCCTACACAAACCACCCACACACACCCTCTCTTAACAATCTTTCACCACATTTAAAAATACTCCACATCACACACCACATCGTTCACCACCAACAAAAACAAAAAATCCCCAATTTCATGCAGCCAAAAATAAAATCATAAACAAAAAATTGCAAAGTTAACAAACTCTTAAATCCAACAGAATTAAACCAACAAATAAATTATCAAATGATATCAATTTCAATTATTATCTATTAATTCAATCGATAAACAAATAAACTAACATGATAAACAAATGAAAAATACAGAACTTAATTAAATATAAATATGTTTTACATTATCCATGAATTTAATGAACAAAGAAAACTCGCGATTGTGCAAATGGCAGTTGAAATAAAAATTAAAATTCAGTAAAAAAAATTTGTTCGATTGTGTTTGTGGATAAATAAATTTTTTTCTTCTATTTTTTTTTCTCTTCTTTTTATTCTAAACTGAAAGTATGTGTGATGCAACTGACTTGAGGTTTGACACGCGACTGCACTATATGAAGTGTATTGTGTGTGGCTTTTGCCGATCGTACTTAGGAGCAGCGGTAACAGCAGCAACGGCAACGATACTTTTGCCTCTTACTTTGTGAAACGTCATATCATGTATACTCACGTACACAACTAACACAATTTAAATACTCAACTGCAATGAATGTACACAAACATCAATGGCAAGTCAATGTGGAAATTCTTTTTCTATTTTATTTTTCAATATTCGAACTATTCACATTTGCAGTGTTGATAGAAGTAGAAATTATATTTCAAGACAATTTAATAGTCGAGGAATAAAATTTAATGGCAAATTCTTTATTATTTTTTTTTATCTATTAAATTATTAACGATTTATTTTTTTATATTTTAGTATGAATGATTTAGTTTTTCTTCGAAGAATGAAAGATAACGGGAATTTTACTTGGATTAAAATTATTTAATCGCAAAGAGATTTGGAAAAATATTAAATGTGGAATTTTTGTATTTTATTACAAATTTTATTCTCTTTTGTATATTCATTTATTTATTTATTTATTTATTTATTGTTATTAGTATTTTTCTTTTATTGTTTCTTGGACACTGGAAAATAGTTCAATGAGACTGAGAAACTCTGTGAAATATTTAACAAAGAATTTATCACAATGAGTCATCTCTTTTAAATTCTCTGGAAAACATTTTCTCACTTACATTCCTATCCCTTTATTACATATTTATATAAATTAAATAAATTGTTTTCCCGTAGACTGTTAGCCCTATCGAACAGACTCTCATTCCATATCAGTCAATTTAATCTCGAAATTAATAAATAAATAAAAGTTAATAAATAAATAAAATAATTAAATTCTCAGTAGAATTTTAAATCTCTCTTATTTTTCATTCATTTCCCAAACACAAAAGGGCACATTGTCCTTCACTAATTGACTTCTTGAAAGTATTGGCCGGTAAACACTTATGTTCATAAATATCTACACCAATATATACATATATATAACACAAAGTGAATTGCGAAATGTGGTCAGGGTCAGCCTGTTGCTCTACACACAGGACATGATACTTTCACTAACAAACGTTCTTCAATGCAATGTCGAATAGAAATATAAAAATAAACCTCCACTTGTATATCATCCACAAGAGCCACAGAAGAATTATAAAGAAGAGCAGAAAGACCAAAGACAAATCGGAAAAAAAGGAATAATTACTGATAAACCAAAAAAAAAATAAATAAATAAAACCTCTGAACTTGTTTAAACACGAATAAAAAATATCTTTTATATCATTACCATTTTTATTATCTATTTTGAAAATCATCATGAATGTATTTTTTTTTAATCTCACAATTTATTATACACAGGCTATATTTTTTTTCTTCCTCTCTTTGTTTTTCTTTCTGTCGCTCTATTCTTCAGTGCACGTAGAGCACAAAAATATATATCACAAGCGATATATATGAACCACTGCGTGACACCAACATACAACAGTGAATGAACGTGAATACCACGAGCATTAAATATTTTTCATGTCGAGGAAGGAACAAAGTGAGATAGACAAACCCTTACCTTCCGCATTTGCAATTTCTGTCGGCACTAGTTGTGCAGAGAAAGTTGTGCACAGCCAACCAGCGAACATTCAACACATTGCATGCAGACAGAGTTAATACTCACGTGTTGTGTGAACGATATCATATATAGATTATTATTGTTGAGAATTCAAGTTGAAATTTCATGGTATGTAATGTGATAATTTATATCAGTGTATTATTTCATTCATTATTATGTGTATGAGGAATATTTGTATTTTTATTCATTGAAGAGTTGGAAATTTTAGTTGTTCAATAAATTGTTTTGATAATTATTTATTTATTTATTTATTAATAAATGAAAAAGATAATTTATATTTGACAATTGCAGCTTTGATGGAATTTTTCTAATATCTGAATTTTTATATCACTCTCAATTCACAATTCCTACTGATCTTCAACATTGTCCTATCAAAATTTTATGTAAAACTTATTTTGACATTGATTAAAATTGTTTCATGTTTTTTAATTATGTTATGAATATTTTGTGGACTTATGAACAATTTAAATTTATCTTTATCCACTCATTAAACCATTTACCAGTATTTAAACTTAGCACAACAATTAATACCAAAGAAAATTCTCGAGGTATTGGATTGTACTTGTGATCATTCTGATTCTTTGAATATACATTGGGCATTCCAACAAAGCTGCACCATGAAAAGAAAGGAAAATTGAAATTGCAAGTTATTCTCTCATACATAAATTAAATAAAATTTATACTCAACCCGTGTGTGTGAACACAATGTACCATCAAATGGCATAATAGTCGATTCGAATTGTTGTACATCTCCAACAATTTTCATACATTGCAAAGGTTGGTTACATTCATCTGGCTTAATTGTTCCAAATACGTCGCCATTAATACTCTGTTGACAAGACAATTTTTAATTAACATTCAGCATCAATATCAATCAATAACGAAAATTAATTTCCATAAATTACTCACCGAAATATAGGACTTATACCCATAACATTGACATTGCTGATTTGGTGACTAATTTTTGGATTATCCAGGTGAACGAAGTGACCAAAGTTTGTTTAATAGAAAACAGCGATTTCGATTTTCACTGAGACAATTCATGACAAATTAAATTACACAAAATTATCAACATTTACTAAAAATAATTCTCTCTACCTGAAGAACGTTTTGAACTGTTCACGATGATTCTTATTCCAGTTTAAACGATTATCCTCCACCAAAACATGATTGTGTCCACTAAATCCACACTTCCCTGGTTCTGACTTGATGTTAATGTTCAATCTAAGAAAATGCAAGGCAATATGAATCTCCATTAGAGTAATATTGAAATTGAATGTCCCCAAATCCAATAACCCCAATCGACAAAGTAATATTTCAGTATTCCAACAAAGACATTATCTATTGAGAATCCTATGAAGGGGAATTCCAAATTATGTTGATTCATAAATACGAACAAAGACATAAATAAAAATCCAAACTAAATCACTTTGGCCTCAATCAACCGTTTCAATGTCATGGAATAACAGTAAAATTACTGGAAAACTAATAAAAAACTTCATGTCAAATATGATTTGATAATAAAACCAACTCACGTTCGACTGATTTCTTGTACAGCAATCAAATAATCAGCGTAAACATATTCATATCCTACAACTGAAATTGGTATTGCTTCATAAAATTGATTATTCTTCCTAGCTTCGTACAAGTCTCCACCATATTTTGTCAATCCTGAAGAATTTAAATTCATTTTCATTACAAACAATATAAAATTGATGAAATTGTAATTATTATTCATTGAAGTAACTGATGATTCCTACCTTTAATGGTGAAATCCTCCATAGTTGCTCCACTGAAGAATAAATGAATTGTGCAAGATTTTCATTCCATTGATAATATAAAAGTTTATTCTATTGATTTACAATGTTTATTAATATTGTAAAAAATTACCTGGCATGTATGAAAACGTAGTCTAACGAGTCTTGTTGAAATCGATGAAGACGCAAATAAAATTCTTCATATAAAAATATCCGATCACACTCTTGCACATTATCATTATTATACAAATTATATAACTGACGAACAACAATACTGATAACTTTGGAACATAAGTTTGTAGATCATCATTCATGTTTGCTTGGTAATGGTCTTCACATCGCACATGGAACACATGTCTTAATCAATAGAAATATCATACTGTACAGCGTCGTTTTTCATTCAGAACAAATATTACTCCACTTGGATAAAAAACGATGTGTGAGCATTGAATTCGCTCTGCTTCCTGAGTTTATTATATCGAACAACTGTTAAATTGATGAAAAATACGATACATGTTAGTTTAGCGCAACCTTGGAGTTGGATTTTTATTCTTCATTGAATTAGTATCGTACATGGTTGGTTATTTATAAGTTTCAAGAGTTTACAAATGGAAAATTTGGATTCACATTAGCAGACTTTCAAACAAATCAATTGACAATCGCGTGACACTGGTTCTTGTAATAGTAAATAAAACAACCAACTGCTACGTTTATGAATAATCATGAAACACAATCTCTAATTCATCCACCACGAAATATCCTTTCCTCTATATTTCAAGCTCGTGTGTTCTGAATGGCAGACATTCCCCATGCCAACAAGCCTATGGCATAAAAATCATATCAAACATTACAATTATTTCCTGATTAACAGAATAACGAAATGGAAAATCAACTGATACTTTTATGTGTGTACATCTTGTGCCATCGAATGGCAGCAAAGTTGACTCAATGTATGATTGATCCCCATCAACTTTCAAACATTTCAAAGGTTCAGTACAGGCATGTGGACCAATCACATGTGCTAGACGACCACGATGATTCTATCCATTAATTGACAGATGATTAACGATTGATATTCATACCAATAGAAATGAAAATAAATTTTGGATGTACCTTGATATAAGATTTATATCCATAACATAGACATTGTCTATGTGGTGTCAAATCTCTGTATGCACCTGGTGGACGAAGTGATCGGGGTTTGTTCAAAAGAAAACATCGGTTTCGATGTGTACTGAAACGAGACAGAATGATCCAATAAAAATAGTAATGAAACTTGGAAAGATTTCGTATTATTAAGTAGCATTTGATTTTTTTTGTTTGATATTTATTGGCTTACCTTAAAAATAAAAAATAATGTTTCTTACTATCAGCACTCCATTTCAAACAGTTATCACATTTAGGACCACCTCTTTGCATGATGGCATAACATTGTCCCACGTCTTTCAATCCATAGCGTTGTGAATCCAATTTGAATTTCAATCTATAAATAGTGAATAGAACTTGAATATCTGGTTTGATGAAAGTCTTGAAGTAAATTCAACAGAAGTGTTCAACTTTATAAGCAGAATTTTCATTATTGTCATTTCAACGATTCATTGGAAGTTTTAACTTTTGAAAAAACAAGGTTTTTGTGACTGGTGGAAAATGTTGTAGGTAACGATATAAAATAAAACTTGCACTCGACCAAACTCGTGAACTGCTACTGCATAATCAGCGTAGTAGTATTTGTATCCAACCACTGAGATTGAAACTTCTTCATAGAATCTATTGATTTTCCTCGCTTGAAATAAATCGCCACTCTGCTTTGTCAATCCTGAAACCACAAAATGAGATCAGATAAATTACGATACAGAGTGGATTGGATTTATATTCGGGTTAATGAAATTTCTTTACCTTCTACGAGGATTCTGTCATCCATTATTTTGCGACTATGAAAAAGACCAAAAAAATTATCATATATGTTAAACATCAAGTCAATTCAACTGGTATTATAATAAAATAAATTACTGTGTATGTATAAAAACGTGATCAAACGAATCTGGTGGAACATTTTTACTGCGCAAATATTGGGCCATCTTCGTAGTTAAGTCTATGAATTGGAGTTCATTATCATTCACTTCGAATTCAAATGGCACAGACTCCTGATGGATTCAAAAATAATATGAATATAACAAAACCAAACTATAATTATCATACTCACGTCTTCGATAATGATCCTTGCAATATTGATGAAAAATTCCGGCGTGCCAATTTGTAATTTTCGAAAAATCATATCAACAGCATTGAAATAAATAATATAATTCCGCACAATCCATTTGATGTACTTATCCTCTCCAAAATATATTTTACTGTCAAGAAAGATAATAAATAACATCAGAAGTGATTAACAATTTTTTTTCTTCATGACCAAATAATAACCAATAATTTATAGTTACAAAGGCTGAGCAATGTCACGAGTGATAACGACCATAGTTTCCAAGCAATATTTCAGTTTGATTGGATCATTAAGAGGGTTTCTGGTTCTCCTAATTTTAGATTCAGGGAAATCGATATCATCCTCATCAATTGTTTCTCCAACTACAAATAAAAAGATCAATCAAATTCTAGAATAATCTAAAAATATGAAACATTGTCATTGGACCTACTTTCCAACTGGTTTGTATCAGTCAAATCTGGACCTTCATCAATCGCACGTCCACTTTCTGGATCTAAAGTGTGAGAATTTAATCCAAGAAAGTTTTCCCAAGCTTCTGAATCAGATGGTGGTGGATAGATTCTATTCGGATGAATATGAACAAATAGATGCTCATTTTCTTTCACATATGGATCACCAACTGTACCCAATGTGTATCTTCCTTGTGCATCAAAGTCGTATGGAAGACTACGAATATAATAATTCGTGCCAATAACACCAAACTGATATTAAAAATGAATTATTCATATTGTGCTTTCCTATTGTGATTACATAAAATAAATTATGGGAACTTACAAACTTTTGAAATTTGACAAAATACACAATCGCTGAACATTTATCTAAATCGTGATACATTATAAATTCACCAACATCGGTCATTATCTAATAATGAGATAATTTAACATAATTTATCTTTGTCATATCATTGGTATTTTGCTTTAGACTGGACTGTTATATTCAAACTGATAAATATTTTATACGTCTGGTATTAAATCGTTAGAAGTTGTCATCACAGGCAGATGTTCATTGGCTAAATATCGATCTTGCTTTGTCCAATGTAGATCAACTTCTTCGCCGGTTGGATATCTCACTGTCATCGTCAAATCAATCGGCATGTTGTTGTATATAGAACGTTTCAATCGACCTATTAGAAATATTGAAATCGTTCGTCAATACTTATTCATACTGCAAATATTCGTGACAATTTTCCTACCTGGTTGCCAGGATGTCTGGTTAATTGTGAAATGCGATGCGGTAGACCTATGTGCGATACTTACCAACATTGAACACATTACAAAAGAAATTGACATAATCAAAACCATCGTTGCACTGTAAATGTTGGTACGAGGAAAGTTTGCCTGCTTGTAACTATCCTATAAAATCAACTGCATTATATGAATACTTTCCTAAAGCTCAAAACATATTTTAGGTTGATCGAATATGATGAAGATAAAACGTTTTGTATTTTTTAGAAATTAGTTATATTGACAGGGAACCACCTGAATTTACAGTCAGTGAAAAAGCGATTTGCTTAACAGAGTAAATCGTTCAGTGATAAGTGAAAAAAAAACCTTCGGACTCAAATTCATGAATAAATATTGACTATCACTTATCTCCCGACAGAATTGTTTGTGGCACATGTCGGTATTGTTATATTGACATTAATAAGAACGCCAGTGCTATTGATTGCCACTTGTGAGATTACAAATGATCTGATATGATGTTTTCTTACACAAATATCATCGGCGCCTGAATTTTAATTATTATCTAAAACTCCGAATTGAATTATGAAAACCTTGAACGATTTAATGTGTTCCGAATCAGAAGCACAAGCCAAATCAGAGAATTAATCATCTCATTGATCACAGAGATACTACTTGAAGGTACCCAATACATTTTTGGTTTATGAATCGGTTTCAGACACACTGAAGTTTCATGGCTGTTGAATATAAGATGAGCTTCTTATGTAGATATGAAATTTGCCAGTAGTTGAATTTCAAAAGTCTTCTACTGCAGTACACACTTCATTCCAGCAAATCTGATAATCAAAGGAAAAGGTTGTGATTGATGAAGGGATTGTTATTCATTAGTATGAATCAATTATTATTATTGTAACTATCGGACAATATGATTTAATTGTCAGAGTTATTGAATAGCATTTACTAACATCGTGTCTGAAATCGGGGAAAGTCGTTAATACTGGTAAATATTTATTAGCTAGATACCGATGTTTCTTCATCAAGTGCAGTTCGATTTCCTTCCCAGTTGCAAATTTTATTTTCATCTCCAGTTCATTTGGCATTGTGTCATGGAGAGATCGTTTCATTCGACGAGCTTGAATGGTATAAGCAATTTTGTTTCAATGCTGAGTTTCAACATCTTTTAAATTACATTCTGATTAATTCCACAGTTGTAACAATATTTTAAATTTCATTTCTAGGCTTCTCTTTCAATTACTAATTTATCGATTCACTTGGTCAAATAATACAAATGGAATTTAGACTATGTACTAAACAGGTTTTGATTGATGAAGACTATTTCAGTGTTTGTCCACGTTGATATATCAATTTTATGAAAGTTTTGAAGTTTAGTTCAGACAATTGAACGTTTAACTTGGACCATAATTCATTTTGTCTAACTAATTAATATTTAGACTGATTTGCTTAGAATATTAGTGATTAATATTGTAATACAGTTGAATCTACTTTTGTTTAATGATTTATGTAGAGAGTATAGTTAAAGCACACCTGGTTTCCATGTTGATGTATCGTTAATAATTTCGTATGAAAATTCACTTTTTACATTGCTAAAGTGTATTATTTCTGTTAATATGATACAAATTAAAGAATGAATTAAAATATTCGATGCCATAATGGTACAGTGGAATAACGTGGTGAAATGATGACGACTTGTTCACTTGATGTTTAATATTATTGTCGATTCGTTCTTCTAAATTTTATTCGTGATAAGCTAATAACCTTCAGACTAATTCCCCCCATGAGAATAGAACGAATGAATAATTCAGGTGTCAACACGACTGTGTCAAATAATGAAAATATTGACGTTCGATAAATTTGTGAATAGTTTATTTATGTCGTTGAAAACACGTGTTTCTACGTGGATGATTAAAATTTTTAATTTGTTAGGACTTACATGAGAAAATCAACAATGAAATAAAAATTTTTCGAATGTTGGAAAGAATATTTTTTAACTGGAAAATTTGCTCGATTTTTCTCGTTGTTGATTAGTCAATAAAGACATTGAATATTTATAAATAAATATAACAATTAATTATAGAGTTGAATCCATGTGGAATAAATATTAAAAAATAGTTTTGTATATTTGCAAAATTCTTTTGTTTATTTTTTTAAATGCTCAAATAATTCTCTGATCTTACAAATTATTTTTAACTTGATAATAATTAAATCCAAGCTCTGCATTCTCTTGTTGTGGATGGAAAAAAGTAGCAAGAATAGAAAAGGAGAAGATGAAGAAATATAAATGGACAAGTTATAACTTGTTTCAAGTGATTTTACACTGAATGCAATGAAATAGTGGATTTCATGTATTGGATTATATAAAGGACTTCCGGGTGTCGAGTGTGCGTCTAGTGAGCAATTTTATACGCAGTTGCGACAAGTTTCTACAGAAACAAACGCACACAAGACTGCATACACGCGCACATGAATTCAGATAATTTCAGTGTGGTAAAACATTTAGAAATTCCTCGCAACATTGCGCACATTATTGTTCGCTGATTCAGAATTAATAATCGGGCACACATTATAAATTCGGGGTATAATAACGGTATAATCAGTGTCGAAATACTTGAATAAATAATTGAATAAATATAATCAATAAAAATTATAAATAAAAATATTTAAAGAGTCATGAAAATGTGACGAAAATACCAACGAACAAATTTTCTAGACGTTTAATTAATTCATGAATTTGATATCACCATTTAATTTTCATTTTATTGTGATAATTAAATTTATTAACAATGAAAAACAATTTTCCCTGATAAATAATTCGTTATTTTTAAGTATAGTGGAATTTATTTCCCTATTAAATTTACGAAATTTGATATCAGAGCTAGAAAATTTCACTGAGGCATTTTGTTGCTTGGGATTTCTTGTTATATGCCAACTCGAGTGTTATAAAGTGAAAAAAAATAAGTGAAGTCGTGAAGAGTTTGGAGTAAGGATAGATTGAAAAACTTTTTTCATTTTTTTCTCTTCCTACTCCTTGTGAGACTTCGCAGTCACGTTGAGCACATTTTGTTTTACTTCATTTTCTCATTTTCTTTACTCTCATTTTCTTGCTCTACATCCACTTGATATCCCGCATTTCAGCCAACTCTCAACTGCATTATTATCATCATTATTTATATTTATATATATATATATATATATGCATTAATAATTCTGTGTAGAAAAGAACGAGTGAGGATAATACAAATTTTATTTAAAATTTCAACAAATAAAATGACAGTTCATCATCAATCAATTTCGATTACTTTTCGATTACTTCAAAATGACTATCGAATCTTCAATATTATCATTAATTTACATAATCAATTAAAGGGAAAAAAAAGTAGAAAAAGAAAAGGAAAAAAATTGAAATATACTTAACATTAGTACTCTGCTATTTTTATTTTGGACCTATGGACTTCGGATATTTGATCGAGTCACAGTTCGAAGAAACTCTCGATGACAACGACAATGACGTTCATTATTATTTCACAGTGGTATTAAGAATGTTGAACAGAAAAAAAAAACTTGTCGTCCTCTATTATACTCTATAATATTTTTATATGCCGAGTGTTTTATGCTTTTAATTATATTATCATCGTCTTCATTATTTTCTTTAATATCTATTCAATTTGGTTGTCGTGTTTTAAAGAAGTTCCACTAATGCATTGACGAAATCAATAAAGAAATACTCAAAAATTCGATTACAATTAATTGAAATTATTCAAGTGAGTTAATCTACAAAATTACTAAATTTAATTTAATAAAACAGTATTGAAACCACAAAATTTAATTATTTCTTTAACGAAATATTCATTGAAGTTTTAATCATTTAATTTATTCATTCCTTCTTCATACATTACAATTCTCAGATGTAAAAATTTTTCATAAGGTAAACTACTTTTTTATCAAACTATTCTGACATTGGTAAAAGAAAATAAAATGATAGAATTGTATGAATTAATTTTGTTGTTTTTTTTTTGCTAATAAACTTATGATATAATTCTCCTTCCTTCGAGTTATTTATTGAATCGATATGGTTGAAATACCAACGCTGATATAACTAATAAATAAATATGTTGATGAATATGTGAACATGGATGATAAATGCAAGTTGTAATATTGGAGATAAATCAGAATCGCTGGATAAGACCAATAAGGAGGTTGAAGTTCAGGGTTAAGAAATATGAACATTCATGCAGTGAATTCTTCTATTTTAAACAATTTATTATAATTAATTTTTTAAATATTTGTTCATTGCACAAATTTGTTCTTGAAGACAAGTATTAATTTACATCGTTTGTATTAACTGCAATTTGCAATGGAAATATTTGTTTGGATAACAGTTTCAAGTGCATGAATTATTCCTATCATATAAAAATTGTATTTTTACTTGTAACTCCGTCAGAAGATGAGAAAATTTTTTTTTCTTTGTATTGTATTATTATTGTAATGAATGGCATGAGCATTATTTTTTATATTTATTCAAGTCGTGTACAACAATTTTTTTTCGTTTTTTTTTGTGTTCTATGAAGACACTTTGATTTTAGCATATTTAATTTTTTCTATTTTTTAATTTTTTATTGTTATTGATTATTGTTTTCATTTTATCCTTCGTTTTATATAATGCAATAATATTGATGGTTTTTTTCTTGGTTTTTTGATTTATATGGGATGATCTGTTGAGAATTTAATAGAGTTTATTTATAGATTTTGAAGGTTGATACTTAAAATGACGTGAGAATTATTCGGAATAACTTGGAAGTGATAATAATGGATGAGAATTTAGAAAAATGTTATTAGAAAGTGAAAATAATTTTAAATTTCACATTGTTAAATAATTTAAGTATTAACATTTCGTCCAAAAGACAATTTTTGAAGGAATTTTCTTATAAAATTGTTTAAATTAATAATTAAAATCAATTGTTGTGAATTTGGTGATTATATCAAGCACTTGAAAGAGAAAAAAATTTGATTTTTGATCCAACAAATAATTTAGAAACTTTTGGCAAAGATAAAACATTATTTCCATTTTCAATTCATCAGGATCAAACGATAAAAATAAATAAATCCCCTACTAAACTAAAATCAACAAAGGAATAGTATTAAAAATAGCAACATAAACAGCATTACGTTCTAAATATATCTGTCAACATTCAACACAACATTCAACTCTTTCAATCCCCAATAGCTTCATCTCCTCTTTTTCTAAACGTGTTGAATTCTGTTCTATCGCACACCAACAATCAGCTATCGATCACATTTTTTTCCACTCCTTCTTTTTTTCTCCCTCTATCGCACCAACATCATCAAACTCCATTATTTTGTCTTTCACTCTCTTGTCTATACGCCAATATTTCTAAAGACGAGTCACATAATCCGTTTGTACAACACACATGTGTGTTGTATTTTGAATCATTGATGCAAAAGTAGTACGCATAAAACGTATATTTTATATTGAGTGGGGCAGCAGTGAGACTTATCGAGGGTCAGAGCTCAATCGTTTCGCCAGCGCATTCTCGTTTATAAAGGAGACACATCGGCTTCATCCACCTTTTGCGGTGTGTTCAGTTTAACATTCAATATAAATATTTTTTGTTCATTTCATTTATTAAATCTAATTCGTTCTTTTTTTCTCGGAGTTGTTCTAACTGTTTTACTCTTAGAAACCTTTAATTAATTCTTGATATTATTTTTATTTATTGTTTTACATAGATTAATAATTATCTTTCACTTTTAGTGAAAGTGAAATTAAATTTGAACTATTTTGTTGAGTTGATTTTTATTTTCGATCGATTCTGTAGAAAATTTAGAAAAGTTTAATGATTTGGTGATTAAGGGAAAGAAGTGATCGAACGATACAACGAGAAAAAAACGAGGCGGAAAAATAATTTACGAAGAGGATTAAGAAAGAGCTGGTGAGTAGAATTTGTTGAAAAAATTGAATGAATGAATGAGAAGTTTTTGTGTTGGTTTTTTTCTTTTTCTCTGAATGATTGTTCCCAATTTTTTTTTTTTTTTGTTTTGTTTCTCTCCTCAAATTCTTTTATTTTTGCTCTTTTTTTTTTCATTTTCTGTGGTCGTGAAATTAACTGATTTATATCCCTGCTTGCATCGCCCTTTAATATTTATATTCATACGATGAAACTTTCGCTGGACTTGTACTCAGCAACTTCAAGGTCGTCTTTGTATAATTCCGGCGCGTCAATGCGACTGGTCCGTTTGTGTATATACATATCAATACATTCACTCGATACATGGACACACACATACACAGATGTAAACTCGTATACCACAATCGGTCAAGGTGATAATGTGTAATACTTTCAGAAGAAACCGAATTTTTTTACTGTACAGGGTGTACATAAAATATTCGGTTGAACAATTTTGTTAGTCAATGATTTTTCGATTTGGTTTATTTCATTTCGTCAATTTTATTAAGATAAATTATTTATTTATTTATATAAATTTGTGTGATATTTAATGTCTCTCTTTGTGATTTTTTTTCCATCTAATTTTTTTCTCTTTCTCTGCATTAGTTCAATTGAATTAGATGAATATCAAATAATTTGATGTAATACATGTCAATTAAATTTCATTGCGAATTTTACTGTTTCTTTTTTTTTTGTTTAATTAATTCTGTTCGTTTGTTAATTTAAAATGTTTATACAGGCTTGGGAAAAATCTTTTGCTTCATTTTAATGTCAATATTACACAATTTGAATAAGTAATTAAATTGCATTTGTCAACAAGACTCGAATTAATTATGATGACTTTTTAGGGCAAACGAGTTTATGATAATTAATTCATTGAGATTTAATTAATATTGTTGGAATATAGAAGTGAATTGAACAAGAACAGAAATCAATTCATATTCCATTTTCTGTTATTAAGTAAATTTCCAATCGAAAAATTAATTCACATCCATTGAAATTAAAAATAATTTTCACATGAAATCGAAATATTTTTTTCTCTATATTTTGTTGAGGAAGAAATAGATTGGCAATTAGAATAATAAAAATGAATTTCATTGAATGTGTTAAACGCAAGCAAAGAAGTCATTTGAATACTGAATTATTGTTGTAACAGTCGCAAAATTTATTCAAGAGCTGTTACATTTCAGCAATAATAAACAATTGTTCCAAGTAGAGAGAAAAATCATCTAAGATTATTTATAAATTCATCTTTTACATTATTTATACATTTGAAATTGAATGAACACAAATGGGATAATTGATTTTATGAATGGTGAATATTTTAACCATTTTAAATATTACAAAACAAAATTTTGTTTAGTCGTCAATGCATTGGGAATACTAATTGAAAAAAAAAACATTAATTAAATATGAAATGAATGAAGATTAATTAAAAACAGTTTTCACAAAATAATTGTTCTCTCAAATGTGAATGAAATATAATTGAATGCATAATATTTTTCCAATTGTGTATTTAAAAACATTTCTCCACAGTTTTTTTTTCCATTTAAATCAGAATTTCATCATTTTTTTAGTTATGATGTAAAGTTCGCTATAAATCCATATCATTCACATAAAATTTCATACAAAAATTTACATATCAAAATTCTTCCACCGGAATTTTTCAGATATTATCTCCAAAAAAAAATTCTTATCTTGTAAGAACATATAAAATTTATTAACAATAAATTTCAGGGAATTTTGAACACCCTGTATTGGTTTAAAATATATTATACAAATCCGATTGAAAAGGTTGTTACACAACTTGTAGATTTAATGAAGGTACTGACTGGAAAACTTGATAAAATACATAAGAGAATGTATTTCAACTAAAAACTATTTATAGACACACTGGAATTAGGGCATGGATTAACATTTCGTAAAATGTTTACTTAATAATTATTCAATGAATAATTAAAACGTTCAACAAACAGTTAGACATTCAACTACAATCACAATTTAATTATTGAAAATAATTTACATTTGTAAATAAATCTGTGAATGGTTCCCTAAAAAAATTTAACAAATTTCTAAAATTACATTACAATTAGACCGGAACAATTTTCTCTTTTGTATTGTCTGAATGTTCTTTATATTATTCCTAAGTTTACATTTCGTTTTATCAAGTCGCATAATTTTTCCAAGTCATAGCGATAAGTTTACAAATAACCTAAAAAAACCTCTCAATACAAAATATAATTTATAATTTATCATCATCACTACAAAACACTCGACAAATAAATTTCACTGCTAAATGACAAATTTCTTGTTTTAAATGTAAACAATGATTTATTTTAATAACAAAAACAAGAAAATACAAAGAATAAATATACAATTTGAATTGGAATAAATAATTATTCACCTGACAAAATTAAACGTCAATTTATTTTCTTTATTTCATTTTTCTTTTTTCATTTTACATAATTGCATAACAATAAATTTCAACTGGATTTTAACATGCGTTGACAATAAAATTGGATGCATAACAAAAAATAAAACGTTGAGCTATGCAATTTCACAAGCAAACAATAATATTGAAATCAGACGTCAACTGACATTAGGAAAAAATGGTAGAGGGAACTTAATAGACAGTGGTACCTATCAACTTAACTGAGTTTTGTCATATTTCCTTAGTAAATATTCTGCATGTATCAACGTATCAATATGTATATGTATAATCACATGAAATAAGTTGTTGTAAAGCCTTGACGTGGAGTAAGGGAAAACAGCTGCATGTATAAGAGACACAACGTCAAGTCCATCAGTTACATCAGTATTTTAGTTTCTTTCCAACCATCCGACAAAACCGTTCACTTTTCTTTAAATAAATCACGTCGATGCATATTCCTTAGAGTATTATTCATTTTTTGTTTTTTTTTTCACACCTTTCATTGATGGTGTTGAATGAAAATATATTTACTTGAAAGAGAAGTTGACAGAAGGAAATACGATGGAATTTATTGTCGAAAGTGAGTACGAAAGAAAGAAAGAATAAATATCTTGGAATTTAATATTGCATTTTTTTGATTATTTGTTTGTTGTATATTGTGATGAATTGTTAGTAAGATTTGTAAAGGAAATTGAACTGGAGATTTTTAGTTTCTTTTCCGATTTTATTTAGGATTTTTTAATAAACAAATGTTTATTTGTAATTATTCGAATTTTAAGTTTACTCATGAGGATAGGAAAGAGCACTCTTGGCGTTTTCTTCTAATTTTTCTAGGATTATTCAATTGCTTGAGTTTAATTTTATAAAAGTAAAGCGTTGGAGATAAGAAAAGAAGGATTGGTAAATAAATATTAGTGATTTGACAAAATTTCTTCTATCGTCAACTGTTTGACGATGATTTTAAACAATTGAATGTTTGACAAAATGTTTATTTTAATAATTCTGAACATTTTCAGAGGAAATAAATTAAATTAATTTATGGATTTGTATTATGAATGCAAAAATTATCGCGAATTAACTAGTTTGGGAAGATATAGTGATTTCTATGATTTCTCAATTGAATAAATATATTTAGGAATTTTATTTTTGCATAGATAAAAGTTTACTTCTGGTTTATGTATTTACATATTCTCATTTGGTGTAAATTCAATTCAATTAGTTCCATTGTTGATAAATTAGCCAAATAAAATTGGATCACTTCATATATTAATAATTTTTATTTTCATTTTATCTTTTCTCACTTCTTCTCTTCCTTACAAAAATATCTACTAAACTTCTCAACATCCCCTAAATCCAAAACCTAAATTACCAATCGCTAACAAAAAATTAGATCAATATAAAAAATGAAGTGAAAAATCCTATTGCAAGAAACCACTTGATTGACAGCTCATTTTCTCTCGGATTACAAAAAAAAAAGATTTTTATTCCCCATCTGAACGTCCCTCATAACCAACAGGGGGTAAACTGGTACACACGACCTCATCACTCGCACGATGTACACAGACACACACAAATATATCATCAGACCCAACCCATCACAATTTTCATCCACTGAAATTGACATTGACATCACTGTCAATATTGTTCCACGACGACAAATAAAATGAGAAAGGAATGTCACTAAAAGAGTACACAAACAAACTCCCCATGTCCAATATACAATTTGCTTCAATGTTTGCATCAAATATATTTATGTATATAAACAGTAGAAGAAACACAATAAATCATTAATTCCGCATGTGGAAAAAAGAACGATCGTACTATTGAGCATGAATTGTATCGTTGATTGAATTCTATAAAACAGAAAAAGAACGTGTTTGAATTTGTCGAAAGAGTGAATGAAAAGGGTGGAAAAATACGTGGAAATAAAGTAGAATAAATGGGTTCAGGTCGAAGAAATAAGGGTGTGGGTTGAACACGTTTGAACAGGCGTATATTTTATTCGGATCAATGAGGTCTTTATATAATATGAACATATTACGTGTACAGAAGAATGAAAGGATAAGCAAACGTTTAATTGTTCGTACAAGCTCAGAATTCATATCAGTAATGTGTTTGTATTTACTAATTGCATCTTCACTTTAAATTGGAAGAGAACAATCAGTATATTCTTCACTTTTAGTTGTATTTGTTTACAATTAATTAATTTTGCTTGAGGGTAAAGGATGATGGTTGATTTGATCCTTTTGGGGTTTGTATTAGTAGAAAATAATTGGATTTACATGAATGGGGATCGGCACAATGAGTTGTTGTTTGTGAATGTTAATTTGGTTATGGAAATACCGAGTGTGATCAATTGGAAAATTGATTATGCACTTCTGTATGAGCCAAATGCTTTTCTGGGATTGAAATACCACTTAATCATAGATTCAATATGGTTACGTGTGGATCTGTATTCAATTTTTCTTTTCTATGTAGAACATCTTAGAAATATTATTTAAAGAAAGAAACATATGAGAACAGTTGAATTGACATTGATATCAAATCGTAAAAATTCTTTTACTAAATACTCATATTAATTAAATATATCAATGACTCAAACTTTTTTCTTAATGGAAACTCTCATCTCAAATGATTGGGCGTCATTCCATCAACTTATGCAACTTATTACACCAAAATTTAATATTTATTCCTAACGTTTATATTTATTCATAAACAAGTTTATTCATTCTCACAAACATTGTTATAGTGCCTGACAAACAATTAATCGTTTGATTAATCATTTTCAAAACACCTTTCTCTCTCTTACTTTCACTCTCACTTCTCACACTCATTCTCGTTTGATTTTTCATGTTTGGTATGACGAACGTCGCGTGTTAAAATGGACACGGCTCAGTGTGACGGTTGGGGAAAAAAAAAATTGTGCAAGTAAACGAAATGAGAAATGTTGGCCTTCAACGGGTCTGGTTTTTTTCTTTCTTCCTCTTTTCTCATCGTTTCATTTCATCTCGCTATTATTATTTCCATTATTTTTCTTTGTCTTTTTTTTCTTTTTTTTCTTATGTATAGCAAGAAATCTTCCTTAATGCTGATTGGAGAATTTTTTATAAAGATTTCTATTTAGTAAAATACATCCATTGAATTTATTTTCAAATTAATTTTATTCTCACATTTTTCACGTTGAAGTTTTGAGACATAAAAATCAATTAGTGTTTATTTTTTTCCTTTGACATTTTTTAATGATACAAGATTGTTTTATATGTGTCTAATCATCAGTTCATCGATGATACCACACAATTATGCTTTTATTAAATGCACGTATACATAATGATGGATACAAGAAATTTAATAAAAAACATTGAATGCAAAATTGATACTTGTAAAACGATGGTACGTAGAGCGTTGCGCAACAACAATCGTCCGGTTGTATTAATTTAATTTTTTTTTCTTATCTTGTTTCTGTTCTCTTTTATTCTTCTTCTATTTGTCCACGTTCTACCTTGTCTATTTTTGTTTACTTTATCAGTTACAAACGTAATTGTGTACTCGCACGTGTACTGGACACAATTCACTACGCATTTAATTCTTCCTTTCAAAATATATTTGTAACAAATAATTGTTATACTACTGATAGTAAATTAATACAATGCTGTTGTATAAATATTTTGTGCAGTTTATTATATTCAAGATTTATATTTATTTATTTATTCATTTATTTATTTATGCTGTTACAGAAGAATGAATAGATGAAAAAAATTGTTGAAGACTTAAAAAAAATGGAAATGTTTAACAGTAATAAAAAAAATATACATCGAGTATAATTCAAGGTTACATCACCTTTAATAATTACAAAAATACTTTTTTTTTCTCGGTATCTCTTCTTTCCAATTTTTTCAAACCTTGTACATTGATCAGGTAATTTTTTCACTAGTTTTTCCTCTACGTTTTATATATTCACATGACGATATGGATAATAAAAATAGGAATAAAAGAATAAATGTTTTCATATATTTATAATAAATAATATGATCACTGATTAATAAATAAATAAATAAATAAATAACTGTTTATCAAGTAAAGTAACATTGAATAATGTTCAAAGTGAGGGCGACAAGTTTTATTCAATGTTTTATTCATTGATCAAAGGAATTAATTTTCTTTTCATCTTCTCTTTACCTTCAAGATTATTTCTTCGAAAAATTTTTTTTTTCTCTCCTTTTTTTTTATAAATATAAATTAGCAAATATAAATTTATAGATGAGAATGATAACTCTGTGAATTTATTCATGTCAAGCATATATTTCGTTGCAAGAGAATATTCTTCGTTTGGAAATATTTATTGTAGCTTCGTAGATATGTGGATACATAAATTGATAGGTTGATATGTTTCTGCATACATGAAACGATCGCGTGCACTGGAATCCACAATGAAACGCCCTCGAAATACTTGCGCAAATGTACAAGGAACTTGTGAATGCAGTCGAGCATTTACAAATGTACTTTGATATGTTGAAACAACAGTTGGAACATTACTGAACATTTACTAACTGCACTTTAATTTTTTTTTTCTGATTATGTAAAATTGCTGTTTGATCTTTTATTATTGGCATCTACTTTAGAATCATTCAATAATTTTTAATATTTATTTGAGATTAATATACAGTTGAATTTATTGATGCTTTTCAAGTTTTATTTCTACAATTTTATAATTATATTGAAATTCTTATTTTAACTGTTATGCTGTCATGTAATTATAATTAATTTCTTTTCGAGAGTTTTCTCGTTATGTCCTCGACCTTGATCTCATCGTGATGTTTGTGTGTTTCGTCTTTTTTATTTTTTGCATTTTTTTTTTGCTACTTTTGTTATGCAATGGAAATAAATATTCAAGGAAATGTTTCCTTCTTTTTTATTTATGACTTCGGGTTAAGTTAAGTTGATATGTTTTTATTCTTTTGTGTGTTATTGGGTGTAGTGTCTTTCGATAATTTAATTTTTTTTCTTCTTGACAGATAATTCATGATGAATTTTAATGCTGGAAGGTATTTTGTTGTTGATTAGAATATTATAAAATTATGAATAAAACTTGATTGAGTTGAATAGAAATTATTTTGATGATCGTTTGATGAAAATTATTTTCTAAAAAGTTATAATAATTATTTATACATATTTTCATCCACTTTTTATTTATATTTTTTAGTTATATTTACATATTCACTCCTTTGATAAACTGTACGACTTCACAATGTTGATCAAGGACATAATTATAATGTAAATATTTGTGCAACAACATTGCACTGAAATAAAAATATGTCAAAACGAAAGATATTTTATTCCCTCATGATAAAATATTTATCAATCAGAATGATGACTTGTTCCCATTATATTTACTGCCAGAATTTTTTTATCAAATTAATATTCACTCGTTTGCTGGTAGCAGACTAAATAATTTGTGGAAACTTATTTTTAATCATGACGATTATTATTATCTTTCTCTTTTTTATACACAATTTTGTGTATGCTCAAATGATTAATTAATTGAATCAATCAATTGTTTATGGTTAATAAAATTATCCGCTACCAATTGTTAACATAAACAAAAGAGATATATAAAGCTCATGGATAGAATTTTTGACATAACAAAAATTCACTTCACTCTCTTTTTTTCATATTTTTTTCTCTATCTATTCCAAACAATCATTAATTATTTCCATTGTATAATCCACATCTGACGTAACTTTCCATTTATATATAAAAATAAATACATAATTCAACGAACTATTATTGACCTTGACTTTGTAACTCAAACCCACCAAGATACTATGCGAATATAAACAACAAATAAAACAATAACAAAATAAACATAAATAATGAAATAAATAGTCATTGATCTATGAAATACAACAGTAAATATTTTCATAATTTATATTATTGTATTCATTATATTATTTTATTATTGAACTTTACATTTTTAGATACTTTAAAACACTGTCATAAATATTAATAAACAATTGGTATCGTGTGAATAAAAATCCATTGTTACAAAGCGTAAAGATTTTTCTGGATGTTAATTTATGTTGAATTGAATTATCACAAATTAAATTATTACAATCGACGTCATATGAAAGGAATGATATCAGCTGTGCAACCGCATTCAACCACGTACGATTATTTTAACCCATATCAACGCAACTGTTTCATGTATTTAATATTTAAAATAGTGTGTGAGTAAATGTGTATTGCCACAACTAAAATGAGTCAACGATAATTCTTTACATATTTACCATATGCTTGTGTGTATAAAGATAAAACAATTTTTGACGAACAAACAGACCAGTTTGCTGTTTGAGTTTGACTGGTTCGTTAGTCAATAAATGAACATGTCACAAATATAAAAGCGAATAATGATGAATAATAGTTTAGATATATTGAAAATACTATTGTGATTTCTTACAATTTTTTTTTAAATCTATTTAACTTTTATTTTTATTTTGTTTATTTAATTTTAATATAGAAACCATGTTGACGGACATGGATCAGATGCCTTCCCTCAAACTTGGTGAATTTATTCTCCAGTTTGAACTTGGACCACCATCGGCCGAGTTGCAGGAAGTTGCTAAGAAAGAATTACGTGAAACACCAGAAATTCAACGTCAAGCAGTTGCTGAATTGCGAGAATTACTTAAACGTAAGTGAAAGAAAAGAATTGTTTTTATTTAATATCAATACTGTGATAAAAAAAAAGAATATTATTATTTAATTATATCAAATCATAAATAAAATTTTGCTCAAATGTTTTTTTTATTGTTTCATCATTGTTCCCAAAGAGGAAATTTAAGTTATGAAAGACAAAAATTTTATAAAACAAACTCCATTTTTTGTAGATAAAATATTTATTATATATTACAATACCAAACGTTCTTTAATTTGTTTACATATGTCCCTAAGTTTAATTTATATTTATATAATTTTTCCATCATGAATTAATTTTTTCTTCTTTGTTGTTTTTTTTTTCATTGCAGAGGAGACAGATTTAAAATGTCCACTTGACAATGAATCCTGGCTGATAAGATTCCTTCGACCATGTAAATATTATCCAGAATCTGCTCGCAAACTCGTAAAAGAATATTATGCATTCAAAGTTAAACATGCAAATGTTTATGATGGTTTAAAACCAAGTCGTGAAAAAAATATATTCGATCACAATATTTTAACTGTTTTACCAAATCGTGATCAACATGGCCGACGTATATTAATAATTGAACTTGGGAAAAAATGGAAACATAATAAAGTGAGTTTGGACGAGGTATTTAAAGGTTGTGTTTTATATTTGGAAGCTGCAATGTTAGAACCAACATCACAAATAGCTGGTGCTGTTGTCATATTTGATATGGATGGATTGAGTTTACAACAAACATGGCAATTTACACCACCATTTGCAAAACGAATTGTTGATTGGCTACAGGATGCTGTACCATTAAGAATTAAAAATATCCACATTGTTAATCAGCCTTATGTATTTAATATGGTATTTGCTCTCTTCAAACCATTTCTCAGAGCTAAATTAAAGGAGCGTGTAAGTTTAATTATATTTTTAATTATACAAAAATAGCTAAAATATAAATTTAGATATCAAACGACATTCTGATTGCTTCAATTCTACTGTTAAATATTGAAAATCAAAGAAAAGAAAACAATGAAAACAATTTTTAACTTAGTAATTTTCTAATTGTTATTTCCAGATTGTTTTCCATGGGACTGATCGTAAATCATTGCATCAATATATGTCACCAAAAAGCCTGCCAGAATGTTACGGTGGTACATTATCCATTCCACGTGTAACTGGAAATCAGTGGCTTGAATTATTATTGATGTGTGATCAAGAATATGATGGTAAGGAAGAAGAAAATGTAACATTTGACTATTTTTCTTTTGGATAAATTCAAACAATTCACATTTTTCTTTTTCTTCAGTCAGTCTTTTAATTATCTTTATATTTTATCAATATTCGTTTTTCTTTTTTTCCATTTTAGCCATCAACTCCTATGGTTATAAGAAAAAGTGATATTTACAAATACTGTCCAGACATTGGTTTGAATCAAATGTCTTTCATCAAGGCGAAGAAATAATAAAAGAGGATGTCATTTACACTAGACGCTTCATAATTGAACAATATTAGCTACCACATCCGGATATTCTCTCTGACATGCTTTGACATTTATTTATAAATTATCTCACATTCATTTATTTCGTTCTATATTCTTTTTCTGTTTTTATTCTATTCTGTCGGAGGATTTGATTGTCTTTCTATTCAGATAAATGTTGAGATAAGAAAATTGTCAAGGGATTTGTTTTCTCATGTTTAATTGTACATTTATTTTTGGAGATTTATCTTCAATGCAAATTGAACAGATAAAATTCTTTCTTTATTTTGTTAGATTCACTTAGTTATTTTTTTTTTTTTCTGCGATTGATTCTGTGGTTGCAGTTATAGAATGAAATGAGTTTTAGTATAGTTCCATTTTTTATGTAAATGTATATAAGTGTGTTTGGATGTTTGTGTGAAGCGAATTTTGAAAGCGAGACAATTGAGAAAATTGAGTGTGAAAATATGACATAATGTAATGCGCACATAATTTTTATTGGGGATTATTATGGTTGGTATTATGGCATGAATGTGAGTATGAATTCGATTAATGTTGCAATTAATAATAAAATATTATTGTATTAATATAAATAATGGAGAAAAAGGTAGAATGAAATTCAATAAAGTCCATTCAATGTTATTTAATTCATTGAATTTATTTCTCATTTTGATATGAACAAAGTATGAAAAATTGTGTTCAGGATGTTTATACTTTTTAATTGAGATAATTTTAAATTTATGATTGAATTATTTTTGAGAATTAAATCGCTCTGATTAATGGTCAAACAAATACTGTAATCGTTTATACACTTTTGATCGATCATGCAATATTTCAATTTCCGATTCCAAATAAAAAACAATACGGTCAAACCTCTTCTTCTTACAACCTCATGATGTTACAAATTTTTCCATTTTTAAAACCTGTTGTCTGTCCTCAATCCAAAAAAAAAATGGGTCTGGACTACGTGATGCCTTTTTTGCTTATCAAGTTTGTAGTTTGCGTATTTGCCTGTACGTGTGTCGAGTAGCTGCTCAGATTTAATTTTATATATTCAGAGAACATGGAACAACAATTGACAGATCCTCATGATGATGACCCACCGTGAATTCAAATATTAATAAAAAAAATCAACTGATTTTGTTTAAATTATCATTCTTCACTTTTCCTTTATGCTGAATTGATTTAGAGATATCATAGGTCAATCATTCATCAAAATTCATGAAAATTTTCATAGATTTCTATCAATTATTCAAACTGTTAGATGAGAATGAATAATGATTTGATCACTAAAAATAAATATGAATTATCTTCCTCATCCGATTACCACCAGACTATTTTTTCACTTTTTCTCCATTCTAAATTAATTCTGAGATGTCATAGGTCAATCAATGATCAAAATCTATGAAAATGTTCGTAGTATTTCATGAATTTTCGTTCGTAATTCATGGAAAAAAAAAAAAAACTTCTTTATCATTATTTCTGAAAAATGACCAGGCGTCATTCGCCTTGATAACAAACATGATTCATCAAATTCCTCGAAAATGGGAACATTAAATGTTCCAAGAAAAATTTTTCCAATCGCATTTTTCTGTTGAAATAAAATTAATATCAAATTAAATGCTTCTGATAAAATTTTCGATTCATCATCATTCTCGTTAATTTTCAATGTGTCATATAAATGGTGTTGCTTACTGTATTTATCATTGAATTTCAACCTTCAAAAGATTATTACCATCGTTCATTACTTGAATCGTAGAATATGGTGGATAAAATAATTTATAAGCTTCCAAATTACTATTACTCAGTAACATAAAAATAAAACTCAATCTCTGATCAATTCCACTTATAACTCTCTAAACGACATATATTTCATTACTTTTACATTTCATTTTTATTGTGCTATTTCAACTGTTTCATGACAATATCCCATACCAATTCCCATAACATTCTTTTCAAATCTTTGACACCTAATAAGTTAAAAAAAGAAATCCGAAACAATAGCCAGAAGGTGATGTCATCAAACTGCGTCAATTGATATGATTAGAGACAAAAAACCGAAAATATGCCACATTGTTCATAAACACCAAGAACCCTCAGGTGATACTACTACTACTTGATGATGATAAGAGTGTATTCCAATTAGTATATATAGGAAAGATTCACTCGATGACTTCAACTTGACGTTGAACCATTCGCGTTAAACGTGAGAGTAAAAGCATAGAAAATGTCGTTAAAAGCAAACCTAATATTCAGCATCATTTTTGCATTGTGGACCTCAGCAGTATCTGGAGAAACATATGTCACCTCTACTAAGGAATCATATATAGAAATAGAAAAATGTGGTAGTGGGGGTCGGGAATCGCGTCAAGCCCGTCAGAGCCTAGATGTGCCATACGAAATATTCAATAAAGAAACAATTGTGATAGCTCAAGGGACGTTTACAATGGAGACAGGATCATCAGAGCCTTTCACATTTAATGAAGTCTTATTGGAGCAATATCATGAAGATGAGAACAGCCAAACGTATTCTACACACTGGAAAATAGAAGGTGGTGCTGATTGGGCAAGTCAAATAGACGAAATATGGCTCACATTCGTTGTCAAATCAACTGGTGAATCATATATAGAGCATTCCGTTTCCGCTGGATCTTGGTGGGCAGTCACTTGCTGCAAAACATCATCTAAGGTGATGAAAATGAAGATGATCTTTTGATCGAGTGAATTTTGTTCTGCAACAAAATATATTATGTGTTTGAATTATTATCTGAACGTGTAATGTCAAATATTCATTATGATATAAACTGTACGATCATTGAAAACAATAAATAATATACCTTAATATTCGATCATATTTTCATTATGAAATCATTCTATTCATGATTTAGACTTGGCTGTCTTTCGCATAAAATCTAAACAGCCGCCCAACCTTATTATGTTATTTTATAATTGTTATATTTAAAACTTCTTAGCCAACAATTCTTGCAATTTTGCTTTCGTCAATACGCTCACAGTAAAGTGCTTCCACCATTTCATGTTACAATTCAAATTAAACTGCATTATGTATTTCCTCCAATCGAATTCCTTCAATGACACTGAAAATTCATTTTCAACTCCGGAATTCTGCTCAAACCTATTTTGAATACATCATCGATTGTCATATACGTATTTCTTCAACCTCTACAACACAAAAGATCCAAAATGGCGAAGTCACTCTACGTGGCTTCGATCTGAAGGTGACTTTGTCGAACAACGCAAATCGATGACGCAGTTGAAATTAAAACTATTGAAGTCATCAGAAACCTTCAGGCAATATGATTAAACTAGTGTGATAAAAGTTGGCTTGAGTATTTATAGGAGACATTTTATCAACAGTTCATATTCAAGTTGTGACCATTAACGTTCAGTATTGAAACAAGAATTATTCATGGCGCTGAAAGTAAATCTGACAATTTGCGTTCTGTTCGTATCATGGACTTTGGTAAATGGAATTAATTATATCGTCCCTTATGAGGCACAAACGCGAGCAACGCAATGTAGAAAAGGAAATGATTATCGTATACGTAATTACACTGTTGAAGATCAAACCATAAATCGTTTGGGATATGATTTCTTTGATGAAAATACTGTCGTGATGGCGGAAGGAATATTCATTCAGCACGCTCCACCGTTGGACTCGATCGAGTTCAAACATTTGTTGTTACATCAATATCAGGAGAACATTGATGGAAAAGTTTATAAAGGGCTAATACACTTAATTGGTCATCCGACAATCATTAATACGAAATCGGAACTGGAGATCAAATTGAACATTCCACGAGAAGGTTCACCCACAATCCACCAATATGTCAATGCTGAAGCTACAGGACCCAACCGCTACTGTTCTCAGTCAAAATCTTTCATAAATAATTTGAAAATCGCAAAATGAATATATTCATTTATGAAAATAAACAATGCAGGAATTTCTCATTAATGTATAATAATTAAAAGCTCAAGTGTTATTTTATGTTTTTAGTTGTTGTACTCTGTTGTAATAATGAAAAATTTCAAATGTCATTTTCTACTATGAATACAAAAAAGAAAATAAAATAGGAAGAGGCAAAGTAATAACAATAAATTGTGTACTTGAAACAACAATAATGAATAATAAAATTCGTGTACTTCACCAAGATGTTCTCAGCAGTTTTCTAAAATAGAAGTTGAATTATTTCGAGCTGGGTGAGGATGTGAAGTTTCTTTTTTGTAGTTGGTTAATAAATCTGGTAAAATATTACAAAGACTGTAATAATTTTCCGTCAAATTTAATGACTCGTAGAATTTCGATTGACGTGTAGTACTCATAACACAATTCAGTTACCACGTCAATAACAGTAGCCCTCAGGTGATATAATTAACAGTCGATATGATAGCAGTGAATCCAAGTTCGTATTTAAACAGAGGTATTTTGTCGACAGTTGTAAGTCAATGTGACACCATTCTCATTGAGTGTTGAAGAAAAAAGAAAGGAATACGATTTATCATGGCGCTGAAAGTGAATCTATTATTTTGTATCATTTTTGCATTATGGACATCAGTATCTGGCGAATCCCATGTTATTCGTGGTCATTGGGAACACGAAGAATACGGTTGCAATGAGGAAGCATGGCAGAATTATGTCTTCAACATCACCGATCCAACCATAAGTAATCTGGGATATAATTTCTTTTATAAAAACACTGTTGTGATGGTTGGTGGAGAATTCAAAGTGGATGCACGACCTTTATCTCCATTCACCACTAACTCTTTGATATTGGACCAATATCAAGAATATTCGAATGCCAAAGTTTATAAAGGAAAATTACGATTTGTTGGTTATCCAACAATTGGCACTAATACAGCACAAGTGGAAGTCACCTTGACAATTTATCCAAACGGCAAATCAACGATCCAAAATTATGTTTATACCTCTACAATAAACAATGTAGCAGCAGTATGTCCACGGGCACAATCTTACGTATACACAATAACCATTGCCAATTAGATGTTCTGATTCGATGAAATACATAATATAATCCAACAATGTCACTACGATAAGTAATTCAAGAAAAAAAGTAACATTTTTTGAAATTGATGCAAATGACAATAAAAATTAAAAAATGAGTAAATCAATTTTTTCATTATGTGTCACCCCATAATTAATCGACTTTGGTAAATTTCTATCTAAAATAAGGATATTTTCGTTGTGTAGTTATTCACATAAATGGAATTTTTTTAAATAACTAAATTAGGAATTTCAATAACAATAGTAAAATGGTACCGGTCACAGCAATTACATCAATGGTTCAATAATCACAATACAATTGAATTCAGAAAAATCAATAACAATTTCCCGATGGTTATACGCATAATATACACAACTTGTTGTTGTAAAATGCAATGCATGAGGGAACGTCACAAAATACTAGTCATTATCATATTGTTCAAACTATTGTTTAAATAAATTTAGCGCACACACAACATGTACATGCCGGCGCATATGAGCGGGTGCTCACGCACATGGGCCAGCATCTTGGCCGGGGTCTCGTCGCTTTTCCAGTAAGAAATGTATAGGGAGGGGGGACGGACCCCTGGAAAATTTCTTCCCGATTGAGGGCAGTTTTCCCCCAAACTATGTGCTAAATTTCAACCTACTATAATTTAAAAGGACAAATTCAAACTCAGCACGATCCCGGTCTATAGGCTGAGAAGCTTGGACCAAAAATTAAACATTGATTAGTCCAATCCATTGGACATAACAGTACCTTACCACACTAATTTTCCACATTGCATTCCAATGTTTTAATTAGATCAACGTGAAGTGAGCGATAAAGTCATAATTCCTATTTGCTTTTGACATTATTTTGATTAATTTTGAATGTTCTAAATAATTCAATGTTCTAAATAATTAACACACAGGCGAAATTGTTGAAAGCATCAATAGCATAAATTCTTCAAAACCGACGCACATTCAATTACATGTCAAACATCACGTACCAAGTGGAATTCGAGACAACAAAACAATTATCTACCAAAATAATCGAAGGTTGATCATAACGTTCATTATTCGACATGATGACGAACATGAATTCATCGAATGTTCCAATCCATAATTATTTCTTAGTATCGCATTTCAATTATAACATTCCATTGGCACCAAATGAACGATAACTTCTAAATTTCTCGTTGATATCAAAGCCACTTCTCTTCATCCTGCGTCTATGATATACTAATGGTTTTTATAATTACAGTAGAAAGAAGCAGAAAGAACAGAAAAGCAAATGACGTCAGACAATGCCAATTAATATAAAAATTAAGACTTAAAACGAAAAAAAGTCCAACAATTGTCACATAGACGTCAACTGCCTCTACACAATACAACGTAGAAACCAGTGGAATCGAATTGGTAAATAAAGAGAATATTTAGTCGATAACTTGAATACCAGTGTATTAAAGTTTGTATTGACAGTGAGCAGAAGAAACGTCCAAAATGTTGAAAGCAAACGTAACACTGTGTATTATTTTCGCTTTATGGACTTCGGTATCTGGGAAATTTATTCAACTTAATGGCGATGAGTTCAATATAGAAATTGAAAAACGTTACAATGGTGGTGAAGACTCGAAAGATCTAACATCGGACATTGATAGTGCGAATTTTGATGGCTTGTCCTACGACGATTTCAACGAAGACTCCGCTGTGATACTTCATGGAAGATTTATGATTCTGGCGAGACAGGCCATTCGTTATGATGAGATACGATTCGTGTTGGACCAGTTCAAGAACGAAAATGGATCCAAAACTTATTCTGGAGGAAGGCAAGTAAATGATCTCACTCGATACCCAAGGTTCAAAACCAAATTCACAGTCCAATTAACCATCAAACCAAATGGTGAGATGTCCATACATCAATATGTTTATGCTGGATGTTGGGTGGCTGTGGATATCAGCAAAACAACATGTCGAATTGAAGGACTGAAAATTGTTCCATGATTGGATGAATCTTCTGGTACTACTTCAAGCATACATCATGTGATTGAATAATTATTAAGAGATCAGATAAATATTTGTTAATATTGAGATAAACTGTAAAAACTGTACAATCATGAGCAAGAAAAAACAATCAAATTTATTTGCAAGTATCCAATTGGATGATGAATTTCTCATTTCTTTTGAATTCAATGATTTATACACAATTGATGATAATTTTAATCAATAAATATTATGTTTCATTTATGTCATTGATAACTTTGCAAAATAAATCAACAAAATATAAAAATTTATAACAATATAAAAAAGTCCTTTGTCATTTTTTTGGTGATATTATCAGACGATAAAGACGACATTGAATTCAATGCTTTAGAAATAATTCAGTTAAAAAACAGAAAAACTATAATTGAATTCAGAATACAAAAATTGTTCTGATTTTGTTGTTATTTTGTTGATCGCAAGATGATCCATCATTTTTTTCTAAAATGATAGAATGAAATTGTCACAAAAAGATGAAAAACATCAGACTTAATAAGGATCAACTCTCATATTCCATTTCCAATAAATCCTGATCATTAATTGTAAAATAATTGTAAAAAAGTTAATATATTATACACAGACTGGAGTGATGGTATTGATATCAACTAGAAATTCAGACGTTATCGTACATTCGGTGTTAATTGAATGTCATTATTGAAATACAATACTAAGAAATAATTATAGATTAGAACATTCGATGAATTCATGTTCGTTATCATGCCGAATAATGAACGTCTTAAAACTTGAAAAATTCATAACATAATGAGGTCATAAGGAAACGAAGCTTTATTGTATTGTTTTTTATTTAGAATTAAAAACTAAAATTTTACAAAAATCGAACAAAATTGTATAAACGATTACAGTAATTATTTAAATAATTTCAACAAAATACAATTGACCTCTGATTGATTCAAACAATTTCAATAGACACTTAAATAAAAACAAAACGTTTATTGCTTCTCCATTTCCTTACCTTGTGGTATCGAAATCAAGGCCGAGATAGACATCCGGCTCACAAAAGGCATTCAAGAAACCAAAAGCAGTTGACGTCAAGTGCTTTATCAACGGCGCGATTAGAAAAAATAGAAGAAACAATGAGGACATGTTATCACATTAATCGCCCTTAAGCGATACGATAATAATGAATTAATGATCCCCAAATGGTATATGAAGGCAGCATTGAATCAATAATTTCAATGTGTAACAATTTGTGTTTCATGTCAAACGAAGGAACGTACAAAATGTTAAAAGTAAATCTGACAATTTGCATTATTTTTGCATTGTGGACTTCAATATCTGCAGAAGTGCATTCAACCAGAGTTCGTCATGCGAAGGTAAATGTAAAAAGATGTAACAATGAAGGTACTGACTCCCGTTATAAAAATTACGAAATTGATCGTGAGAGTCTCGGTAACGTGTCATACAACGATTTTGACGAAAATACCAAAGTGACAGTTGAAGGATTCTTTGATATGACAATAAGCGGAAATTGGAACCATAACAATCGATTTGATCTTGGTGGATATAACAAGAGGCCAGATGGTGTCAAAACTTATTTCCATACGTGGGTACTGGAAGACCCCTATTTCATTGGAGGACAACAGGGAAAAATATCACATTATCTCATTGTTCAACCAAACGGTGACATTTTCATAGACCACTACGTTTACGCATCGTCTTTCTGGACCGCAAACACCTGCTGTAAAATATCATCCGAGATAAACTGGGTTTACATCAAAAATTGATCAGTAAAAATTTTAAATTGCTTCAGCATATGCCACGTGTCCAAATTATTATCGAAAGATGAAAAATAAAATATTTATGTAGAACATTATAGTCAAGACAAACAATAAATTATTCGCCTGAATATCCAATCTTATTGTTCATGATAAAATAAAATAGTTTTATAAATAATTATTTTAATTAAACAGTCTTACAATGTAATAATTAATTTGTCGGTTGTACAAAGATTGGAGGTAATTATTAAAGTGACTTGAGATTGGAATTTTTGAGATTATTGAAGTACCAAATTGTTAAAATGGAGTTGGAATTCCTCAGCAATTATTACTGTAAGAATCTTATGAATGTTCAATAATACTCAAGGAAATTCTTGCTGGTGTATAATTTAAGTATTTTATTTATATTCTCGTGTACATTCGCTAACATGAAAATTACCACCAAAAACCTGATACCAGCAAAACATAAGAACAAAATAGAAAAACAAGATATAATAAATCTCAGATGATTAAAAAATGAATATTATCCATAATTATTTGTATAAATAAATTCTTTTAAATTTCTTCTTTCCATTCATTGGGTTTTGGTGTATCCAAACTTTTCAGCGTCTGAAAATTTAATTAGCAATCAATTGTTAATGAAGATCGTGGTCGTTACTATCTGCTCAATTCTATTGTTTAACAATAATTAATTTATTATTTTATTACCTGCGAACTCCTCTTCAAACACGCAAATATACTGCCAAAGTGGTTCACCAATTGGATCATCAAGAATTTTCAATTTTCCACCGTATCTTGTTGGCAATGCTTCTGCATCGATATGAGATAGTAAAGATTGACGATTTGTACCATGGAAACGCAATCTCTTGCGCAATTTTTCCTAGAATATGAATGAAGCAAAAATATTATAATTAAGAAAGAGACTTTTCTTAGGTTCATCATACCAGAGATGAACACATTCATCTTTACTATAATTATTTTTTTCAAATACAAAAGTCAAATCTACTTCAAAATAAAAATTCCAATATTATCAATGCCATTTTTTTATATTAGCTAAATTTTAAATAAATATTTGACAATGTAAATAATTGTTTTTTTTCTTCAATTACTTGTCCCAGTGTTTTGAACAAAATAAAATTAAGAAGAAAGTTTGAAAATGTTCTTTTAGATTTAGTAATTCATTCAAACTAATTTCAAATTTAGTTACATTGATGTAATGCAAATAAAGATAAATTGATGAAAAGATGAATTAATTTATGTAGACATACCATAAAAAAAGGTTTGAATATGGCGAATACCAAATTGAATATAAATGGTTGATTGACAATATGAACACCCTTGAGACGTACTGGAAGACATTTTTGTACCCACTCTAGTACAGCACTTGCAAAACTCGGTGTAAAGTATGTCACTTGGCTCAATGAGAGTCCATCCATGTCCAAAATAACATGAAGACCGCTGACCTAAATAAATGATAAACCAACTGGTGAAGACAAACATAATTTAAAGTATAATAATAATTTAATTTTCATAAAAATATATTTAAATGTAATGTAGAAATTTACGAATTTCAAACCTCTGTTATTGGTTCCAGTATTGCGGCATCAAGAAGCAACATTGCACCTCGAAACATTTGTTCAAGAGTAATTAGTTTAGGATTCCATTGTTTTCCACCTTGAATTAAAACCACTCGACAACCATCTTTGGTACGCGCTGGAAATGGTGTAATTATTCCAGAAACAAAAATATCACGATTCGTGCTTGGCAGTAAATTGTCACAAATTCTGGGATGAGCGAGGCGAAAACGATAAAAACGTTTCATCTGTGACAAATATCATACAACAACAAAGTAAAATCAATAAAATAGTATGACATAATGAATTTAAAAAATATAACTAAATTCAAAAGATTTTTATAATTTCAATTAATTACAGAAAATAAATTTAACAGAATTAAAAACTTTCGTAAGTTTTTGTTTCTTTTTCTGTTACTGTGAAGGTTTTTTAATGAATAATGTTACGAAAATTTATTTTCTTCATTTATATTGTTGAAGTCAATAAAGAAATGGAAACGAAAAAAAATCAAGAAAAACAAAAAATTGAAAATTGAAATATTACCAATTCAAATGCTGGTTTTGCATGCCATTTGCATGGGCGTAGATATTTAGCAAAGAAATAATCATCGTCAGGAACATGCAAGTCAGGTTCACCTGTGAAATAATAAGCAAGAAAGAAAATAACTGTAAACAAAAACAAATTGTTTTCCAAATGAATTGTAAAATAAATCAAAATTGGAATTGAAATAGGAAACGTGCAAGTTACAATCTTATATTACAAGTTAAAATTTACAACTAAAGTTATCGTTATTTTATATTCAATTTTTTGTTATAGTAATCATTGATTGGTAAAATGGTGCAGCATAAAATGGACAATTTTGTAAATCTTCGGCTCTGGTTAACGACCACTTGTAAGTACTCATATTATCTTGAGTATGTATCGACCGAACTTCCAGTCGACGATGCAAATTTAAAGGAGTACTAAAAAATATTTTTATTGATAAATTTGGTGTTTGTCAATTTTATTTACATTAAGATTTTCTCTTTACAGTTTGAAAATTATTAAGGAAATTTCATACAATAAGAAAATGATTAAATTATTGATGGGAATAATTTCTTATACAAATTGGAAATATTTATCATAAAACTGTATAATTTATGCTCTAATATTTCACCTCTATTTTATTTTCCACCTCATTTTTTTCTATTTTAGTTCAAACAAATATCCACAATGAACACCAGGCCCGGACATTGACGTTACGCAAAACGTGACATGACAATTTATCATGAAATTATAATTTATTTCACACGCATACACACATACACAATCTCACCAAACATCACCACAATTCAACACATTAAATATACATCCACAATAAATGACTCGTGACATTATGAACAATAACTAAAATGACAAAAACAAGAAAAAACCACGAAGAAAATAAAAACCAAACAAAAAAGTTCTATAATAAATAAATAAATAAATGAAGAAGAAAATAAACGAATGAAACCAAAGGAAAAATGAATTGAATATTCAAAGACGAAAAAAAAAGTCTTTCACAATTTTATTTTTAATATTGAAAAAATCACTCAGCTTATATAACATTCTTTCGCTGTTTTTTTTCTTTTCTTTCTTATTACTCCTTTATCTTTTTTTTTTTCTTTCCTATTTCCTTTTTCTTTATAATTCTATTATAAAGCAACAGTAAATTATGCAACAGACCGAGACTGAACGCACGTGCGTTCTTTTATATTAAATCACAGCATGACAAACTAACGATATACTTTATTGCATGTATTAAAGAAAAAAAGAGCAGAATGAAAGGTAAGGGAAGAGAAAAAAACTGGTTTTATTCTAATTATTTGTATGTATGCAAGTATTGAAAGGAAAATTTTATGTTTTTTATATCGTTGCAAAGTCAAAACGAATGAGAGATCATTGATGAAAGAAAAATAGTAAATGAAATATAATTATAAAAATAGAAAAATGTTTGTTTGTTTATTTAGAAGACGAATTTTTATAATTGAGAAAGATGGCGAAAATGATTGAGACTTTTTTGTTCTTTAGCTTACGAATTATTGTTGATAAAGTTATCATTAATAATTTATTATTATAAATTGTATCACACTTTAATTCATTTTTAAGATTAATGTGGAGTTATTGTGAGTGAAGTTTAATTACAAAAAAGTTAACTAACTGAAATTAAAGAAGTTGCAATGAAACTTATGAGTTTTTTTGTATCACATTAATTAATATATATCAGCAGACATTAAAATTATTTGTGAATTTTTGTATATTCAACTGATAAAATTTGCATTAAATTGTTATTTATAGTCAAATTATGTGACGAAATTTGTTACAATTAGTTTGCGAATTTTTTTCAAATATTTATCTATAACCAGATTATTTTTTTCATATTCTTTAAATGGATGGAATTGTATTAATAATTGAAACAATATAGAACAATTTTTATTTATTTTATTTTTCTTACCTTTCAATAATTCACGAAGTTCTGCCAACCCTTTTTTAACATTCTCTTCAGTCTCCAACAATTCATTTTTAGCTTTATCAATTATCGGTTGTGAAATTGGTTGTGGTTCAAATTTGAATTCATATTCACCAATTTTTAATGCATTTGTTTTCAGTACTTTTTCCAATGTTGCTTCGTATCTACCCGTTGATATTTTATTTATCGTATTCATTATTTCAATTAAATAATAACAAATTCACTTGCAATATTGAATTTAATATCAAGAAATAAAAAGTTTATTAAGTTTAATAATTAATCAAAATAAATTCAAATTCTGTTATGTGTTTTTCTCCTTTTTTTTTTGTTTTTTCCTTATGAAAGAGTTAAATAATTGATATAAATTGTGAGAACTTCCGTTCGGCGCCTTCTTCATCAAGAAATTCTCGCTCAATTAAATATTTGCGCAGTCGCTTGATTATTGTTCACGTGACTACACACAAATTCACGTATAAATAAAATAAAATCATCAACTGATCCAATTCAACCAATTTTTTGCTAACACTATTCAACTCTTTTTTTCATAAAATATTCCAACGTTAAATCCATTCAATGCTCCATCACTAAATACAAAACTAAATGACTAATTCAATAAATAAATAAACAATCGCAACCTCCTTCGACAACAATCAATTGCAAATCAAACAAAAAAAAAAGATTTCAATGATAATAAATTTCACCAAATGATAGAATGAAAATAAATGAAAATTATTTTCATAATTTCTAGGAAAATTAGATCATTAATTTATCTTCATTTCGTTTAACTTATTTCAACACTGTGAATCGTTATAAAATATAAAATTTTATAAACTGAAGAATAAATAAATTGTAGTAAATTCACAAACGAAACGTAAGAACTACTGATGAGAACTGAGAAGTGTCTGAGAAATGCAGAGTCAGAGCAATGGTGATGTCTGTTGTAGAAAAGTAAGGGGATTCCACTGTCTGACCCCACTTCACTGTACCCATGTATATAAAATGAGAGTGCATTTGAATATGTATATTATGTGTTGCTTATCAAGATTTATATGAGAATCATTTTATTCTATAAAACAGTCTAGAGAATTGTTGAAACTTTAATTTTGTCAATTTTTCTTTTAACTTTATCAATTAAATATCCACAATCTTACTCTAATTATTTTAATTTATATATTTTTTATCCGAATTTTTATTTCCTGATATGATTAAACATTTTTCGATTAATAATTTTGAATATTTTGCATTAAGTTTGATGTTAATAATTATCACAATTTTCCTTTTATCATTTTTCTTTCACAAGATTTATTGTCTTGCTCATTTGTTTTATTTAATATCAATAACAATAAGAAATTTCAATAACTACACATTCGTGTTTTGTTTAGAGCTACTAGAAGGTTCAGCATTGGCTATTGAATAGTAAATGGGTTTATCTGATGTTTGAGAATTAGCTATGACAATAAATTTGAATACAAGAATGTCAATTCATTTGATAGAATTTCAAAGAAGTCATTGTTTCAACCAAACGCAAAATCTGTCTGACATTAAATAATGAAAGACAATGTGGGTCAACTCAATGACATAATAATTGATCAATGTAAACTTCAATATGATTTTTTTTTCTTGTTCCTTTACTTCATTAAATTTATAGCAATAAATGAAAAGGTTGGAATTTAATTATAGATAAATTTTGTTTAATTGTACACAAATTCCGGCTGGAATATTTCAAAGGATAATATTAAATAGGTGAGTAGAGAATAATAAATAAATTATTTGTTGATAGGTTTGTTTGATAAAGTCAATGATATATTAGTTATTTTAATAATATACATTTTTTATTTCTTACCAAACAATGTGCGTATACATTCAAAATATATTTTTATATAATCCATTTTATTTATTATTTTGTTGTCTCGTTTAAAATTTATTAACTTCAATTTTGTTTTATTGTTCTTTACGATATCCATAAGAGTTCCATTCTGAAATATTAAATTGATAATATTGAATTTTAATGAATATTGATATTAATAGAAGAGAGGAAGAGACAAAACAAAATGAGATTGACAATAAATTGAAATGGAAATTAAATTATTACCTTTGATAAAATCTTCACATTTTAAAATTGTTGGAAACCAATCAGCAGTTGTATAATCAATTTCTGGCAACTCTCCACCATAATTTTTTGGTAAATGCGATGGATGCAAGTGTTCGTGTAATGAATTCATTTTTGAACCATGGAAAAACATTCGTTTTCGTAATTTTTCACGAGTGAATGGTTTGAACATTCGCCAAACAATGTCAAACAAAAATGGTTGTTTCACAAAGTGTACCTGAATATTAAATCAGTGAATATTTATCAGTTTATTAATTGAAGAAATTTCTGTGACGAAGATGTAAAATGAGAATTTGGGTGTAAAAAATTGGAGGTAGAAATTATGTAGATGGAATTGGAGAGAGTGATGGACTCATTTGTTTAATTTTAATTTTAATTTCAATTTTTTTTTCAATACCTCTTTCAATCGAATTGCCATTGCGTCCTGGATAAATGTCAATAATCTCATGCTGAATGATGGTGTCAGTCCCATCACTTGCTTCATTGACAATCCCTCAAAATCCATGATGACAACAGTGCCGCGTACCTGGAATTAAAATTATTTTTTAACTAAATTTGAGAGAATTAATTGAAAATATTTTACTCTGGGATTTTTTTAATGTTTAGTGAATTCCCTTTTGTCTCCAGGTTGATTCCAGACAAACAAGAGGTTCATTTATCACTGTCATAATATGGGGAAATAAATATATACCAAAACATTTTTTTTCATGGAGTTGAACTTTATGGGAAGTTGGAATGGACAAATCTGTGTTATCTTGGGGCAATATAATGCTTTATCTAAGATACTGTCAATATGAAGACAGATAGCGTGAAGTTTTATATAAACAATTTTGTAGAACGTAAAATTTTCTATAAAAATGGTCTTATGGGTTTTCGAGTATATATCGATAGTTGAGCCATGAAAATTCATGAAACATTCATGGGAAACTTTATCCATTCATTATCATTCCCTCTGTTGAGTGTTGCATATAACACTCACTATCATACCCAAACTATCAACATTAGAAAAATGCGCCCCGTGAGTTTTTTATGGGAAATTTTACGTTCTACAAATTAAGTCCCATGAAATATTTCCCTATCTATCACCATTCTCCCAGAATTTCTAATCAAACATCACGTGGCTTCTGTTCAATCTGCAGTTACTCAAAACGAATCTCCAATCAACCCCATAAAAAAAAATTCATGCACCATAAAAATACAACAGTTTAGAAATGAACTTTCGCATATACTCAAGCACTTCAGCATCATGAAATTAAACAACTCGAAATAAAATCTTGATTGACACTCTTGATAAATAAATTAAAACCAATTCACATTCTCGTTGAATTTTATCAACCGATCACTTCATTTAAATAATTATATCACTAGAAAAAAACAACAAAAAAACGTGTCGTTAACGATATGACAATGAAACAATACGGTGAATAAAAAGATTGAACTTTGAACTGAGAATTCATCGAGTGCGTCACACACGTGAAGTGTTTCTTTCATGTATTATCATTCGTTATTTTTTTTCTCTTCCATTTATTTTTACTTATCATTTTGTATATAACCAAAGTACAAATAAATCTGGACATTTGTTATCAACCTAAACGATAAATATCGTTTTATTTTGTCAAGTGTTACGTAGTGTCACTTACCGCAAATTAATTGAAGGGAATAAGGCAAAAAAAAAAGAAAAAATTAACAGCAAACAATAAAATTGATAGATAAAATCATAGGAATTTTTCCATTGCTATTTTTTTTTCTTTTTACTTGGATTTTATTCCATTTTTTTTTTTTTTTACGTACTTGTGTCTCCTGTTCCATTAGCGCTGCCTCATGTACCAAATAAAATAGTCGAAACATTTGATCAGCAGAAATTTTAGATGGATCCCATGTTTTTCCTGCATTAACAATGAGAATACGACGACGTTTATGATCACGATTTTTAAGAACATTAACAATATTTCCCTCTAATGCTGCTGTTCTTTCATCACTTGGCATCAAATTATCAATTAATGATGCATTTTTCACTTTGAAATCAGCAATTCTTTGCATCAATGCGTATGCACTTTCTGGATAAAATTTGCAAGGCCGCAAGAATATCATTAAAAATTCATCATCAGTCCTGTAATACAACGTCTTGTCTTCTGCAAATTGAAATAAAAATAAAAATGTTTTATTTCTTATTCATAAAATTGCGAATTTTATTTTATTAATAAATTAGACAGAGATTGAACAATTGAATGGAAATAAAATTAATTTTTTTCTCTATTACGAAAGAAAATTTGTTGCATGTTAAATTTTTGATTGTACAATTGCAGAATAATAAAAATAAATGAAATATAAAAAATGAAAGAATAAAAAATTTAAAATAGAGATAAATTCAAAATTCATATCGTTATTGTTACATAAAAATTATTGTTACATCAATACATATTTATTTCAAATGTTTATATCAAATATTATGTAATATAATTATGCGTTCGATATTATTCTGAAAAAATTCTCTCTCATCTGATTATCATTCTGCAAATTAACTCGATATTGAATATCGAAAGAAGACGTTTGATCTTTGATTTCAAAAGAAAAACTACTGATAAAACCAAATAAGATTTTTTTTCTAGTTCATTTTTATATTTTTCATACCATCAGAGATACAGAAATGAAAATTCCACGATATTATTACGTTTTTCAAATACATTTTAACGTTGTCTGATGTAATCAAATTTCAATCATTTTTTTATCCATCAATTAATTGCTATTTATAATTAAAAAATCATAATTAATTCATAAGATCTAATTCAAATACAAATGTGCAGCTAAATATTTTGTAATCTTATAAATAGCCCCAGAACTCATTCATCAGTAGAAAAAAAAATGTAGATAAAATCACTGCATTAATTTACAAAAATTCTTCTTATCAAATCTTCTTTTTGCAATAACATTTAATTTGTTAGACAATACAAAGTAAAGATATTATTTGTCATTTCCTCAGAAAATCCTGTGTGTTTTAATGCGATTTAGATTGTGAGAAAGAGGAAAAATAAATGAGAGCGAGAAAAAAGGTATGAAAAGAAAGTAAAATGTGAGGAGAGTTGGAATGATAGAGATAAGCCAGACTGCATGACCCATTCAGCGATGACCTAATGCTATCATAAGCTCACATTTCCTACAAAATATCCGACCAATATATTTATACAAATCCCTCCAATCAGTTACAAATAAATATAAGAATAATTGCAAAAAATGAATAAATGAATAAGTAGACTTTATATAATTCAAATATTTATAGAAAATTGATATTGACCTCTATTATTTCATTGGAATAAAATTCAAATCAACTCATAATTAGGACTAATCTAAAATAAAAAATGGAAAAAGTCATTCTTAAATATTAAATTATTAAATTGAAATATTCCACTTAAAAAATTAATGACATAAATCATCTGAATAAGTCAACGAATTATTCTTTGTGAAATACAAAATATAAACAAAAATTCAATATACATTTGTACTTTATAAATGAAGAGAAAATTACCTGTAAAATTAATTTCTCTATAGAAATTATTTAACTTGAAAAAAATAAAACATATCGTTAAAACGATACAAATAAAAAAAAAATAATCATGAAATAATAATTAAACTCACCTTCAATAAGTTTTCGAAGAGCTGTAACACCATTTTTAATATTTTCTGGTGTTTCACGAAGTTCTTTTTCCGCAAATGCTCTCGTTTCTTCATCAATTGGACCAGTTTGCAGATCAAACGACATCGCACAAATAATTAAGATGAAAAGAAGAATAAAAACAAAAAAATATATTGTCAAATATAATTATAGCAAAAAAATAAATGAAACAATTCTAACAAAATATTGTTTTTACTATTCAATTAATTCAATCAACGAATAAAATGAATATACAAAATTCACAATCACAAAAGAAGAAAAAAAATTTTAAGCAAATGAAATATAAAAATGAAATTAATTAGCGATCCTCTTTCCAAGACGTCTCCAATATATCTGCGATAAATTCGTAACGAACATTCCATGAAGAGGATGAAAAAATGAATATAATAAGCTGGTAAAGTTCTCGTTTTCATGTGCATTCACCACACATCTCTATTCAATCTTTAACCATATTACAAAGTCCAATCATCGCAATAGCTCACTTGAGTTTTGGTATGGTCATCGGAGGGGTTTCTCATCAGTTCAAACACGCGATGAACGCAAGCACATACAGTACAAAAATCATCACCACTACCACCAAGTTACAATCGATGACTCTGAAATAGCCTTCGAACTTGTCAATGTTTGATAAGACAAAGTGCGTGAGGCAGATACAAAAGAATGAGAAAGAAAAGAATAATAAATAAAATGAGAAACGACGTGTGACAACACACATTGCTTTATCTCTTATTTTTACTCCTTCTCCATCTCATTATTAATTATTTATAATCACTTGGACTCATACTGTCACTGACCTGATGTAGTTCTCTGTCTGTGTCTGAATGTGTTTTTCATTTTCATTATGAAGAACTCATCAGAGTTTTCATCACAATTACTATAAATTATCTTCAAATCCATTTTTGTATTTTATTTACTAATGTGTTTGGATTTTCCGCAATTTTTCCATTCAGTTGGTTATCGAGTTTTTAATTATCTCTTCTTTTTTATCTGTACATAAAGAATAACATGAATATTCTCGAGAAGGGTTATGAATTTATCTATATCTTGCACGATTAAATTTTTAATGGTAAAAAAATCTTATCTTTAGTTCAGATCATTTCCCTATTTTTTTGCAATTAGAAACTTTGATTTTGGAGATGGCTTAACTTGTAACTTGATAAAGAATAAACTTATTAAAATGGTTTAGGTATGAAAAAAATTATTATCGATCTCACTATCGCTGGAACTAAACTCGTTTTTCATTTCTTAAAATTTGAATTTGTTTTCATGCCAAAACTTTTTAGTATGATAATTGTTACTATGAACGCTTGAAAAATATCCGTTGCGGGCATAAGTTCAAATATGTCGATTAAATTCTCCTATCGACTGACAAGTCAACGTGTCCATCATCAGCATATCTGCATGTGAAACGAGATCATAAGAAAAAAATTCTATAAAATTTTACACTGCAAAATCAGCAACGATAACAATTTTATTTCTTGGATAGAATTGATTTTAGAACTAACACGTTAAATTACTCCTTCTACCACTAAGCCATTATGCGATACTGGTAATTATGTTTAGATAATATAATAATGTAATCAAGCGATGAAATTTAATGCTCATTCATCCGATCCTAATTCATTAAACACATTACAGTGTAGTGCGTGTATTCATGCGTGTGAATTTCGTGTCTGATAAGGATTTAAAAGCAGGAAATCAATGCACATATATTTGTGTTTGTTTATAATCACATATATACAGATATTGAATCACTCACACAATTTTAGACCCACTACATTATCATTTATCTTATCTATATCTCAAGATAAATTTCACAGGTCAAATTACTCACGATATATTTTATTTGTGCAATTCAATCAATCATTCATTTAGTGTAAATGTGAAATGTTTGAATATATAGTATTATTTTAAATAAAATTATCCACATTATATAACAAATATGCATAAAATTTTCTATTATTTTGTTGAGGGATTTGATAAGATTAATGTTTAAATAACCACAAGTATCAGCGACATTGTTGTAAGCAAACATGACTCTCATTATACGTTGAGAATGAATTCGTGACTGAATATGAATGAGGAAAGACGAAAACTAATACATAAAAATGGTCAACAAGGTACTGCATGTCATGTACAATATCTACATGCATCATCATGCTCTACATGTATAATAGCATATGTAATACATACCCTATGTATACCAAGATTATAATACGAAAAAATGCAGAACATTCTCCTATTTTTGTTTTGTCACGTAAAAATGGGATGCCCCTGTTCATTCAAATACGTGTGTGCCATTGTAGATGGCGCTACCAACGGCGGGATAATATGAATCACAATTTGTTTTTGTATCATTACCACAAGCACACACTTCCGTGACTCTAGTCAATAAAACATTAATTTTTTCTTATGTTTTTATGTTGGTTTCTCGCAAGGAATATATTCTAGCAAATCACGCACACTGAATACATTCAACATCAATGCTGGCGATAAAAAAACGCAAACTCAATTCAATAATCCTCATCCCGTTGCATAAAGATGTGTGTCTACATGCACAAAACGACAGAGGCATTTACACACACACCCACACACATATACTTGGCTTATACATGTATATAAATGCGCAATGACGTAGCTCTTATGCGATAAAACTCAGTGCACGTATTTTGTCATCCCGGAATTATACACTAATACAAACCCTTTTTATTATTGTTGTTGTGCGGATTATGAACGATTCATAGTTATATTAAATAATTAATATAATAATAATTGTAAAAAAGAAGAAGAAAGAACGGGGTGAATAAATAAGAAATGCAAAATCCTGAAATAATTTCTACCGATGTAATTGATGGTGTATGGCCATTTTTACAGAGCGTAAGTTTTTTTTTTCTAGGTTATGTTCATAATGATGTTGATAATTAATGAATTGTGATAAATTTTCAGATTTGTATCGAATTTTCTGTAAATTTATTCTTTATTGTCGATAAATTCGTAATATGGCGGCGTTTACACTGTGCAATACATGAAAATTTTAAGGTTATTTGTTTTGGCTGTTGCGGTTGAGATTATCGGAATGATCAGGCTTTTGTAATATCATTTACATCTATTTTCGTTTATACTGATGGAAATTTATTTATTGATTGCGAATTTCTTGTTTGTTGTATGTTATTTGGACAGATTTTGAGGTTATGATGGATTTTTTCGTATTATTTTTATTACCATTGTAAGTTTTTTCATTAGTTGTGATTATTTGATTCAATTATCTATTTTTTATTCAATATTCGAGTCCTCTATGCATTTTCTAAATGTTTGTGTATGTTTATTGATGTACTAGCTTGAGTACTTGTAAATAACTGAGGATAAGTATGCAAATATTGATAATGGCGATTTATCAGGTTGATTTTTGTATGTTTAAGTTAGTTTTGGGTGTAAACTTTTATATATTATCACACGAGATATCTATTTTTCTTCGCATTTATTCATCTCATCATAATTATTATTGTTATTTCCTTCATTTTTTTTCATCGTCGAGCTATGATGTGATATAACCAATACCAGTTTCTCTCCCATTTTTTTCATTGCTTTTTTCTTCGTTATGAATTGATTATTGGCGCATTCATTTAAGTGTTTCTTATAACTTAGTTTGATCTGTACATTTGAATTGGAATTCACTACATTCAATTGAGCTGATCAGAATGAATTTTCGTTCTTTTTCATATATTATTTGGTATTCATCAATTCCAGTTCATTCTGAATGGATAATAGGATATAGAACAGTACTAGTATGATCCATTTTTTCAATATTTCGATGTTGTGTTTGTTTATTTGTTCATTCTTTTCTTGTAGATCGATTGGCGGGATCCATGGCTAGCTCTTCTAATTACATTTCATGTAGCAGTGACTATGACTGCTCTTATGACAAGGAATCATGCAAATTTTCAAATATTATTATTCCTCGTGCTTTGTAAGTATTAATTTACAGATATTTTGTGCATCTGATAATTGAGAATAAAATTAAAAAATGATGCATAACTAAAATTGTATGCAACATCATTTTGCATGGATTAGTTCTCTTGATTTTTCTTTTTCACAGTGCTGTTAGTCTACTTCTCCGAAAGTATAAATGAAGTTGCTGCGAGTAATTGGATGTGAGTTTGTTATTGATTTTTCCTTGCCATTGCAATGAACTTAATTAATTGTTGATTGACTCGTTTCTATTGTTCTATTATAGGGCGTTTTCAAGACAGCAATATTTTGACTCCAAAGGTCTATTCATATCAATTGTATTTTCGGTACCAATTTTGATGAATTGTATGATAATGGTGGTGAGTACTCGTCATTGTCCAATTGTAAATAAATCAGAAACACACTTGGAAGATTAAATCACCTGAATCTCCATTGTAAATATTATGTCATCATTTAAATTAAAACTCTTTTACTATTTTTCATCTTTCCAGGCAAGTTGGTTATATCAATCCAGTCAATTAATGACAAGCTTAAAGAGAGCACAATTACGACAACAAGCAAGAAGTCGACAAAGTGGTGGTGGTGACAGCAGTGCTGCAAATACACCCACAACAACACAGACATCAACAAATAAACTGAAACCAAAAGAGGAATAGATAACCGTCAATTCTAGTCAGAGATTAATATTTTTATTTTTAATCATTACTAATATACAGATGAAGTTATGTTTAATAATCAAACAAGTAAGAAAAATTCATAATAATTGAACAAAATGAAAAATACTAGTGTCAATATCAAACATATTGACTCATATATTTCATCACAGTTAATTGCACGTGACTAACAACAATTTTATTCATCACAATTAGAAATGATTTCATCCACACTTTCCAGTTGGAAAATTGATTGGAATTCTTCTATTTCCACTTTTCTTGTAATCAATTAAGTGACTTATATAAATTTTCAAAGTGAGAGTGAACGAATATTAATTGAATATTCAACGAAATATTACATCAATAACAACAAACGAAAATAAATTAAATCATGTGACTTACTAGTGATTAATTGGCGTTGATGGAAGAAAAAAAAGGAAAAAACAAATATTATATGTGATTAATCTTCAACTTTGTACATTTTTAAAGTGAGCCTGCATATTGTTGCATAATATTTATATAAAATTTTTTAGATAATACTTTTTTGAAATTATCTCCCTCATTGTCACGATAGATGAGAAATTTTTCTCTGTTAAAACGCTGGTTCTCCCTCTTTACAAAATCGCGCCATTTTGCTTGTCAATTTTTAGTTTATAATTTACCTCTATTATTATATTATTATTATTGTTATTATTTCTATCAATATTATTATCATTTTCATTGTTATATTTTGAGTACGTTAATCCAACATGTTTATGATAACTAAACATTCCTGCGGCTTTTATCATGAAATTGGTTTCTTTTTCATTGCAATTTATTTTTCTTTCCGGTTTTATTGATTGAATTTAAAGTTATTAAATAAATATTTGCACATAATTGTGAATGTAAAGAGAGAATATGACAATGATGAAAGAGAATAACGAGATTGTGATTTGGAAGTAACTTCAACTCAATTTTGAAAATGCTCCAGATACAAAAATAATCTAGAACGGGATTATTTCTCAAATTATGAATGACACTGTTTTGAATAACGAAATTATTGTATGAACAAATCGACTTTTAAAATGGGAAAAGGAAAAAATACTTCCAGCATTTCAGTGTAATATTCTCCCTTCAATGCATGATAAGTGTTTAGAAATGTACTTAGACTCATTATGAATAAGTTTCTGTTATCTAAAGTATCAAACATTCATTGAGCCTAATTGACAACGAATTTATTAATAGTCTTCCCCGCTGATACTTGTACCTTTTTTTCTGCCTTTAAATTTCAATTTTCTCAATTATTAACTCAATAGTGATGTTGCACATTCATTGTGCTAGAATTAATACGAATTGAATGAAGAAACAAATTACTGTATTATATAATTGCACATGTTCTTGCCATTGTTGTTTTTTCAATTTTCGAATGAACATTCGATGAAGATTTCTGTGTTTTATTATTGTATCGCAATTCAAATCAATGTTAAACATTTATCAGTATGCATATAAAGTTTCATGATTGAGTAATGATTTAATCTGCATAAATACGATATAAATAATACATTTTCCTAAAAAATCTTGTCTGCTTTTGTTTGATGAAGTGAAATTTTGAATAATTGGAATAATAAGTTACATATTACAGTGAAGTTCAATTGTGTATATTGAAAAAAAAGGAGAAATCGAATTTATTCCTTGCGTATTCGAACCTGCATCAAATGTACCAATTTTGTATTTACGTGCATCAAATGTAATGACTGTGAATTGATCAGATAATTGAACTTTATTAAAATATAATTTAATCAGAAGAAACCAATTCAAATGCAAAAAAAAACCCGCGCTTTCCTCCTTTCCGAGATCTCTCTGTATATATCCAAGATACCTAACCTGCAAAACCCAGCGCCATATACAGCTAACTTCACAGGCATATTCATTCCATCTCCTCATAACTTTGATCCTACAACCACAAACTATACCCACATGTATACATATGTATGTAAACACACATGCACGCGTCTCGACAGATTCAACACGCACAAGCGTGCCGCGTTCACTGTTTGGCGGCCTGAAATCCGTTGGTGTATATAATATACCCCACTCGGTCCGCCAATCCCATATCTCGCACACATAAATAATAGAAACCGAACAAAAAGAAAGAAAAGAATCGGCAAAAGTGAACGGTAACATAATAAGAGAGGGGAAAACAGTATTGTCCTTTATTTTCTTTCAATTTCGGATTGGCGTGAAATTATATATAAAAAAATAAAACAGTTAAAAAAATAATTCAACTCCCTATACACATAAGACAAAACATAACCTCGAATATATAGAAGTAACACAAGTAAGCAGACAAAAAAAAATTCATTAGTCTTTATAATTACAGTGTGACATTATTATATATATATTTATATTATTATTACCATTGCCATTATTGTGTTTGAATATTTAAGATAAAACAGAAGAAGCAGAATAGAAGATAAAGATGGATAATGCCGAAGAGGTGTTGCAAGCACTTGATGAATTTCAAAAAATGCAACCATCCGAAATACCACGAGAACTCGAAGATTATTTGAGTTTTGTTGCAAAAACTGGTGATCCTGTTTATCAATGGTCATTGATAAAGCCACTGTTTCGTGAAAAATTGGTGCGTGTGATGACGGATTTTTATGAAAATTGTCCGACATTGGATTTGGCATCAAGCCCAAACATTGAACATTTCAATTATGACATTATGAAATGTAATTTACTTGAATTACTCGAATCATTTGCTAATGCACCATTCACTGTACAGAGAATATGTGAACTATTAACATCACCACGTAAAGAATATAATCGTGTTGATAAATTTATGCGTGCTATTGAGAAAAATATATTAGTTGTATCAACTAAAGAGCCAGGACCAACGGCAAGACGCAGTGAGAATGGTGATAGTATGATAAATGGTACGATTGAAGATGACGAATCAATGCCAATACAGCAACAGCCAACAAATGAAGTTGAAATGGAATCCTGGGTTAAAGATTGTACAACTGATGCGAATGCATCAGTACCAGTTTCACCACACGATACACCATCAATTGTTCCGAATAATTCCACAGCTGTTCCCATTCCAGCTACGAAAATGAGTAAAGATTTGATGGCTGATGATGATACGACATCAATTATTAATGATAAAAACGTTGAATCATCATTGAGTAAATCGTCTGATATGACAGTGTCGAGTTTTATCGCTGCTGCTCATGAAATGCCTAATGCAACTAACATCACCTCAACATTACCATCAAACAATATTAATATTCCCAATGATGATACATTATCATCATCATCATCATCATCATCGTCGTCGTCGTCGTCGTCCACTCCAACTTCATTAATTTCGAATAATGTACAAAATTTATCAGAAAGTGGTGTAACTGATAACAATGACACCCGTACAACAGTTGGTGATGTTACAGATGCTATTATCAATGAGGATACCAGCTCACAGCCAAGTTTAGATTCAGAAAGCGATGATAATGAAGCGCACATTGGGGTTGGTAGTAAAAAACTACAGACAACATTTCAAACTAAAGATTTCGTCAAAATGGACGATGGAGATGGAAACGATGAAGATGATAAACTTAATAACAAATATTATTCCGAGAGCGATAGTAAAGTTGTGGAATCAAAAATGCCATCGTCGTTACCCTCATCTTCATTAATGGTTAACAATGAAACAGATATCAACGTTGATGGTGATGGGCGTTTGAGTCCCGTACATCAGCGCGATGAAACCGTATCAAATTCTGATGATGAATCCAAATCATCCAGTGATAGTAACCCAGAATCAGTCGGAAAACGTCCGCGTATAGGATGCGAGAATGAAGTAGCAACGAACGTAGCAGGTTCTACAACGGCAGTGCCAGTATCGACTGATAGAATTGATGATAGCGAAACGAATTTTACCACAGTAATATCAACAAAAAGCCAATTAAACACAGAAGATAAATCTGAATGTAGTGATGCGGATAATAAATTGAAAGTTGATAATGAACATATAATTGATAAAGATGAAAAAGTGGTTGGTAATTCAATTGAAAAGCCAACAGATAATTTATTATTGCAATCTGAATCATTATTTTCAACTTCGCAATTGCAATCGCAACAAAATAATCAAGAATCATCTTCAGAATCCACAATTGATTCCGAGAGTTCGAAAGACAGTGAATCAATTACTGAGAGCTCAGAAGATTCAATATCAACACCAGAATTATCATTAAAGCCAATAGTTGAAGAGCCACCGTTTGATAATATTACTGAAAATTCACAGAAAACAATTAAACATTCTGAATCAATCACTAATACTATAATTGTTGAAGCACTTGACAATGATATCAAAAACGCAGCTGCCAATACACTGATTCCAGATCCAATTCCAATTATTGAAGAGCCTAAAGATGACGTTATCAATACCGGAAACAATCAAGCGGCCATCAGTGAATTGTCCACTGATAAATTTTCAGTAAAACAAGTCCACGAAACTGAAATGTTACAAACAGAACAGCCACAAATATCTTCCGCATCGTCGATGAATATTGTACAAACAATGACTGTATCGAAAGATGAAGCTGGTGTTTCAATAGCAGTACCAGCAACATCACCAACATTAACTACAAATTTAGCCGCAAAGAATGATGAAGCAACAACTGAAATTGTTGAACAGATGGAGAGTAAAAATATTGACGCCAGTGAATCGATGGAAATTGATAGTGAGGATACATTGACGGTATTTCAACGTATTGATGATGATAATGGGGATGAACCAATGGAACAGGAAAGTGGAGAATCAATAAAAAGTTAATGTGCCTCTCGTGTACCAAAATAAAATTAAGAAAAATTTCTTCTTTTTTTTTTCTTATCATGACGTTTATTAATTATTTTTTTAATTGCTGTATCTTTTCTCTCACTTTTTTGGTGTCTTCTGTTTTATTAAATATTACTTCAGATAAACATATGGAGAGAAAAACAAAGAAAAAAGGACAAAAGAAAAAAAAAATGACGAATAAACTAAATTTTTCATCCAAATTATTGTGGATTTCTATGACTTGTATAATGTATGTTCTTAAATTATTAATAAGTTTTCTTTTTATCGTCATTTGTGTGTGAGCTTTATTTTATTATATTTTTTTTTTGGTGATCACATTATTGGAATATTTAATTTACTAAAAACGTAAGTGCGCAACATTTTATTCTTTAATAAATAACATTTTCGGTTTCTCATTGCCATTTTTATTTATTTTTTTCTTAATTACTTTGTCATGATGCAGTAAAATAATTTGTGTGCTCTGAAAAAAATAAAAATTTATCAAGATGAAAGAGAGGAAAAAAAACGCACCTCTGTGATTTGATGAATTTATTTTGCTACAATTTTTGGGAAAAATGTAAAAGAGAAATAGAAACAGTGAAAAACGCAATTGAATGAGAGCAAGAAAAGGAATTGATTGAACGAGTGAAAAAAAAAAAAGAAAATAGAATGAAAACATCACATGAGTTTGATGACTCTATTAATGAATATTGATAAATTATTTTGAAACAAAAAATCTTCACAATTAAATGAAATCAACACTGCCGATATAATTAATTAATTAACAGCAAATATAAATAATGACTTGTGTAATTGCGAACGAGAGACTATGAAAAAAAAAGCAAATTCATACAATAAATCAATAAGTTTACTATTATTATTGTTATTTCTATTACAATTTGACGAATTCTTCGATTTTGAACAAAACAGAGAAAGGACAATTTCTAATATTTATATAAATATGAATTTCAACACGACGAATGACTCAACATGAAACAAAGTAATAAAAAAAAAAGAGTGGCATTATAAATTTAAATATATTTATCTTCATGAGTAGAAGATAGAAAAAAAGTGTTGCAAATAAAATCACATTTTAAAAACCAGAAGAAACAAAAAAGAAATAATTATACATGAGGGGACAATTAATTCATTTTAGTTATTAAACAAGAAATGAAATTCGCGTAGTATTAATTAAATAAATAATTTAAGTACATAGCTGTGTATATTATTTTATAGCAAAATATATGCAGATTATTATAAAACAAATGAAAAAGAAAGAAAATACAAAAAACAATTGTCACATCTATTTACTTACCTTTTAGCCATAAATTAAAAATGGAGAAACAAAACAATTTAGAAAGAATGTTATATTTTTTTACCCATCAACAGTAGACATATAATATAATATAATACATTTTAACTACAAAAAAAAATAAATGTTGATATTAAATAATGAATTCTCAACTGAACGTTTGATGTTTAACCAATTTTTTAAATAATCCATTTTCAATTTGAATTAATTCATTATACGTTCCATTTTCTACAACATGTCCATCATCAAGCACTGCAATACGATTCGCATTTTTAATTGTACTCAAACGATGAGCAATTGTTAACACAGTTCGTCCTTGTGTTGCTCGTTCTAACGCTTCTTGAACATAATTTTCACTCTCTGCATCAAGTGCACTTGTTGCTTCGTCCAAAATTAATATTTTGGGATTCTGAAATAAATGAAATCGATGTCCGATTATTAATTGTGGATACAGAAAAATTATAGCAGAAAGATTTTGTTTCATCACATTTCATATTAATTCAGAATTTCATGTACTCACTTTGATCAACGCTCTCGCAATTGCAACTCGTTGTCTTTGTCCACCACTCAAAGTAATTCCTCTTTCACCAACAACAGTATCCAACCCATCATTCATCTTTTCAGTAAACTCCAAAACATTAGCAAGTTTCGCTACTTCAATAATTTTATCATCATCAACATCATTACCAAGTCCATATCCAATATTTTCTCGAATTGTACCACTAAACAACACAGGCTCTTGCGAAACAAATCCAATTTGTGATTTGACCCAATTAGAATCCAATTCCTTTAAATTCCAATTATCAAGTAAAATATTTCCAGAATTTGGTTCATAAAGTCGCAATAACAAAAGTGCTATCGTTGATTTACCAGAACCCGAAGGTCCAACAATAGCATTAACACTACATGGAGATAAATGCATAGAAAAATCACGTAAAATCGAGCAATCTTCACGCGTTGGATATTTAAAATGAATTTTATCAAATACAACATCGCCAGTCAATGAATTATCTAATATTCTGCCACCAACAATTGGTATAAGTGGTTTGCGATCGATGAATTCAAATAGACGTGAACTTGCACCAAGTGCCCGATTAAATTCGCTATAAAAATTTGAAATACCACTAAGTGACACTCCTGTGTATGCTGCGTACAATAAAAATGATGTTAAACTACCAACAGTAATTGTTGAATCTGATATCATAACACCACCGTAATACAATACCGATACTACAATTGCTGAACCCGAAAAACCATTCACACCAAAAAATATACCACGATAAAAGCTCTCACGATAACACAATCCAAGTAAATCATTCAATTTTTTACTGTAATTAATTATTTCATTATTTTCTTGTGCAAATGCCTTTACGGTTCTGATATTACTTATTCTCTCCTCTGCTGTTGTGTTTAATGATGCCAAACTTGATTGTATATTTTTTGATATTTTTTTAACAAATCGACCGTATACAATTGCTAATCCTGCCACTGGTGGTACTATCATTAGGCCAACTAATGCTAGTTTTGGTGATATACAACACATCATTGTTACACCGATTAATGTCATTATCGATGAACGAAGACCATCGGAGATGTTACTTGTTATGGCTGAACTCACTAGTTGTGCATCACCTGTGGAATCCAATGGAAATGTTGTTAATTTTTGTTGCAACGAGAAAGTAGTTTGATCTTGGAGGTTTTATAAAATTGTCTATCTTGCAAAATGATTTGAAGGCTCCAAAAATGTTTCATCATAATTTTTCAAGTGGAAAATTATACCAAATCAAATACTGAAATGTCCACGAATGAATTTCACTCGATCCCCACATAATTTCCATTTAAAAAAACCTCCAGTGCCTCAATACTACATCAATATTGAAAATTATGAATAATACTAAATATTTTTCATTCACCTGTTAATCTTCCAACCAATTCTCCAGTACTGATTCGATCAAACATTGCAGTTTCCTGACTTAAAATAGCTTTGTAAGCACTTTTCCTCAATCTCTGTGTAATTCTGTATCCAGAAGTTGACATATAATAAATACGGCCAAAATTACAAATACCACCGACGAGAGCAATGCCCAATAAACCCAAACATAATCTATTCATATTCGCTCTTGTTTTATCTTTATCATCAGTAACATAAATAACATCAATTATTTTCCCTAAACAAAACGGCACAGCCAGTGTAACCGCTGACGATACAATTAACAGCATAATCGCGCCAGTCAACTTCCATTTTTCAGGTTTAGCAAGTAAAAATAATCGATGTATTTCAGATTTGATTTTTCCATTTGCTCTCAATGTCTCAACACCATTTTTCTTCTCCGCTATTTTCCTTATTGAATTAAATCGATTTGTAATATTCGTCCTCGACGTTAAACAACAAATTGTCTCTGCATTTTGTTTGGTATTATTTCTCAACGTATGAAAATAATGTCTGGACAATTTACCAATTTTTATGTGTTCCCATTTACGAATAAATGTACCACAAGTTATTATTCTACCAAGGAACGTCATCTTGTATAATAATAACAATATTTATTATTAATATTATGACTATTCATATAAGCTTGATGCCAAATAAATAGTTCAACAATAATAAACATTTGTTATTATTGATTGTCGATTGTGAAATCAAATTCTGCAAAGTGATGAAATGAATAATTAATCATCTTAATGAGTTGTACCAACTAAAAATCAATAAATAAATAAATGAAAATGTTATATTTTAGTTTGATTGATTTGTTAACAAAGTAAGAAGATGAATACATATAATTGATATTTTAAACATAACACAATTGATGATATGATTTATAACTTACTCATTGGATTGGCACATGTTATGTACATAACCATGAATCGTCATTCGTCAATGGTAATCGGTCAATGAATGTATATAAACACACAATCATGTGCGTGTGTGTAAAATAATCAACAGAGTGCATTTATCCAAAATCTATAGCATAACAATCATTTTTAGAATGGAACGAACTGTACTGGGTCAGTGTGGTCAATGACGTAAATATGTTACTATATATGCATGTATGTATTATATGGTGTGTTTTGCCTTTTGTTTATCGTTTTTTTTTCTTGGTAGGTAAGTGGGTATGGCTACCCTGTTTCACGTGAAATAAATACTCAACAGCTGATAGCGGCAAAATTCACGTTCTTGAAACCATTTGTGCGAACATAACCTCACTTAGATGCCGGTTCCAATAATTTTTATATAAATGTCTACGTATAAACATACGTACGTGTGCATATGTATTTTTGGAGGTTATTGGAGGTGTAGAACGTAAAATTTTGGAGTTTGAAATGGATATTTTTGTGTAAGTATGATTTTGAGATTATTATTTTAGGTTATATTTTGAATTACAACTGTTTTGGTAGAATTGTTGGTTATGTAGCGTCATCTTAGCGAGTTTGGTTTAGGGAATTTGTTGCTAAATGGCATCACTGGTATAACAGGGATTTGAAAGGTGAATATATCAGGTGAGCATGTTGAGCTGAAATATTTATAAAATTTTGTTGACGAAATATAATTATTTGATTAATGAGAGGAATAGTGCGATGTTGCATCCGACTTTTGAGTTATATCCAACGCGAACATCGTACAAAGTCCTACTTCTTCCTATTTGTTGTTAATTATTAATGAAATTGAAAGCAGAAGACGTTGATGCTACAACTTTTGTGAGACCGTAATAATGTCGTTAGTATAATAATATTCTTCGATGGTATCAATGGTATGAATTCAAATATTCCAGATTCCTCATACCCAATAAAAATTGCATTAAATTCAGTATATTGACAAAAAAAATAATTCAAGCAGTATACATTTTGAGTACATGATGATGAATTGAATAATGACGAAATTAAAAATTGAGAGGAGACAATTTTAGGATATCTGGATCACTCCTCCATGTCCAGGTCCTCTAATTCTTCTTCTAAACCCTCTAAATCATCTTCAGTAAAGAGATTTTCATTGATGGCTAACGCACCAGCGCCTTCACCTATTACAGTTACTGTTTGGAGAAAGATCAAATTGAATTAGTAACAAATAAATCAGTATGGTTTCGTCTTTTGCGTTATTGTAATGATACAATTGCTAAATTGAATTGGGAAAAAAATATTTACCAGATGCTTCGCCATTCATTTCCGGAACATTGGCGTTACTTTTTAATCTATCAACTTGTGCGATTGTGATTCCATCAGTGTCCAATTCACTCGCTTCCATTGCGAGTCTTTCCATGTCCAATTCACGATATTCAACTTCCTCTCCGTCTTCATCATCCAGTGCATAACTGTCGATCGCTTCATCACCATCATCAATACCTGAAAAAATATTGTGAATGAATGCGAATTCGGGACTTGATGTATATCGACGTTATAATTTATCTCATCAAAGTAATTGACGAATAATATTTGATGAATATTCATTAGAGCTTCGTTATATTATCGCATAAAAAAGAGTTGTTACCATCTCCTGCAGCAAGTTCAGGATTGAATGAAAACATTTCACGACCGGATATGCCAACTTGTCGACCTGCTCTGAAGTCACTTCGTTTTTTCTCTTCATCTTTTTCAGCTTTCTCCTTTTTCTCACGTAATTTCCTTTTCTTCCACGCCAAAAATGTCTCCAATGTTATCCGCGTCTGTTAATATTCATTAATTTAGATGATCAATTCATTAAGTCTCTTAATTTAGTATGTGATCGAAGGAGAGAAAATATTAATGACAAATTTGCTAAGTATTCTCGATGAATGTGACGTCAATTCTCATTCTTATCTACCTGATTAGACCCGAGATTATTTCGCTCTCTTTCAATTAGATCCTCCAGCGAAATTTCATCTTTTTTATCGTCTTTCTTCTTGTCCTTTTTAAGAACAAATCCTGGTGGAAGTGCATGCCGATAAATACATTTTTGTCCGGACGGACATTCCCAAAACCATCCGTACTTGGATCTCTCAACAGCTTCCAAGAAATGCTTGCAAATCTACAGCAAAAAAACGGAAGAATAAAACTGATATTGAATACTTTAGAACAGAAACTTTCTGAAATCAGTTTCTACTTCATCCAAATATATTTCGATTATTCTTTCGAAGAATAAATCAAAACTATTCGTCTTTGAATCCTTTTCTTTTCGATTCATATGAAGATAGAACTCTTCTGATGTACATTTAAACAATTGCTCAGAATGAGATGTTCAACTTGTAGTAAAACTTTGTTCCCAAAGATAAAAACATTTGCATAAAGAATTAATATCTTACAATATCAGTTGTGGGTCTGTTGCCACCAGCACCACCATGTTTTTTTTCTACAACTTCTTTCAATTTTTCTTCATCCCATTTGTCCATAGTATCAGCTTCTTTATCGTCATCATCTCGCATATCACAATAGAGCGATCTTTTTTCTGCTTTACGTTCGATCGTGAGATCATGAGAAAATTTACATTTATCACCTTTAGCACATTGGCCTTGTTTGAAAAATGCACAAACAACAGATTTCGGATCAGTTCCTATAAAAACAGAATTCAATAATTACAAATAAACATTCATTTAATGATAATGACAATATTTTAATTATTAAGTAGACAATTCATTCGACTCAAAGTGCGTCCACGATGAATTATTAACGAATTGATTGGAAGAAAATTCTAGAATTCATTTCCTCATGCATGAAATAAAATATATCTCCATTATACCATGACCAAAACAATAAAACTCATGGATGGAATGTTTTCTTTTCAAAATAAATTGACCATATGTGTAAAATCGAATATTATAATCAGCCATTTACACAAAAATTCAATAATCAGAATGAAATAGTCCCTTTCTACATCATGCCTATAATTTAATAAAATAAAATACTCCAACTTCATGAATAATTTAAAATCATTCAAACCTTTTTCAACTTTTTGATTTTGCACTGGTTTAAATAGCAACGCCAATTCTTTTTGCTCTTTCAACTTTTTCTCCTTTTCCAATTTTTTAGCATTTGGATCATCGCCTTTTTTAGCTCCTGTGCCAGGTTTCACCTGTTTTTCTACTTGCTGAATAAATTTTTGTTGCTTCGCGCCTTTTTTATTTTTTAAACCAAAAGTTTTGTCCTGAAATTCATTTCAATAGCATCAGAATTAAATATGAAATAATATTTATTAAATAAAATCTGAATGATTAAAGAGACAGATACACATATGTGAAGGTGAATGTGTGTGTGTTATGTTATAATTTGCATCGATAATTTTTCCCATATAAAATCTCACCTCGATAACCTTCTCTTTCTTTTTAGCCTCAGTTTTTTTGCTGGGCGCCGGTGCCTTTTTCGGCGGCATTTCTATTCCTTGCAATCCTTGTAATATAAATCCTTGTAATATTTGTTGTAATATATTTTTGATGAACAATGGCGGCACACGTGGGAGACGCCATACTTTTCGTCACGTGATCATAACTTGATTGGCCAAACATTCGTAACGTTGATTGGTTAAACACAATACAGCTGTACATTTGCGTATGTCCGGTCAAGGCTATTTCCGATTGGCGAAATTTCCATGCACGACCCTTGCATTGCGCATGATCATATTTAATGATCAGGGCGGTTATTTCAAATTTCATTGCAATTATGGTTATGTGTGTATCATCCGAAGTAGTGGATAATGTGCATTAATAAATAAATACCATTTATATAGTGAATGCCATTGTTAAATTAAATATTGATCTTCATCTCGTATGAGGGCGCCACTGATCCACGACAGCGGCGACATATTGTGGCTGGATTACTTTTCTGGAGGGAAATCGCGAAAAGAATATGCTCTTCCTTGTCTTATTCACTGAATTTTGCGTCTAATATCTCTGTCGCACTAACATAACATTGTCCCTTCGAATGCAGATGGATGATTATCGACTGAGTCATGATAGTTTTTGAATGGAATTTATGATTGAAATGAGTGGAAACGCGGATTTTTTGAACTTCAAATTATGTAAAGTTAAGTGATACAAGTCCAGGAACTTAGAGTTTCTGAGTTGGGATTCTTTGTATATCCAACTTGGAATCGAAAATCCATTTACTCCGTCGATAATTGATGTCGATTCATGAGTTATGTTTCATGATAACCTAATATAATTGGCTCGAATTTCTGGTATAGTATTGGCTTGACGACCATATAGTCACAAAAATATGCTCAATTTGAGGTTAGGAATCAACTATTCACGTTATTCAATAATCTGAATTCGAGTGATCGAAAGAAACCTGATGCACCTGGATCTGCATTATCATCTGATGTGAATGCGCAGTTTGATAGTCGATATAGATTACTCCACAAATCGATTATCTGATCAATAATCAGATGAATTGTTCAATATTCCTCCATTAAAAATACTATTGAAAACGCTTTCTACTCCAGTTCAACTCCTGGTGTAGATAATAGTTCAATCTGCTCCAAACTCCACCCAAAAACGTGAATTGTTCATAAATTTGAGCAATACTCAAAACTCCAAAAGTGTCATGGCGTCCAAAAACATCGTTCCAACCAATGAAAACCGCGCAAACCATTCATTGTTCCCCTGCAAAGCTTGCGGCAGAGAGAATACTTCAGAAACGCATTTCGAAGAAGTGTGTTCGTCTTCAGTTCGACTTCATCCGAGTTCAATGATTCTCAAATGAGCCTTCGCAATTCTTTCTTCAGTAAATCAACAACTTATGGCCACATCGCAGATATCAACAATGTACACATACACAAATACTTGATACACCCAAGTGTGTATTAACTCATGGTATATCCACTACAAAAATTAAAATTCTTCACTTCTAATCAATAAATGTTTATGGTATTTTTCATAACCACAATTTCATCATTTTTATTCTTTTTTATTATTTCATTTCACGCCATCTTTTTTTTTTCTCTTATCTTTTTTTCTCTGTTTTCTAAAGTACTTACAGTGTAAAGTTTCGCATATCTCATATTCTATTGTTTTCTTTTGCAGTTTTCATAACATTATTGTGTTTTAACTGCAACATCGGGGCACCTAAATATGTACAATTAATTTTCATCTGTATATATATGCATACATACAATATATATAATATATATGTGTATATATTTATACATGTATAGAGGAAAAACCGTGTGATCCACTGCACGATGCTCTTTTGTTTCAAACAATAATATACAAGTTCATATCTGCATCGTGGTCATTACAATTCGTTTATAATAAAATGTGTATTTACTGTATTTGCAATGTCCATCATGAAAGGTTTAATATATATGTTTATATATATTAACGAAATGAAATATATTTTTGTTTTCTGCGATGTCAACGATAGAATTATATAGACGATGTATGTATATATATATATGTATATATACTGCTCGATTAGTGAATGATAGTGGCAGAAGGGTTTTGGTTTTTTTTTCTGTTTATCTTTTTTCGTTTCTCTATAATAATTCTTCTGTTTTTTTCTTTTTCAGAGTGATGTGTTACAAGATTAGCCGCGGGTGTGTAAAATTTCATTTTCACATTATTTATGCATGTATGTGTAGATGTACTCTTTTCTGTTGCCATTAATTTACCTTTCAATTTAATAGTTCTATTGATTCTAATTTTTTTCGTTTGTTATTCGCATTATTTTTTCGTATTTGCTTCTCTTTTTTTGTTTTATGTTCTTTCAATTGTCTACTAAAATTTTGTATCATTTTTCGTTTTCTTTTCTTTGTAGTTTTTATTTGTTTAAATAATATCACAATTAGTGTCAAAATACCAGCGGCGAAAAGCGCAATATTAATCTATTAATTCACTTTCCTCCTTTCTTAACTTTTTTTTCTTGTATTGTTATTCATTCAATTGGTTTGTTTTTCCTCAGTATTTATTCAAATCATCATCTTTCTTTTATTTATTTATTTATTTTCTCTCCCATCGCTCTTTCACTTTCTCATTCTCACTCCCTGTATACGAGTGTATTAAGTTTGCTTTGAATTATTTATATTTGTTAATTCATAACAATTTTTTCATTTATTTACTTTTTGTTTTATTCAAATTTTTACTTTTTCATCATTTAATTTTTTTATTTTTTTCAGTTTTTCATTATTTTTTTTCAATATAAGGCTCCCACGGCAGTCTCACGAAGTAGCATCAGTTCTTGTTATCAACAATGAGATAAGAGAGACGCAGTTGTAATATTTATATTTATATACACAAATTTATCGCGTCAATTCATATTCTAAATTTTGTTGGTTCTCTTGGAATATTCATTAGACGATGACTCTCATTCATCTATTAATCAATTAATCAATTAATTAAATTACTCATTTACTTTTTTTTCTCCTCTTTGTTGATGTTCAACTCACAACTGCGTCTCTCATGGACTCTGTACTAAGCAACTATAATTATACAATTACAAGCAGATTTCTAAAGACACACCGATGAAATGAGATTGTTCACTTGCTCTGCCATATTTAATTTATTTCTTTCCTTCTCTCTTATTTATATTCTTCTCATCAATATGTGTGTGTTCGAATTGTACGTTAAGAATAAGTGCTCAACTTCATTCAAAAATTTAATAATAAACAAAAGAGAAAAATAAATAGATAAAAAAAGTGTTAGAGAATAAGGGCAATTTTTCTGTTGTAATTTCTTTTCATTCATCGCTATTGTTTTAAATGATTTGTTATATTATTTTTACTTGCAATGAATTTTTCATTAGTCGATGTCTGTGTGTTTTGGGTGTGATTAATTTATCTGTGTATGAGAGGTGCAATAATGGATCGAACAGAGAGTTTCTATAACAGTGTTGATGAATAAAATCTTTCGTTATTTTATTCTCGTTATTATCTTCGTTAATATTTATCATTAATATTATTTATTTAATCTTCATTTTCTGTTGTTAAGTGTGGTAGTGTGAATTTTTCTCTTTATTTATTGATTATATATAACTTATTTCAAAAACAAAAGCTCATTCTTCAAGCTATTTTATTTATAAATGAATCGATGAACGAATTTTTTGTTGGAGTTTATTTTTTTTCTCAAACATAGAGTAAGAGAAAATTTTCATTTGTTGTTCGTTTTTTCATCTTTAGTCAATTATATCAATATTGTTATTGATAATATCTCCTTACACTTAATTACTACTGTTTTTTTTTTTAAATTAATATTCGTTCATTGTTTGTTTTTATTTGTAGATATTGAAGTGTAACAATTGAGTGCACAAAACAAAATTTGTTGTCAATTTTTATTCTTTTTATTCATTTTATTGCTGAAAAATTCTATATAGGCTCGCATTGTTGGAGCATTTAACGAGGCGACAGATGTTTATATATAATTATATATTGATTAATTGATTAATTAATTAATTAACAAATAACGTAAAAATATTTTTAGAGGGTAGCAAGGTTTAATGAATATTTTAGCTATTCAATTATTTCATTCTTGTTCTTTTCTTCCTTCACATTTTGTTTCTGTCTGCTTTTGTTCAACGAATTATCATTGCATTATTATTATTACTATTATTAGTATTATTGTTGTTTATATAACTCTAGAATTTTTACATAATCAGTCCAAGAGTGTTTGGCTACGAAGGCCGTGAAAAATTTTACATCACCAATGTCACATCGTTCGTGAATAAAAATAGGGAAATTTAATTGCCGAAACAAAAATTTGTTCTCTCTGTCAAGATTATCTTTTTCTTTTTTTTTTGTTCTTGTTATTGTTCATTATTGAACGAACGAGGCGTCATTGCGATTAGATCTATATACATGTTTACATATATATGCTGAGAATTTTACAATGTGGGCTGCGAGAAAAAAATTGTTTATAATAAAAAAAAAAGCAAAGTGCCGTTTATTATTGGTGGAAAATTCTTTTTTCTTCATAACTCTCAATTACGTTATTGCGCTGATCATAGAAATGGATAAATATTTTATGTATTTTGTGGGGATACAGACAGCGATTGGAACAGCTTTCTGGTCATATTTGTGTAATTTTTTCTTTGTGTTTTTTAATTTTTGCAAAATTGTTATTATCAACATCATTTTCTTCTTGTTTTGTTTCAGTGTTTATGAGAGAAGTTAATGCAGAATTCACAAAGTAGCGAAGATTTTTTGGTGAGTGTTTTTCTCCTGTTCATGATAAAAGAAAAATTTATTGTAATAATAATCAGGAAAAAGTAAATCAGCAAAAAAAAGGAAAAGGTGTAATACAATTGTAATATTGAAAACAAAAAACTATTAGAGTGAAGAGGTGTTTTTAGATTATTTTTTCAAAAGAATAAATTTAAGTGGAAAAATGGAAATGAATATCAAAATTCAGGGAAAAATTATAATGAATAGAATGAGAGTTTGTAAATATTTAGAATAGGTGAGAGAAAAATAGCTCCGAGGAAAATAATCCAAGGCTATTACACATTGAATTCTATCAGAAAAAAATAGTCAATGACTCAAAACAACCCTCTGATCAATGAAAAATAACGTCATGAATTTTCCTTCGCATGTGCTATTTTTTTTCACCACGCCATTTTCGTCTTGTACAATTCCCCCCAGAATAATTCTTTCGTCAAGGACAATTGTCACGCAAATTTTCATTTCTTTGAGCAGTTTGTTTCCACAAGAATTTTCCGAATTTTCTTGATTCCAACAAAATTTTCCCGGAAAATTTTTCAACGACATATTCCAATTTCCTTAGGACTATTCCAATCACAAACTATTTTTATCCATCAATATCTATTTCCCATTCTCAAAGAAAATCCACCAGAAATTTTCCCACCATCCTATTTTTCCTGACAATTTTCCTCCAACTATTTTTCTCATAATTTCACCAACAACTATTATTTCCCAATTCGCTAATTATTTTCCTGTTAACTGTTTGTTTTTGTAATTCTCTTTTAATTGGGGGTGGGTTTTATATTTTTCTTCACATCCTATTTTTCATCAACCTATTTTTTTCACAGTACTATTTTCTCTTATATTCAACATATTCATAATGTGTAACACCCCGTCGTCTTACTTCTCATGAAATTACTATTATTATTATTACTATTATTATTCTATTATTATTAATTTATATTTACTATTACTATTATTATTTTTTCAATTTTTTTCATTCATCTAATTTCAGTGTAGTCTTTCATTTTGCATATCATTCGAAAAACATCAATTGAAATTTGGAATTTAGTACAAAAGGCCTTCGCTCTCGCGCATGCATCAATCAACAAACAATAACAAACAACATTCTCATTGCTATTTTATTTATAATTATATTTATATTCATATTCATATTAAATTTTCTATCACTCTATTTCTCTTTATCTTCACATTTTCGACTCTTCGTGTTTTGTCACGAGATGCATTTCTAATGTTTATCAAATATTATTACAATTTATTTTACGATTTATCATAATTCATCTTTTTTTCTTCTTTTGTTTGTTATTTTCACTCTTTACTCATTTGTTCTTTATTTTCACATAGAGCACCATCGACCATTTCATTTTATTAGTATTTTATATTTCTTTATTTTTTTCTTCTCCCACCATTTTTGCTCGGCTGGAAATTATTGTTAATAAACAATTATTGAGTTTACATTTTTTTGTTTAACAATTGCAAACGCACACATATGTTCATGTATAGCAAAAAATTATAACACATTAACGAGTTAATTTTTCATTTCAATTGATTATTCATTATTTTGTTTATTTATGTAATTAAATTGTTTGCTCATTCATAAAAGTTTTTTCTTTCTTTCTAATTTTACACTCGTACAACAGTTGGGTTTCTTTTTCTTTTTCTGCTTATTATTTTTATTATTTATTTTATTCATTCATTTTTCGGTTTGTTGCTTAGAATGTTATTTATTCGTACTTATCACGAGTCGTTTAAACATTTATACACAAATTTCTACAGTTAACCTTACTTATTCATATATATATATATATATATATACCTTTTATTCCTCTTCTTTATTTATTTATGAATGTAATAATGAATATAAATCAATATTTGCTACGTAATGTGTATTTGCATTAATGAATTCTTCAAATTATATTTTTTCTCTTGCATTCTTTTGCAAACTTTCATATAATTCTTCATCTTTTCATTCATTTATATTAATTAATAATTATACATTTCCAATTCATTCTCTCACTATTTTTTTTTGCAATTAAACTTTTTTTCTTTCATTCATTAATGTTTAATGAAATAATTCAAACAATAATTTAGAGTATATATCATTTGATTAATTCATTAACTAATTAGTCATTTCTTCACATCTTTCCATTTTCTCGTACAAGTTTTAATTTTTTTTTTTCCTGTTCCTTTTATTCGCCATTTTATTTCATTTCTCCAATTATTTTACACGATGGTCCCCTATAAACGTTATAATGTGCATATATATAACTCAATTATATTTAGATTTGTTAGATTATTTTTTATTTACATAAAAAAATTTCGTTTTTTTACTTATTTAAGTTTCATCTTTCATTCTTCTTTCATTATTATTTTCTTTCTCCAATATTTACTGAGTTTTACGTGGTTTTCTTGATTGTTTTTTTTATCTTTTCCACATAAAGTTGTTTTTTGCTTTATGGGTAAAAATGCCACATATATATGTCCATATTAAAAAGAAAAAAGAAATTGCAATATAATCATTTGCGACAGGTACACGTAAATATAATTCGTTAGATTGCGCGTGATTTATTTATTTAATTAATTAATCAATTTATTTATTTATTCTTCTTCTCTTTTCATATTCATTGCGCAACTGCTTCGTTCTTTTTTTCTTTTTCTCTTAATTGTATCTCATCACAGTTTTTAAACACGACGCACTTAAATTGAGAACACATATTGCTGGTGTTTTGTTTTCCTCGCCTTCATTTTTTTATTTTTTTTATTTATTCTCTCCTTTAATTAATTATTTGACTTAATTTAGATTGGGTTTTTTGTTGTTATTTCTTTGAATAACGCACACGAATACGTAGAGGACCATCGGCACATTGGGGAAAATATTTGATTGGATGAAGAGTGGGAGAGAAATTTTGATTTGGGGACAATTTTTATTAGAAAGTTTTTTTATTTAAGTGAGAGGCTTTAATGAAAATGATTGAGTAGTACTTTAATTAATTGAAGTTGAAGAAATATTGTGGATTCTTCAATTTTTAACTTTGAAATAAATAAGAGAAATGATTTGGTAATTTTCATTGGCTTTTTGTTAGATAGTGATATTGTTAATGGCGTTATCAATATCTTCTGTTCTAGTGAAGAGAAAATGAAATATGAGATAGATTAATAAAGAGGATGAGTTTAGCTATCGTCGGAACTACGCATGGATAAAAATACAAATTTTAACACAACATTGTTGGACACTGAAAAAAATGATTGGACATGACTTGGACAAAGATAAATCATTATTGTTCGACTTTGATGATGATTCTTTTATAACTTATTTTAATTTCCGTATCAAAAACAGATTAGTGTTATCTTCTAAATTTTGAATCACTATCAATTCAGACAGTCTGAGAATACAGACCTGACAGAGGTTCTCAATATTACCAAACCATTTTTGTTTCATAAGTCAAAAATTGAAGACAAAAATTCTTTCTTAATCAATCAATAGTTAAAAGTGAAAATTAGTTTCAATGCACTCTTTTTTTCTCTACTCAATTGTTGATTAATCGAGAGTTAATGAATCGATAAATATCAAACAGGTTTTCAATCAAATTGTTGTACGTAAATAATTATTCATTATTTATTAATGTCATCCTTCTCGTTATCTTTAATTTTATTTAAATATATAACTTTGTTATTCATCCATTCAGATTTTCTTCCCAATTGTTCATATATGTATGTTCATAAATTTATTGTATAAAATTTAACCCCAAATTGTGATTAATAACTTTTATATTTGCAACGTTTTTGTCTGTGTGTGTGTGTACATGAATTCATCAAAATGAAAATGAATTTATGTGTTGAATCTCAAATTAATTTTGATTGAAAACAAATTTCCCTACACGATTCATCGTAGATTTTTTTATCTCTTTATTTCATTTCTTTTTTTGCATTCATCAATTTTAGCACATTTTGCATGTAAAATTTATCCTTGTTGCTCTCATGTAGAAGTTTTTTTTGACTTCTGTTATTCATTCATTGATTTCTTCGTTTAATATTTTTTTAATTGTTTATTTGTGTGCAAGTTTGGTTTTTGCAAGTGTTAGCGATGTGTTAAGATTCTTCTTCCTATAAAACATTAAATTAAATTCTGAATATTCATTCGACAATCAATAAAATATTCGACTTATTTTCTTCTGTTTTGTCCAATTGGTTTTCAACTCATTTGTTTGCTGTAGTTCCATTTTGCTCTCCATTGTTATTAATTGTTCAATAATTAACTTATCAGTTGATGTATGATTACGTTCAATTTATATCATTGGAACTATTTTTAATGAATTTTTATTCATATTTGTAATCGTACATTTTTATTTTTTAAAAATCAACATATATTTTACTATTTATTCAATTACTTTTCATTAAAACATTATCTACAATTATTTTCGTGATCCCTCACTGAATTTTCTTCTATTCCTTCAACAACAGTCTCTCAAACTTTCCTTTTTATTTTTAATTTAATTTAATTTATTTGTTTTATCATTCTCTTTTGTAATTTATTTTTTGTTTGTACGTAAGTGCAAATATTATTGACAGTCTTTGAATGCCATGATTGTGTTTTGAAAATTAATTTAACAAACAAACAAAATCAAAAAATTCTGTACATTTTACCAATATTTTTTCTTAATTATTCATCTTTAGTGTAATACATCAATTTCTCATATCATTGTCCACATTTCTCGCTGTTTTCTTCTAATTGTTATTTTACAACAATTCCTACCCCTACCCTAATCAATGCCCAATTATTTAACTAAGAAAACACTCAGATTTTATTCCTGACCAAAATTTTCGACGTTATCATTACATGAACTGAACCAATTTTAATGAATAAATTTAACATAAAACAAAATAAAAGTGAGAACGACTTTGGTTAATTTATTTTATGATCGCAATTCTCATGGGACAATTTCCATCTCTTTTTATCATGCAGTGACAAAAGATAGAAGACAAAACGATCGTTGAATTAAAAAATCGAGATGATAAGTCATCAAATTCTTCTTCCATTAATCTCCAATTATTTCAAATTCGCGGATAAATGTCACATTGAAATTTACAATCTTATCTCATCATCCCTCACAACTTTTTGTGTATCAGAAAAAAGGGAAAAAAAATCTCCTAATGCAGTGCTTAATCTGCTAGTTCGATAAAGGGCACATAAAAAAAAAATAAATTAAAAGAAAAGAAAAAACTGAACGAGATTCGATAGAAACAAATGAAACAAAAAATTATTCAATAAATTCCTCTTTTGATATTTAACACAGAAATTTTTAACGTGATGGAAAGTATAGAGCTAGTTATGATCACTTGCCACTATTTTTTGTCGTATGTATTAGTGTCTGTGTTTGTGTGTTGCGTGAATGTTTAAAGTGTTGATTAATCAGTGCTCTTCCATTTTTTCTTTTTTTTTTTTTTCATCCTCTATTATGCAAACATGTGCAAAAATATTGATCACAATTGTGAATATTCTTATTCGTTTTCTCTATCAGTGAGGAGAAAATTACAAAGAAATAAATAAATTTAAAAAAATTCAAAAATGCAAAAATTTTGTTTTTCATTTTATATATATATATTTTTTTTTCTTCTACTTTATTAATTTATATTAATACGTATGATAATTTTTGTAAATAAATTCACATATGCAAATGCGAATTTCCACTTAGAAATTTGTCAAATCATATCGAAATTATTCACTAATTATTTTCTTTCTTCAAATTCTCCCGTTCGTAAGTGTAACAAATTTATTTTATTCATCATTAAAAATTAAGTTAATTGTGATAGTATTTTTTTTTCCTCTGCTACAATTCATAGTCTTATTTATTTTTTTCTTTCTGCACTCTCTTTTGCACACGCACAACATACAAACACCCACCCACACGCACACACACACACGAAGACGCAGATGTTTAATTAATAACAATTGAGTAGTTACCAATCAAAATTACACGACTTGAAATTTTTCCTGACTTCATTTCCGGCTTCATTGCTCGAAATTTCAGTTGACATAACTAATTGCATTGATTATTAATACGAAACAGTTTTGGAAAATTCATCGCGTCCAATTGATACATAAATACAAAAATACTATTTTTATTAATGAGACAAATGAAACAAAAAAGTCACCACGATTCGTATTATCAGACAACAAAAATTGATATCAATACAAATTAATTCAAATATTCTTTTGTTTAAATCCCTCGGAAGAAAATCCCCCCCATTCATTCTGCCAATGTCCAATCACAAATTAATTCTATTTCTCCCCCAAAAATAACCAGAAAATGCTCAATAATTTCAACAAAACCTTCCAACTGCAAATCAGTTTCCTTTCTTTCACATAATCCCAAAAACTCCCATGAACCAAAAACCACACATAAAACGAAAGAATGATGTATGACCTCCACACAGTTTCTCAAACAATGCAAAAAGAAAGACTGCACCATCATTTCTCATCTTTGTAATATTCAATTGGTATCTCCTCAATCATCACTATCATCGAAATTAATAAAAAATAATAATAATAAAAATACTTCACCATAACAATCAAGAACCAGCGAAAATTAAAAAGAAGGAAAATAAAAACCTGACACAACTGTCAATAAAAAATTTCAAAAATAATCCAAATACACAAACACACATTCATACACAACAAGGAACATTTTTCAGCGGTGTATCATCAATTATATTTAATTCATTTATTTATTCATTAATGATAATAATAATAATAATAATAATAATAATAATAATAATAATAATAATAATATATCCATTTATTTATTAATTTATTTATCTATTCATTAACTCATCCGTTCATTCAATAATATTTATATTTCATTTATTAACTTAACTTGCATCATTTTTTATTTTTTCATTTTTGTTCTACAATCGCGTGGGCACGTGGGAAGTAATGTTTACGTAATTAAAAATAGAAGAAGCGCATCAACGATAAAAGTGCGTTAACCAAAACGTTAATATACCATTCACTTTCTCTTTCTCAAAGGGCTTTTTGCTTTTTTATTTCCTCCATTCTGTTTCAACATCTGCTCATTGATTATCCATCTTATCATTTCTATTTCATTTCCCACATTTCCCATCGCACCACCCACCTCCTCAACAGCATCCTCATGACGAATAAAAACGAATTTCACTTCTAATGAATACAAAAAAAAAAGGAAAAAAAAAACACAAACGTTTAACGTTCACTTGCACCGTCCGAAATTAATTAGAAAAATCCTTTTCAAGGAATTTTTTTTCTTTTACTTTACTATAATAATATTAATAATAATATTAATAATAATAATAATAATAATAATAATAATAATAATAATAATAATAATAATAATAATAATAATAATAAAATAATAATATTAATATTAATATTAATAATAGAGATCCCAATTGGGCTACGAATTCGTAAATATTCATTCATTTAACACATATCCCATTATTAGAATTAATTTAAAATTGTTTCAACATGATGCAACATAATCCAACAATGGGTAGAGATAGAGAGAGGGTGAGAGGGTTTTTAAAAATTTCTTTTCACTCACGTTCACCCTTTTACCCTCACAATTTCAAAACCTTTCCCTAATCCTCATCGCCCGCAATAAAATTCATCGTTGTGATATTAAAACGTGGGCGCATTTATACGTGTGTTATTAATTTATTCAAACGCATTTCTTTTTGTCCTTTCGTTTAATTCACTTTACAATTTGTTGGTTGATTCATAATTTGTTGTGTACCTTTCTGTTTTATTTCTTTCTCTGTATATATATATGTATATATGATTCTCGTCGTATTTTTGTCTCCGGGACCGACGGTGAATGGATACATAAATAAATATTAAATTGTTCATTTATTTGTATATCAATTCAGCCACTTTTTCTTCATCTTGTTACATTCTCCTTTTTCTTTTACTTCATCACCTTCTTTATTTCCTTTTTTTTTTGTTAATCATTTTTGTTTTAATTAGTCAATAATATATACTTTGTGTATGTACCATAACAACCGATAGCTCATCTATATGTGTATGCTTTTTCTTTATTTATTTATTTATATATGTATATGTATTGTTGCTTCGTCAGTTTTGTATAGATCTTTGCAATTTTAGTGATTTTATTTAATTGTTTTCGTGATTATTTCTTTCGTTTCCCTCGTTTCGCCATTTTTCAGTTAATTTTTTTTAATTCATATACATATACATATATAATCTTAAATTTAATATGTACTTGTATATTTGTTGTATATTTGTTTATATACATATATATAAATATATATACAGATGTGAAGATTTTGTGATTTCTTATTTTCTATCAATATTATTTACCACATTGTATATATATATATGTATATATGTATATAGGAATATACTTTTGTTTTTTAATGTTGTGTAGACTTTTTTGTTTCTCTTTCTATTCCATGTTCCAAAAGTTTTTCTGTTGTTGTTGTGGTTGTTGTTTTTATTTATTTAATTCTTTTAGTGTTCGTATGTATACTTTATCTTTTTTGTGTTTTTTTTGTGTTTTTTGTTTTTCTTTATTTATAACAATGTTATGTTTACGTAAGGCCCAATATTTGTTCAATACGAAGGAAATTAATCTGAAATGAAAGAAAAATAGTTTTGTTTAGTTTAATTGTTTTTTTTTTTGTGATTGATGGAGGTGATTTATGTTTGCACACTGATGAAAATTTGTTCGTTTATTTGTTTGTTTATTTTGATATGATTAAATATTGAGAGTTGTTTTTGAAATGGTTCCATATTTTTTTTTATTTCAATTGCTTGAATAATTGGAAATGTATTGAAATGAATTTTCGAGTGTTGGACACTCAATTGGGAATTGATCGTCTAGACAATTTATTTTGAATTTTTAAACGTTATTATTTTTATCGGTGATTGAGTTTTGATTGGAATAAAATTTTCTTCAGTGTGCAGATGATTGATAGAAAAAAAAAAAGCATTTTCAATTTTACCTTGACAGAGCAAGGCCCCGATATCATTCGCATTCAACGTCGTCAATTGACGTCGGGTCGCCCTGTTCTACCACATCGGCTGTTCAGCTATCGACACTGAAAAGCTCTTTGTGAAGCGCCGGAAATTCAAGAATCGGTTGTGATCGCTTAAATTTGGCTAACGCATCCATATGTAAGAGCGAAATTTCCCTCAATTGTGGTATTTTAGCGAGCATTGCATCGCACACTGTTACATCACCTTTTATTGGTAATACATGATTTCGTTCTAGCTCTGATCTCAATGCAGTGATCACTGCTTGTGAGAGCTTTGTGATTTCTGTTTGACCCTTCAGACCAGGTCGATCTACGAAAGAAAAAAGATAAAGAATAAATTAACAAATAGTAAATAACAATTGACAAGTTTATGATTATAAAGAGTTTTAGATTTGTAAATTTTGTAAATTTTGGTTTCGGTGATTTTAATTTTTTTTTTTTGTTAGATGATTTTATTATCAATTAGTTTGGAATTGAATAAATTACCAGGACTGAGTAGAACTGCTGCGCTATAGAGCGCTAATTCAGTCTCCGTTAGCTTTAATTCAGCAACACTTCTTGCAAGCTCAAATACACATGAGACAAGTTTCATTTCAGCTGTGTCTGTTGTGTAAAATGCATCCTGTGGTAGCATTGTGTCACCATAAAGGACGCAATTTTGTTGGAGATCGAGGTACCTACTCATACGCAGTACCGCCAACTCGAATGAGCCTAAAAAATAATGAAAATAAAATATAGATTGATATTAATAATATATTGAATTAGTATTTCTTAGTCTAATTTTGTTTTTTTTTTGGTAGTGATTTTATGGAGATTATAAAAATGAATTGTTTGCATGAGTGAGAGGTTTTTTTGAGGGTGGTTATGTATCAAATAAAATTAAGTATGCAGTTACGCATAATTTATTGGTCTTCCAAACAGCAGAGCTATGAATAATATTCATGAAATTTTTACGTGTGAAACTTCAACTTGAACTTTTTCCTGAATGTCTAGTTAGTCATTAGTAAAGTTTATAATTTATTTTACTAGTTTTTTTCTCTTCTCCAAGGTGTTCTTTTTTATTCTGTCTAGACTCGTTTCACAAGTTCTCGTTGAGCTAAATTGTTACTAATAATCAAAAAATCATATTTGTCATTTGGAAAATTATATTTTGCTATAAATATTTGTCTCTATAAATTTTCTCTGTTTATTTATTGAATAGAGAAAAGAAAAAATTGATAAAAGTAAGAAATGAAAATAAAAATTATGAGACAAATTGTAGTTAATTCTTATTATTAATTTTTAAGGTTAGAATTTACATGAAGTCTTTGTTTATTTAGTTCAATGAGTGTTAAAAATTGAGAATTAAGTTGATCTTTGTTATTATTGATAAAGTTTGATATATTAAATAATATTTTGCTTTCTTACCGGCTTTTAGTAGAACAATTTGATCGTCCTGTGAAAGCCTCATGAATCCCGGTACCATTTTGGCAAATTCAATAATTTGCTGAATGACCGTGGTCAATTTTTGCGCACACTCAAGCCATAATTGTTCGTGCGCCATATTTTTATAATAAATCAACCTTGTTAGGTCGTGTGGTTTGCGGAACGATTCTTGTATCTGTTCTGTTGAGGCCAAACACGTTCTCGCGTGCGCGTCTGCTATCGTTTTTGATAGTAATTCACTGATTTGTGCTGGATCTGTGAATTTAAAAAAAAATCAGACATTAACAAATGACATATTTGTCTACTTTATTTAAACAATTGTTTAAAAATTACTGAATTTAATATCTTTATTCGTGCCAATGAAGTTCAGTATGGTTGCAATATTTATATAATTCATTTCCTTTTCTGTTATTTAGTTATTTTATTTTTTTCTTTTTTTTTTTAATACATATATAGATATGATGTGAAAAATTTTAAATATTCCAATTTTACTACGTCAACTATTACATTTATATAACAACCGGAAGAGGAAGAAGCCAACTGTTGAACCATTCTCAGCGTCTGATATTTACGCTCGTGCAAAAAATCACAGAGATTTGTCGCAAATGAAAAAAAAATATTGAGGGAAATAACATGCGGATCCAAGTGAAAGAGATGGGAAAAATTGAGTTATCATTGCAAAACAATTGTTATTTATAAGAAATTGTGAACGTAACTGTCTTCTATGAAGTCTTAAACATTGACATGAATTTTTTCCGGAATTTAAAAATGTGATTTGATGACTTTTGTGAGCTTTTCAAAAAAAAAACACAATTGAAGAATATAAGTACAAACACAAACAGGCCCACATTTTTATGCGACTTTCAAAAGAACCACGAAAAAAACACAGAAAACCAGTACAATTATTTACATAAATTAAAACACTTCAGTTCGCTCTAAACTCTCTAAAATCTCTATGAATTTTTCCAAAATTCCAGAAATAAAACTCAAAAAATCGTCGACACTTCAAAAAAACAAAAAAAAAACTACCACAAACGAAAATAGACAATCAACATCACCTTAAATGCAATGATTAAAAAAATTTTCCTCTCATGATAAACAACATTTCCAACCTTTCAAAAAAACCAATTCTGTCCAATTCTAAGACAATAGAAAAAAGAGTTCAATAAATTTATATATACACACACACGCACATTCATTAGAGTATACATCATGCACGTGCAAAGACACATGAAGAGGATTATCAAACAGAATGGCAGGGGAAAAAAAAAAGAAAAGAAAACAAACAGAAGAAAAACATTTACATGAAAATATTTATAAATTGTTCACTATAAGAGCAAGAAAGTGAGAAGAGAGGACAGAAAATATAGTCTCACATCTCGCATGGGACATACTGGGCAGATTATTGACTTCATCATCTTCAGTTGGATTGTTGACACGCTGTTGTTGATTGTTGAGAAAAGTTGTTGAATCCACCACTGTATATGAGCCATGGCCAAGGTTAGCAAGTCCAATTGTTGTTTCTTGTTTAACAGCAACAATTCCGCCACCGCTCAATGAGCCACCACTAACACTACCACCACCGCCACCACCACTCCCACCACCACTTCCGGTACAAACGCTTCCATTACCACCGCTACCACCATTACTACTATTTCCACCACCGCTGCTATTACCGCCACCACCTGTTCCACCACCACCCCCCGTTCCACTTCCGGTTGTAGATGTTGACAGTGATTTTCCTATTTTCGTTTCATTTTCTTTTATTTCTTTCTCTATTTTTTCTTTTGGTTGTTTTTCGGATTTTTTGTTTTTTTTTTATGGACGAATATAACGAGTGTAAGTGAATTGCACAGTAATTTTATAAATAATTTTATATTATAAAAATTTGATGATGATGATATATGAAAATGATAACAGAAAATTGATTTTATTTGGTTTGTTTTTTGCATTGTTTTTTCAAAAATGAAGAATGAATTATTATAATTTTTCTCGCTCATGCTCTATTTCACTGTCAATTCAACTTGAAATTCGAATTTGTATTGTGAAATTGAAGCCAGAAGAAGTTTTGATTCCAAAAAAAAATAGAAAATAAACAAAATATAATTCAAAGTATTGAAAATATTTTGTGCTTTTATTTGTACAGTGAAAAATTGTCAATTGAATTTGAATTTTTTACTCATTATTTTCTCATTGAGTTGGAATATTAAGTTGAATTGATAAAAATCAGATTGCAATGTCACGTCAATTTTGATGGAACAAAATCATATAGGGGAAATGAAAATGAATTTTCTATTTTATTTTTCTCGTGATGGCGATAAAGGAAATTAAAACAATGACTAAAATATAACAAAGCATTGTTTTGTTTACCTGTTGTAACGACACTGGCCATAACTCCACTAGCCGTAACGGTGGGTGTGTCTGGTGTAACAGGATCAACTTGAGTTTGAGTTGGTCTTGGATCATATGCTGTTGTACTGTCAACGTAATCCGCGCTCAGCTCATAATTGGTCATTGCCTGATGATTGTAATATCCAGAGCTTCCTGTACCTGGTCCAGGCGATGCATATTCACCACCACTGTATGCGTAGCTGATGACGTTCAATAATCACGTGGTGAAATAAACCCAGAAGAATAAAAACACCAGAAGACAAAAAATTAAAAAAGAATCCCATTCAACGATAAATTATATTTTGCTTAACTTTTTTTTTCTCAGTGATTATTGTAACGTCATAAAAAAAAACAGGGAAGACTTAAGTATTTGTGAAATTAGTTTTTTTTTCGTTGTATTTTCTCTTTTCGTTGATGACTCGGATGATGCATGAAGTGGTAATTGATCATGACATCTTTCACATCAAACTGAAATGTGACATGGGATATTAAAGTGGTTTGATCTAGTGGAAGTCGGGAAAAATGAGAAGGAAATTTTTGAATGATAAAATTGCAGTCGTATTTGGATTAATTTGACATGTGGTTCCACGACAGATAAAGCAAAAGCTCCATTAAAATTTGAATTTATCAAATATATTGAAATGTAATAAACATTAATTTTATTTTAATTTTCTATTCTCATTATTGTCCGATACATTCACAACAAACAAATGAATTCTTTTAGAAATTACTATAAAAAAGGTTATTTTCCTGTTCTGAAAATTTAATTTCTATCTTCCAATTCAAAAACTAATTATCCAAATAAATTGAAAGAAAAAAAAAATTGTCAGGCAATCTCAATTTTTAAATATTTCTTCTTTCTAAAAATATAAAATTGCGATAGTGTATGAAATGAAGAATTAAAATTCAACAAATGTTCAACAAAATAAAAGAATAATTTTTGCTGGATTGAATAATGGGAAGGAATAATCAACATCAATCGACCAGATGACTCATTGTTGTGTTTGTGAAAATGATATGAAAAGAAAAAAAAAACCTAATTTAAATTGATTGATAAATGAAAGTTTTATTTGTTCAACATTGCTATCAACATTTTCAGATTAACGCTGTAGATAATCATCTATAGAAGATAAACAGAAATTGTTTTGATAAAATGGAATATAAAATAGTAACAAGGTAGTTAAAAAAAAAAAAGTAAATAGGATTTTGCAATTTTAATCTAAAATTAAATACTGACCCTCCGTTGTATGAATGATGTTGATCTGAACTGCTTGGAGTTTGGTGTTCAAATACACTACTATCAGGCGCTGTTTCAGAAGCTGCTCTCATTTGCGCTCGATGAAATCTCACTTCGTCTTCCACCTTCTCTCGCTGTTTTTTTGACATTCGTCCAAATTTAACGGCTGTGCAGATAAACATAGAGAAAAGACAAGAAATTAATTCGGGTTTATTTGTGGTAGAATGAAAATACTGAATATTTAAATGACATTCGAAATTCGAATTTTCTTTTCATGTTTATTATAGTTCATGAATTTATTTGTGAAGAATTGTTTGTATTACTCAATACAAGTGTGAAATTTAAATTCCAATCGATTAAAATTGAGTTGGAATTTATTTGCATCGTAGAATTATTGAAAGAGATTTTATTCTTACAGTTTTTTATTTTTGAATTTCAATTTAATTTAGTAATTTTACACTGAGTAAAGTGATAATTTCATCTATATTGTCATTAGAATAATCGAAAATATTTAAAAAATATTAACTATTAATAAAATCTAGTCAAATTAGTATAAACAAGTTCAATGATGTCATCGTTTATCGATTTCACGCACAGATGACCCCAACTATTGCAACAAAGTAAAAAAAAGAAATAGAAATATGAATATACAAATCCATATCTTCATTTAGAGTGGAAGTAAAGTGCAATTAGTTGAAACAAAGGATGACAAACTGGATAGTTGGGTGGGTGACGGAAGTAGTGAGAAAAAGGAAAAGGAAAAAAAAAAGAAAGGGGGAAAAAAAATCACAAATGAGAGTGAACGAAACAAAGCACAAAGAATGCCAGATAAAAAATCTCTAATGGCACAGAAACAAACGGACATTTCAATGAATTTTTCTCAACCTCAAAAAGAGAAAAAACAAATGAAAGAGAGAAATAAAAAAAGAAAAAAGCAAAATATTCACCATCAACAAATTGCAACAATTTCCATCAATTTTTTTAAGAAAAAGTAATTTTTTAGTCTCAACAATTGATAATCTAAACAAATGAAAATAATTTATGAGATAAACAATGAGAAGAATGATGAAAAAGTTATGAATAAAAAGAGTGAATATTGAAATGGGTGAGAAATCGGAAAATAAAAAAAATGCAAGAGAATGAATACAAGCAAAATGGTAGATCATTAGCGAAGAACAAAACGTTACGAAAATGAAACACAATTTGGCATGGGACATTGAAATGTGAAACGTCATCGTTATACAATAGTTGACGATGAGAACGACGACACGCCCGAGGCAAGCGCAGTGAAAAATCAATGACGCAATCAGACGCAGTATATAGAAGTTATTCACACATATACATATACGAATACATGTGTGCGAACATATAAAGAAGAGATACATCTACATTACATAAAATAGACACAAACTGGACGTTATTTTTTTTTTTTCTTCTCTTTTATTTCACATGTTCCATTTCCGTCGACGAATAATTATCCAAACGATCTGGATGCCTCTATCAAAACAGATTTTTCCAATCATGAAAAAATTAATTACTCGTCAAAATTGAAAGTTATTCAATCAATAAATTAATATGCCATGAGATAATATTGGATAATATTTAGTGGTAATTCAGAGCTGATAACGATTTCACTAAAATAATTTAAAATGCCACACACAGAAAATAATAATACACTTAATAAACAAAAGCTTATTGAAAATTCGGAATTGTTTGAAAATTCATGAGAAAAGTAAAATTTCATAATTATTTCATGAAAATAATATGAGAAAAAGATAAGAATTTTGATAGATTAAATTTAAACACTTTTATCCTTCAGTTACTCAAATAAACTTTTCATATCGTCATAATTTCTCTCAGTTTTCAATTAATTCTGTAGAAATAATATATGTATTTATGTAGACGTTTTAAAATGTCATCGAAACTCGTGGGAAGAGATTTTTATATAGAGAAGAAAAAAAGTTGACTATAATAGTAGTACTCAAATTACCAGAATAATCCCACTCAATACATCTGCTACAGACCAAGACACATCATGAATAAAAATTCTGATAAATAGATTATTTTATACGGGTACATTGTGAAAGAAGAAAAAAAAACCCTTTAAATATTGTTGAATTAAATAAACAAATATCATTGAGAGAAAGAAAATAGAATCAAAAAGTTAATTATAACATTATCGAATTCTCCAATATAAAATTGAAAAAAAAAGTATTTACACAATACTAAATATTATTTAGCAATTGTGATTCCGCCAGTAGTTTTTTCAGTCAATATTTAGAAACTTGTGCAAATGTAGATTTACATCTAACAGAAAAAAAATCATCAAACTGTCGTCCTAAAAAATTAAAAACAACTAAAAATGACCCAAAAATCATTATACTAATAAAGATAACTCAATATCTAAAAATTATAAAAACTAAACTTTTGAAAATGAAGAAAAATAACAACAAAAATGATTCAATCATGTTATTGAAGTCATCATAAGACTGACATGAAGCTAATATTTATATTTCCATCTAAACCTTTCACAAAATTATCTACCATGATCAATAAATTCCCTCCACAACAATTCATATCCATATAATAAATATATTTAATGTATGTTTATTACATACAAGAACCCACGTGGGTGAACACGATCGAACACATCCACGCGTTGATGTTCTCTATATTATTCTCCCACCCAAAATGTGTTTGTGTTCGCGCGTGCGTACACAATCCCGCCACTCACCACCACTCAACAATCATTTGTTGTGTTTCGTTCCACTATTTCTTCACAAGCACACAACACACACACACACACACACACACACATACACACGGACATACACATTGGCCATCGTCATACTATATGTGAAGTATTTTCCACTGGCGCTATACCATAATATGTGTGTGGTGTATGATAAGTAGCAGCATTAGTATAATGTATAGATGTGATATGGCCAACGGCGCATGCGCGTCGTCATGGGGAACGCGGAAGCGTCGAGTTTCTTGAGTGTGTGACGTCACAAACTAATGAAACAGAAAGAGAAAAAAAAGGGAGAAAGAAATGGTGGAAGGCGAGTCTGAAGAGTCTTTTATACTCACACACAGTACTCAAATGTACTTTGGCGCACAAAGTGAAGAGCAAAAGAAGAGGGAGTTGACGGTGATACGTCATGGACTGGCGCGCACACTGTTAATGCGCTGCTGTAGCTTTACAAAAAAAATAAAGTACAAAGAAATTTTTATGCATGTGATGTGTATAATTCACATGATATTGATGATATTTGCAAATAATTTCACGTCATAATGATCATTATTTAAGTTAATTTTTTCGTTTTGTTCTTTCAATGCATTGATTTGAAAATTTTGAATTATGTTATGTGAAATTTAGCGAAATTTTATGAATATTACATTGAAAGATACTTTAGAAATTGTGTTTTCAGTTGTTTAAATATTTGGATTGGTTTTTTTTTGTATAATTTCACAACATTCTCAAGCTTTCACCACACAAAAAAGCTGTATCATACTTTTAAGAAAAGACTCATTTCGATTATCTCAAAATGTCATTGAGATATTTGATTGTTTTGGTTGGGAAGTAAATTTTTTTCTCCATCTGAAGACATTCATGTTTTAATTCGAAACACAGGAATTTTATCACAAACCATTCATTGATAATTTTAATTGCTATAATTGATCTGTTGATGAGATATAAAACACACTTAAGTTCCTCATTAAATAAAAAGAAAGAAGAAAGAAAAGAGGGAACAATTCAGTTGACACTAAACTGTACTGAACTAGAATGTTTCTATACCAAGTGGAAAATTGATAATATCTGAAGGAAAATTATGAAACGAGAGAATTTCGTACATTGCAAAAATATGAATGTTTTGAAAAAAGAAAAAAACCAAAATTCTGACAAATCCAATTGAAACTGATGAAAAATGAAAAAAAAACGCCTTATCAAGGCAATGTGTGGGCTATCACGAATCCTCGAACCACTGAATGCGCTCCCATAGAGTTCCACAAAAAACCAAAGAAAAAAAAAGCAAACAAAAGAAACACACATGCACATACATACAAATAACCACATGGGCATGGCAAGAGATGGCGCGAGGATGGAGAGCGCCACGTGACGTCAGCTGAGCTGAATCGCAGTCTCTGTGTGTCTGTACACGTTGTAACGATGATGAGTGGATAGGTGGTGGCGTAAGAGGGGTGACTAGGGTGGTATACGAGGGTGGAAGGGGGGAAAGGCAACGGATGACGAACAAGAGAGAGATATATAGTGGGAAGAAGCAGCAGCATGAGAATGGGTAGATGTGAGGGGTGATCGACCGAAGAGTGAGAGAGCAGAGAGAAGAAGAAGAGGAGGAAACACAAGTGAAGGAGAAAAAAAAAAGAATAACGAGTCGTGTGTTGAGTGGAAAGAGAGAAGAAAGAAGAAAAGAGGAAAGGGAAGAGTGAGGTAGAGAGAGTGAGATGCCACCAGGAAGAAATGCACGCTCGCGCCTACTCAATGCATTTTCTTGAGCTATATATAGGCACGGAATATACACGCGCCCCTTTATCAGTAAACGCATGCGTTCGCACAAAAGTATATACATATGTATGCGTGCATTCTTTTTTTTGCAAGTTGGTTGAACGGAAAGTAAGTTGGCAAATACGACAATACTCTTTTTTCCTGTTTCAGATTTCTTTTCAATGAATTTGCCACAGATTTTGATTTCATTGTTCTGATTTGAAGACTTGGGAGAATGTTTAGACATTCCGAAATCAACTTTTTTATTTTCATCGCTACTTCGTGATTTTTTTTAATTATTGATGGAATGATAGGCATTTTAGTTTGAGATTAGGGGGGAAGAACTTTTGAGGTTTTGTTTACGGTTGATGATGGTTCATATGTCTGTGTTGACGAATGAATCAGATTTTAAAATTAGATTAAGGGAAATTCAAGGGTTTTTGTGTATGTGCACTCATGCCTATGACTTTTGCCTTTCATCGTAACGCACGAACATTGTTCAGACTGACTTTGTCTTGTCTAGTGTCTTTATCAATGTATGCACATCCTTATCCCTGAGTAGCATCAGCAGAACGACCTTTATTCAGAAGTCTCCTACGCTCCGGGATGTTGGGAAATTGTAGATAAACCCCACATAAGATTCAGCTGGTTCATGACACTATGATGAGGATTTTAAAGAAGTTAGCTGTATCATCAGTGCACTAGTAATTTATACAACATCACTTGGTTAGAACTTGATTGGAGTATAATAAAAAAAATTGGAATTTCATCTACCACAAGAATCTAGTCAGACATGTTGTAATATTTTATTCAGAATAAGAAATTAGATTATCAGGGCTTTCAATGGTGTTGCTTCTTTCAAAATATTTGTGGACGTGATTGTTCAAGGTCTAGTCTGATGTCCTTGACTCAGACTGGCAAGACTGGCACACTCAATGTGTGAAATTGGCCGGATCTTAACCGAATTTAACTCTGATTATTAATTTTGTGGTTAACTTTGGTTTTGCCGGACCCGGTGCAGATACGACTGGTCTTATCAACAGACTATTGCATTCTTAAAATATAACATTTGGTGCCAACGTGTAAGTTTTTAATTGACATTTTGGATTGTTGTGAGGTTTGCTAAGTTGAGAATTCGCCCAGTTTAAACGCGGCAATTAAATCTCAACAGATTAATTGGAAGTGGAAAGAAAATTTCGTTGTTGTGCTATTGCAATTTGATGAAGAATCACTTCAGAATATTTTCTAAGTGATTTGTGGATAGTTTTTTTGAGAGAATTCATTCAAAATGTCTAGCCTAGAATTCTTTGAAATATCTACATTGTCTTTAGATAATTATTCAAGTAAAGTAAGCAACAAATAGCATAAATGTTTCATTGCTAAAAACATTTCTAAGAATTGCAATCCAATTTAACATTTCAAATAAAAAGTAAATCGCAAAACTTTCAAACTTAATAACTAATTTCTCAACTTCTGCAATTATTGAGCAAAAATTCCTCTCTCCTGCATCTTTTCACTCTTAACAATTATTGTTAACTCCCCTCCCTTTACTTCAACTCACCCATACTCAAAATAAATAATGGAAAATCTTTCACCCGTCACATTTCATCTCATCAAAGCCTCTTTTATTTCTCACATCGTCATTGTCTGATATTTAATATTGCGATAGATCCATCAATATTCTACATTCAAATGCCATTTCACATACATAAATGTGTGTGTGCGTGTGTGTGATTGAATATGAGCATGAGAAAAAAAAAGGGAATATAATATAATGAATGAACAAAGTGAATGCGAAGGAAACAAATAAACGAGAGAGTGAAACAGAGTAGGTGTCTATTGTTTTCTTTTCATATAATGTTATGTGAAGATGTCAATGCTTCACCTTTACCTCAACTACTATTCTATCCTAATGTTTATTTACATGAATGATAACTGCAACATGTGCGTTTACTTAGCTCAATTAAAATTTTCATTCCCATTCACTTTTATACCTTCAATTTCATCATCATATTTATTATAATCACAATGGAAGAAATAATAACACTAAACCATTTAATTTTTCTTTGACGTTGAATATTTGCATTTAATAAAACAAATACTTTTATAATGTTTCAAATATTCTCACAATTTTATTAATATCATTTTTGTCTCCCTAGTTTTTATTCTTTCATTTTTCATCATTATTATTTCGTACAATCATCCAGTCATATTTATATTGCATATATAAATGTATACAATATATATTACGAATTTATTTGTGTACATGTGAATACCGTTATAGATGAAAGGCTGTGCGTGACGATTGATGAATGAACACAAATATATTCACGTGACTTTTAGAAAAAAAAAACAACGATGGAAGTATTGAACCAAAAGATCGAGGGAAAAAATAAAAGCGGAGTAAAAAGAATGAGGAGAAATGAAATAATAAAACAGAGAAGCAGGAAGAGGAGAAAAATAAAATCCATCATGTAAATTGTATTTCATTTTTCTTTTCTTTTCTGTGGTTGATTTTCTCTTTTTTCATTCTCTTTTTCATTTTAATGTCAATGCAGTTGTGTTTTATGTGCATGCAAGGAAGTAGGAAGTGGTTTGATATCGTTTATTCAATTTCTTCTTTTTTTTTATTCAAGTATATAATTAGCCATATCAATAAAGTGAATGAAAATCAATTGATACTAAAAGAAAAAAAAATGAAGAGAGTGAAGAAGAGAAAATGGCTATTTTTTTGTCTTTTCAATTTGTTCATTTTCCTTTTATTTTTTTTTTATATTAAATGTAAGGAAAAAAGGGGAGAAAAAATATGAAGAATTGCGAATAAAGTTTGTGAAATAAAATAGTTCATTGCAATTTCTTTAGTCATATCGATATATTTATCTACACATGACCAATTGCAATTTATATTTATGTTTGTGAGCGTATATAATTGGTATATATACACAGTGTATTTGATAAAAGTCAGCGGGACTCGTCGAGGGCGAGACAGAGAAAAAGAAGACGATGATAAGGGGTCGTGCACCCCGACAAAAGCATGTGGCAATCGGATTTTATATATTTTGTGTAACGTCATCTTCCGCATAGACAAATTCATTTATAAAGTGTCTCTGTTTTAGTTGTAAATTTTGATAATTTTGTAATCATTGATTAAAAATTCCTTGTATTAGATCCGGATTCATGAGTTTAAGTGTAAGAATTCATTACATGTGTGTGAAGTAATGATGACAAAAAAAACACCAATTGAGCTCAAAAACTTATCACATAAAATATAAAAAATAATAAAATTGCGAATAAAAGTAAAAATATAATTTTGGGAATGTCAGTCGAAAGGTCGGACATTTTTTTTGAATATAATAAACCTACAGATACAATTCTACACAAATGTACATAAACAGACACAAACACATTGGAACACTATAACAGTAGACTTGTGACTGTACGCGAGCGCTCTTTAAAGAGTAACAGGAAGCCACAGACATTAAATTTAAAGTTGCACACAGGGGACGTGTTATACTTTGATGTATATTCAGTCAGATGTTCCCTACTTTTAGAATCTTCAAATTGTTTATCAAAAGAAAAAAGAAGAAAGTGTGAAAAATCATTCTTTTATCCACCGGATCTCTTTTTTCAAAATATAACAAATAATATTTTAGTATTTCATTGATATTTTATGTTGTATGAAGAATGCGTTTGCAAAACTTTTTATCGTGTACGCATGAATTTTATTGTTTAATTTCGATCGCTAATTGATTGATTCTAAGATTATAATGGAAAAAGTAATACTTGGAATATAATTTCCAATATTCTAATTACTAATCTGGACAAGTGCGTCAGTGAAAATGCGACCTATCACTGAATTAATTAAAACTTATCGATCACTTAATTATTCTACACAATCGTAGTTTAGGAGATAGCCACATTCATGCTGAATAATAATATGACTCATTTTGCAATTTCTAGTTATTCCTCGAAAAGTTATTATTCACGCCATGGCGACTGTTATTTTTTTTTTTTTTTTTTCGCAAATCGCTTCATTACACTTTGAACAAAGTTTGAATTTGTCAATTCTTCACAAATAATTCAGTTAGCAAACAATGATTAGAAAATAGGGAAAATACCTACAACAATCATCAGTTTCAAGATATTGAATTTATAAAAACAAAATAATAATGAAAAATCTTCTGGGGTTTTATATATTAAATATCAAAATACCTTAATTTATCCATCTATTTATATTTATTTATCTATTGTTTAAAAATACTCACCATCTCTGGACATGCCAAGCCGTAGGCACTTTTGCAGCCGGCAATACTGACACCGGTTTCTGTTTACCCGATCAACAACACAATTTTTGTTTCTCGGACACTGATAATTCACAACTGACGATTGTGATCGTCGAAAAAATCCTTTGCAACCCTCGCAGGTTATTACACCGTAATGAACACCACTGCTTTTGTCGCCGCAAACCTTGCACGGAATTATCTCGATCTGGGCTGTAACAATACAAACAAGAATACAAATTAATGAAACTCAAAATCACTGATAACAAACATCATGTTATATTTTATATACTTTTATAAAATTATATCAATTAAAAATAATTCTGATTGATTCAATGATAAACAAAAATGTAGAAATTTTTTATTATCATTGAAATGAATTTTCAGGTTCTTTTTTTTTCTTTTATTATTTTTATATTATAAATTACAAGACTTCATTATCATTTTACGCAATGATAAAGTAATCCTATGCGTAGATCGACTATCAATTACGTAATAATGCGTACATAAGTCAATCTGAATGTTTTAAAATTATCCGAAGTAATAATTAATATTTTTACTCGAGAAATTCTAGTTAAGTTTAAATCATTCCACATGTTTTATTACTCTGAATTCGACAAGCTATGATATGAATTAATTCTAGTAAATGTTACCTGACAATGTTTGAGTTGAAAATACCGAACAGATAATATGAAGTGGAAATGAGATAAGGATGTGTAAATAGTTATCAAATGCATGCAGCAGTCAAAGAAAAAATATTAATTATGTGTTATAAAAATCGTATGATGATAGTTAATAATAGAACAATTCATTCTGCATTGGTTATTTCTTTGTATTAATTATGAAACTTATTTAAATTCAAACATTTGTTTCAATTATGAACATAAATTTTTATCAAGAATATTTTTGAATGTTAACGGAATTTAAGTACATCAGAAAGTGTACAAGGCAAATCTGTTTGAATAAATTTCAAATAAACAAAAATTTATCGAAGCAAAAATTCTCAAGCCCACAAAATTTCTGATGAATTTTTCAAACAGTTAAAAATTTGAATATCAGAAAACAAAATGGCATCAACAACCAAAGTTTTTCTTAAAAAATTAATTTATTCAATAATTTATCACTCAAAAATATCTATCGAGTTAGAAAATAGTCTTCAGTACAAGAAAAAACATTTTTGCTACGTAAACATTTCTAAAATTTCTTCTCATAATGATATTTCTATAATATTGATTCATTAATTTCTCTTGATTTCTTCTCTTCGATTTATTCTTTCTCTACCTCGTATAGAATTAGCTTGAATTCGTCGATCGTCCACTACATTATTGCCAGTAGTTGTTTGATTCGTATTTGTTGGTCTTGTCCTTGTCTCAGTTGGTTGAGGGCTCGTGCTGTCAGCGCCCCACGACGACGCTTCAAACACCGATAAATTTCCCTCCATTTACACTGTACTTTATCACGTTGTCGTTGCATTCGCGCACGACTCTTCTTCACTTCCATCCAGCTACAAATTTTTTTCTTTTTTCTTTCTTTCTTTCTTTCTTTTTTATCTTCACTTGAAAAACGTGCACGTATACATGCTCGCACATATACACATACACAATAAAATGTACACACACATATGCATACAACAGAGAAAAAAAAAATATTAAATTAAATGAACTGATAAAAAAATGATATTGGAAATGTAATCTCTCATTAAATTTTTGACGTTTTCACTTTCATTTCTTTGTCTTTCAAAATTAATATATAACTCTGTGACAATTATTTTCTTCTTTTTCCTCCTGAAGATTTTGTTACTAATAATTCTTATGATAATTTTGAAAAGAATAGGAAGAGGAAAAAAACTTTAGATGAAATACAAAAAATGAACAGATTTGTCAAAATATTTGAGAATTTTAACTTTATGATTTCATTGACACTCACAAATTTCAATTGAATAAATAATTGATAGATAGTGCGCGTGTATATGTCCTACCCCCACTTTCTTTTACTCTCTCTCTCTCTGTCTCTCTTTTCAATTCTTTTCGTTTCTTTTTTTGAGTTTAACATGTGATCAATGATATATATTGTGGTATCGTATTTTGCCGCTTGCGCACAGAGCGCCGCTCTCGGTAGCGTCGAGGCGCTTGCACCACATAGTTAAACATTACATAACTGAGAACGATGAACCCAGAGTACAGTCACCCAACACACGGGCATCTTCAAGCGTTATCTTGTATCATATTACGATGCTTTTAGCTGCAGAAAATGACTTTCACCGCGCGAGTAAAAAAATCTTATGCGACGGAAAAAAAAAGAAAAGAAAATAATTAAAAATGACAAAGAAAAAAATTCTTTGAAAATAATAATTCAAATGAATTTACTAATTTACCAATTCCAATGAAACATTCAATTTTATTCTTTTCTCTCCTGTTATCAATAAATTCCACTTGATATATCTTTTTTTTTTTTTTTTTATTCATTCTTTGTCTTTCTCTTTAGTCAAATTTTAGAATAAATAATTGACGTAACTAGTCGATAAAACCAGCGAATTTTTTTTTTTTGCTCTTTGCAAAAAAAGAAAAAATGTGAGAGAGAGGGAGAGAAGGAAAAAAAAGTTATTATCGCAACCAATCGGCTCTGTATGCTCCAATGAGGCTGCGATTTATTTTTATCCAACGAGAGGAAGAGAAAAAAATTTTTTTTCTTCAAGTTCTCACTATTTAAAAAGTCATCGTTGCGATAAATTTTTCTTTTCTCATTTGTATGAACATATAAACATATATATATATACATATATGTGTAAATTTTAATAAAAATAAAATTTATAATTTAACACCAAACTTTTGTGTTCGTAACGTACAAAAATGGGTGAAATAAAATTGAACGAAAAAAAAAAGAAAAGAAAAGAAAAGAGCAAGAAAACGAAAAACTAATAAAAACAAAAAAAAATAATAAAAAAAAGTATCCTAAATATATTAAACCATCTGTATAAATCACTAATCACATCTTATTCACTGCGACGCACTTGAACATATCACCAATTAAATCCATCAATTGCTGTCGTCCGAGTGAAATGAAGAAAAAAAAAGGATGACAAAATATTTAAACTAGAAGAGTCAAACAGAAAGAAGAAGTGGGGTAGGATGAGAAGAAAAAAAAGGAGAAAGGGAATGAGAAAAGACGAGAAAGAAAGAAGTGAATTTTCATAATTGTTTGTGAACATCACAGGCGAAAATTCTTCTCAATAAATCATACACAATTAATTATTGTTCAATTCTCAACACATTCATTATTTTATTTTCTCATTCATATCACTTTTTCTTCCTTTACACATAAATTCTGCAAAAATACCCACATAATATATTTTACAATCGCATCACTTATTTTTTCATGTATTCAATTGTCGCGACACCGTCTCACCTTTCGCCTTTAAAAAATTCACATTCTATTCAACAATATCCACATAAACACACAATTTTCACCCATCCATATCGACAAATAACCAGAAAAAACTAAAATGCAGAAAGACAAATAAATAAATAAAATGAAAAACCAAATGAAAAACAACGGAAAAACAAAATTATAAATATTAATAAAGAAAGAGCAAATAAGAAAGAAAAAAGAATCCCTACGCACTTTTTTTTTCTATCATTTATTTGAAAAGAAAAATAATTGTTTAAATAAATGAAAAGAAGAAGAAACACGAATTAACGACAACTGAATATTTAAATACGTCTGAAAAAAAATAAGAAAAATTTATCATGAACTCTGTTGCGAGTGCTTTTGGAGGCGGCACTTTCGAACTCCCGCACGCGGCACACACACAAGTGTGTGCATATGTGTGTATATAATTCTCTCTTTCTCTACTCTTTCTCTTCTCGACAATCACGCATACATTGCTCACACAAGATCTCTTCCTGTATCCTTCTTTCTTTCTCTCAAACCTTCTCCCACAATCCTTTCGCATTCGGCCGGTCTTTTTTTTTTCAATCTTTTACACGATTTTTTTCACCATACATTTTTTTTTCTCCACCAACTGTAAGACTACAAGAAAAGAATTCTCATCCAAGATGATTTATCCACACACATACATACACTGGATGTAATGTAATACAGTAGGAAGAATGAACAAGAGCGAGAGAAGAGTTAAAAGAAAAAAAAAAGGAAGAGAATATTAAAGACGGACACCAACACGTTCTAGTTGTCAAGACGTGTATAAAACTCGCGAGAAATGAAAATAAATAAGAAAAAAAATAAATGAGAATGAGAAAAGAAATTAGTGTGAGAAAGGGAGAGAGAGGGGGAAAGAGATAGAGAGAGAGAGAGAGAGAGAGAGAGAGAGAGAGAGAGAGAGGGGAAGAATAATGATGAAGAGATAAAGAGTGTGTGTATATGTGAGGGAGAAAGGTAGAAAGAAAGAAAGAAATTCGTGTAGACACGCGCGAACGCGTCTTTTGCTCTATCAAAAATCTCTTTTTTTATTCATCTTCTTTCCCTTTATCATTACTATTGTTGTTATTATTAAATGTTTTTTTTTCTTTTTCTTTCAATATTTATCCCTGTCTTTTTCATCACTATCAGCGTCACCCATTATGCGTCCCCTCGTTGTCACCCTTTTAATAATTCCAATGAATCGAAACACACGTTGTACACTTTGATAGATTCAACGTTGAGTTGATATTGCTGACTGCTATGCTAAGACGTTCTCGTTGTTAATATTATTCGTATTATTAGTTCTTTCTTTTCTTTTTCTTTTTTTATTTCGTGTTACTGATGACACAACTTCCGGATTCAACACCCGATATGCGCGCGCGATTATAATTTCGAAAGAAAACTTTGTGGCGAATAGAAATGAGAGAAAATATTAATGAAAAAAATATTGAAGGAAATTGTGTGGAGTTAAATGGGAAATTTTATTGGAAAATTAATGATGTTTTGATGTTATTTGTGGAATGATTTCATTGTTTCTTTTTCTCCGTATTTTATCGTCGCACACCTCACAAAATTGTCATCTTTATCACTATTGATAAGCGCACTACAGAGCGTTGCTGTATTTTATTTCATTGAATTCATTTATCAATAATTATTCGCGTATTTAATATTTCGAGCGCATTAATTACAAAGACATATTTTCTTTCTCTTTCGTTATATCAAATTGTTTTGCTCTCTTGATTGTCTCCTTTTAATTTCTATCGCTCGCTCGCTCTCTCGTTTCAATTTCTCTTTTTTTTTCTCCCGTATCCCAATATTGTATGAGAAAAGATGAAACGCAACCGTGGAAGCGAAGAGAGAGGTGTTTTTGGGTATCGCGTCGTAGCAAGCCTGGCATCTCACAATATGTCAGGAATCCCCCACCACACACCGCACGACTCTGTGGCGGGTCACTGAACTGTGCGCCGCCGCCGATGATGGCCGAGTGCTTCGTCTCACCCCTCAATTCACCACCAACAATCCGCTCCCTTTCTCCTGTCGCACTGTTATACCACTACTACTTTGAACTCTCGCGCTTCCCCCTCTTCATTGCATCAAGTACCCTATCCCCACTACAACATGAATTAACGAATTGAACCGATCATGAACGAGAATTATACGAATACGATACGCGCGCACTTTCTAACTTTCGAGCTTCGAAGCTCCGTTAACAATTTTTTTTCTACAGAGTATTGAAGAGATTATTTTTTTTTTTTTGCGTATTTTAGTTGAAGATGTCGAGATATCGAATTGGAATATGTCGCAATATATCGAAAATTTTGAGGAAGATTTCGAATTGGTATTAATCGATACTCGAAATATCAAAATAAATTGAACAAACTGATGGTCGATATTCCAAATTGAAAATCAAAATATTTCTACGTTAAAATAGGAAGATAAAAGAAGAAAAAAGTGCAATCATTTTACAAATTGTGATGCATTGATATCTATTATCGATCGCGAATCTCGAAATATATGAGAAGATCAAAGCTCCTCATCGCTATTGAATTCATATTTACAATTCTTCTCGTCGTAAATTTTTCTCTTCTTCCAATTTTCCGAAATTCGCAATATCCTTTTCATTCCTCTACAACACTTTCTTCCTCCGATTAAATCGATACCTCAATCGATTTATTTTCATCGAATTCCCTCAAAATTTCTCATCACTGATAAATCATCTCTTCCTCAGTAAGTAAAGAAGAAATATTTACCGACAACAGTGCACTGCACTATCCACTGGTCACCGGTGTCGAGCATTTCGTCCGACAAAATCCAACGACGATTTCTCGCGTGCAAACAACTCTACCGATAACAAGTTTAGAAATGTTAAATACATGAATACATATCCGTATACATAACTACTAGATAGTGTGTCACTTTCACGAATGTTAATAACAGACTGTCGTCACAATTGAGTCGAATTTTCGAGACGGTTTATTTTCAACTGAAGTCACAGAGATTCATCAATTTAATATCCATAACGTATTCATATTATTATTGTATAACATTAACCTCTAAATAAAAAATATCATAAATATATTCTCATACACCGAACCATGAAGAATAAATTTATCAAAACTATAATTGATTTTAATTCATCATAAAGTCATCATTAACAGAAATGCTTGTCACCACTTTTCATATTTTATTTTCATTTGCATTTGTTTTTTCGTTATTAATTATCTTTTTTTTTTCTCTTTCTTTTTTCCTTCTGTTTTTTTTTCTATTCTCTGACGTTTCTCTTTTATACTTGCATATTGTGTGCATAGACGTATAGACACGATGACTTTATTCACCATTACGTCCTTGTAGAGATCGTAGAACCTCGTTTGTCTCCTCTCTCTTTTTTGCTCTTGCACACTCACACTCATCATCAATGTTCATTCTCGCGCCATATGCAAACACATTTACTTCTCTCATTGTGTTGACAATATATTTATGTGTGTCCGTTTGTTTGTGCGTGGATATTACACTGCATTCATATACTCTTTCTCTATTTTGTTGTTGCATCATAGTGGCGCGGTAAGGCCCGAGGTTGCCAACCTGCGCACCGCGTAATGCTCTATAAATATCACCACAAATAAATAATTGTACATTGGTGTGCGCGCGCGAGTACGCGGGTTTTTTCAAAGTACGCGCGTGGCAGTATACGGCGTTTATCCAATGGGAAAGCCATCAACGGCGTGTGTAAAATGCCTTGAAGCATTTAATAGCGCGAAAGTCGACCGGCGGTTTGACATTGGACGTAATAGATTCGATAAATCAGGGCCGGGGTGATGGGGCGGTAAAGTCACGCTGGAGGAGAGCAGTTTAAAAGAGAGCGGCTGTTGAATTTTATGTAAGACAAACAACGCGGTTCACAACATGAATAGTAATTAAATACCACTGATTATTTAATTTTAAATAAAAATTCGAAAGACTGCAAAAAAAATCATGATTTTTTTTTTTTCAAACAGTATTTTTTGGTATTTGTTGATATTGTAATATAGTGTTGTTGGTACTCATTTTACGTGGAATCGCGCGTTCTAACGCATGTAATTTTAACTGATACTGAAAATTGATATAGGAATTGTACAGAACTGATAATATGACTTTTCGTGATGTTTACCGACGATGTAGATGGATCGATGTTTATTTATATTTTCTATTCTTCTTGATTTCGTTGTTTATCTCTGTTTTTTTCTTTGTTTTATATACAGCGGACGATGTAAACAGACCCAATGGGTGGTATGAAGCGGCATAAGTCGCGAAATGAAATGTAGGTCAGCACCTGAGGTGAGTCTTCGATCCAAGTAGGTAAGTCAATCGATAATGAGATTGTCGGCATTCTATTGCCGCGTGCACAGTTGTGGGTATGTGAATGTGTGTGCGTGTGTGTTATGTCCCGGATCGTAGTGCGAGCCAACATTAGCGCGATCAGAGAAAATGGAAATGCCAGTGTGAAAAGAGATGGAGATATAAAGCTAGAGAGAAAAATTCCTTAGACCACCATTCAATCGCTTCATTAAATGCAAATTAATTCACTCAATTCTTCTATTGCACTTCAATTATACAACAATTTTAATTAAATACTCATTCTGATAGATCAAATTTTTAACAGCTGATATTTTAATAATTATTTGCAATTCAGAGTGAAATGATGATTAATTTGAGAAAAAAAATATAAATACAAATAAAATGATGAGTAAACAAATAAATGAAAAATATTTGTATAGTCTTTGTGATGGTATAAAAGTGGACGTTTGTTTTTGCGTCAATAGAGGTGTGTTGCACCAGGTCAAAGGAGCCAAGCCACGAGAATGACCGTTACAGTTTCCTTAAGCGATGCGATGTGGTAATCCTTGCAACACGCGACGACCGTTCACGTTCGAGTGCTCACCGCGCGTACAGTACTCTCTGTGGTATGGCTATACATACAACAACACAGTTAATCTGGCGTTCACTAGCCAAGATGCAAGATCGTCTATTCCGGCATTTAAGCACGACAAAGATAAAATATAAAGAGAGAGTGAGTGAAATAAATAAAAAACGGCTTTGAATTCAGGCCGTACAAGACACGAATAGACACAATGAATGAGAGCATTTGCAACCCCTTCCGCTTATACGTTAGAACATTTTATTTACTTTTGTTTAGATTTATTCGATTTTCAATCGATTAGAACAAGTGATTTATGTTTACATTAATTTGAATAATTTGCTACGTTAATGAAGGATACGTGAGAGAATTAGTTTTAATTTTTTATCTACTCGTGATGCACAACAAAAATCAACTTTCAAGACATTAGTGAAATTGTCATTCATTTGGATTTCGGTTAATTCTAGTAAACCGGAAATTGAAGAAATTCTGATTATTCATTAGAACATAAACTTAATAAAAGGTTCGAATTATTAAATAAATATTGACGACTGATAGTGCCTTAATTATTTATCAACCGCATCTGATATGGCGGGAAAGAATTAATAATCAATTTTTTTCTTTCTCTACATTCGAGAAGATATTTAAAGATAATTTTTAGAATAATTGAAAATTTTCTTCATCATTATAAAACTACGTAACAGTTTCCCTCTCTTCTTATATTGTTCCATCTTCCTCTTTCAACGACTTTATTGAAATCAAAATGGAAGTATTGAAAATATTTTTTCCTATAAATTTCATACATTAATTTGACTGATTTATTTTTGAATTTCTGTTCTTATTGGCGTTCAACACAGAATGTGAATTGACTGTGGGTTGGCGAGAAGAAACGACAACGTCGAGACGACGACAACGAGAATCACGCCGACGGAAGGTTAGTAACTTCGACGGTGAACGACCGAGCGCCAGTGGCGTGAGCGCATGCGCTTGGACACGGCTGACCCAGATGCGCAACGTCATTGGCACTCGGATGTTTCCGTAAACTTTCGGACATCCACACTGCAGGCGCGCGCGCTTCTCGCCTGACCCACATCGCCTCGCGCCACTTGTGTGTACTCCGTCGCAATACGCCGGCACAACAAAACATCATCGCGCCAATATATGTTTCAATTTTACACACGCGCGTATATATCAAACAAAATATTTTACAAACAATATTTATATCAACTTCTATACATATTTACCATTGTAATACAAATATTATTATTGAACAATTTTAATTATAATTATTGCATTTATTATATACATCGAACGAATAGACAATTTTTCAATTGAAATAAAAATGAATTGAAAAGACATCGGCTGATTTAATTTTATTTTCCAACCACTAAATATTGTCATATGAAAATTAATTTATTACAAATTAATTTGTGGTCGATTTTCGTAATAATTTAATCATTAAAAATTAAAATCGATTGATGAGTTTGAAAAATTATGAGATAGATTTTCATGCAGAATTTTAGTATACGATGACATAAATGGCTATCGAATTTTTTTCGAAATCTATCGCACGAGGTTGTAATTGATCGTCTTGACTCTCTCACGTTATCCGAATTTCAAATGGCGCGTAGTGAAATTTTAGAAAGCAATGTACAAACGTTGAACGATTGAAGAGCAAATATAGTCGAATGTCTCAGTAATTGTGTGACTGAATAGTTTTTTTTAATTTCCAATTCTGTTTGTATAAGACACGAATAATTTATTTGTATTTCTGTACAGGTGACGACCTGTTGGCAATATAACGGTCAATTCCATTATCGCTATAAATAAATCTTCAAACTTGACAAACCATCACAAATAATAGCAATAAAAAATAATGATGAATAGCATTTGTAATGTTAAGAGTGAATTCGTATCTAAGAGTAATAGAAGAGAAAATTTATTTTTTCTTCTTTATTGTCATTTATAAACAATAAAATTTAATTATTGCAAATTTAGTTATTGCATCTTCGATAAACAACTTAATTTGTTGTAATTTTGCATCCACATGAAAATTATTGACATTATCGTTCACTAAAGTGCTCTAAAATTTATAATTTAATAACCAGATAATCAATTTTATCAATGGCAATTTAAAATCTGAGTAAAATTTCATTATCATTTCCAAACTCATCATAATATAAATGATAATGAATAAAATTGGTAATAATTATTCACAATAATGAGTCTCCTTTGACCATAATAATCATTTTTTAATTCGTAACAATTTTTAGTTATTCTAATAATTCACAAAAATATCTTTCAACAATCAAATTATTTATAACTATTGAAATAAATCATTGTTCATTGATACAACACATCGTTATAAATTTCCCCACAATTTCTAACACAATAATAAATCATTCTTCAACCCCTCATCAACCAATAATAAGCAAAAAAAAGTGATAAAGAATAAAAATAAAGACAGTAATTGAATATCAGAAATATATTCAGCTCTTTAAATCGTATTTGAATATCCGAGGGCGGTGAGTGATATAACGATGGGGATCTATGCCGTTAACTCAGTGAAGCGACAAAAGGGAAGTGAGTAGGAGAGAGAAAGAGAGAAAGACAGAGATTAACGAGAGTGAGAGGTTTGAATCAGACGATCGAAGCGTGAAGTGGTTGTTAAAAGTTTGTTACGTCAAAATCGCTGGGAAATTCCCATCGTTTAAATAGTCGTGTCTCGACAAGTATTTTATAGCCTCAAGGCAAACACAAAAACTATCTGCACGTTGAGTTTAAGGGAAAACTGTGTGAATTACACAAATATATAATGTTGTAATTTTTTCACAGAATACAACAACAACAACAGAAACATGTAGAGAATTATGTTGAGGAAATAAAATGTTTGTTTATTTCACAGCTGATTAATGTGAAACGAATTAATGTAAATGGGTTCAGTTAAATTGCTGAGTTTATTTAGTAATAAGAAAATTTTGTTTTTTATTATACAATTATTCGTGATGTAACATTTAGATGTGTAATAAATAATTTATTTGTTGTTGTTAGTTATTTTTCAATTATTCATTGATGGAGATGATTTTGTCTGATTTAAGTTTTCAAGTGTTGACTTTAATTGCGTTTCTATTTATTTATTTTTTGGTTAAGGAAAGGGGATGAATATTTTTTTGCCAAGTGTATTCGGTTAGTCAAAGATTTTGCGTTTTAATGGGTTGTTTTATGGTTCAAATTGGACTATTAGAACGAGATATGCAAGATTGAAGTTGCAGGAAGTCATTTTAGTTTAGGATTATTATTAAAAGTGTTTTAATAGGAGAATAATTAAATCTAAATTGTATTTAGTGTAATAGAAATTTTGATGAGTATAGAATTTGTGTGAATTAAATGTCGAATTTGTTGTATAAATAAAATCTGTATTTGGGAATGAAATTATTCTGATGATTAATCAACTGATTTTTTCTTAGTTCAATTTCTTTGATTTCATCAACTTTCATATTTACAATGTGTATTTACAATAATTATTCAATGTAACTTAGGAATAAAAATAATACTTAGGACATAACAATGTGAAAAATTTGATACAGAATATTTGGAAGAAAGAACAGGAAAAATAATTTTATGTCAAAATTAAATTGGATGTAAAACTTTGAAGTTATTTTTCTCCAAGAACAATTTTTCATATTGGCGTGGCCGATATCTTGAAAAGTTATCAACGGATTGACTTCATATTTGGCACAGATTTCGAGTAAATATCGTGTTATCGTATTTACTATCATTTTTCCAATATCTCTGACTGCTGTTTTTCTAGCGTTATGAATATTTTACTCAGTTTTTCAACGAAAGAAGAAAAAAAAATAGAAGATTTTCTGTTCCAAAACATTTTAATTTATCAATTTTTTCTTCATCTTTTCACATTGTTCATCCTACATAAACATCACACGAACATGAAAGACACAAATATTCTCTATATTTTTCATTATTTCAATTTAATTGTCTATGAATCCATTAATTATTTGATGACTTAATGAAGTCTGACGCAACAAGGGACTGCACCACTTACACTCGACAATTACCACAAAACAAAAAAACCAAAATGGTTTCTCAAACTATATAAAACGTGACTCTCATTAGAATTACAAATTTTAGAAAATATCAATCCATCATAAAATGGCGTCCTCTCAAAAAACATATTAGAAAAAACTTTCATCATAATCACCTCCCAATGATAATCAACCCCTAATCACAAAAAAACAATTCTACTTCACACAATAGCAAAAACGATTTCAAGAATTTCCACAAAACACTTGAATAAATCGAACCATTTATCAACAATCAACAATTTACGCCAACTCAAAAAAACTAACTATACTTTTCATTTCTCTTTTGAATTTTAAATAAAAAATAAAAAAAAAATCCTACCAATCCTCCCACACCCTGTACATGTTGCACGTGCATTTCCCTCACGATCTTCACAAACACAAACACACATCTTATATTTTGTTCACACCATTAATACTGAGTGTTGCATTGAATATATATACACAAGTTACGAAAGTTTCGAGAGTGAGTCCTGGCGCATAGAGGGAAAGAAATAAACCGGTAAACAAAGCCACGGACGCTTCAGTGAATAATAATCAAGTGTTGCAATATCGTACAGGAATCGACTTGCAATCGTATATTGATTTGCATCGTGAACATTTTCGTATATTATTCCTCAATTTGCATATAATACATTTATCAAAAAATTCAAATAAAAAACTATAAAATCATAAAATATCCTCCTTCTACACTCTTCCTCTCAAAAAATATAATAAATCATGAAATTGTTAACATAACAAAACAGGTTTTGTTTTAAATATTTTGCATACACATCAAACTTATTTATATAAACGTTTACATCTATTTTATATGCATGTGTAATAATATATTTATTTTTACAGTGACAGACAAAAATTTATTATTCAATTAGTGATTGTTATATTGTTGCTAAACGTGTTTATCTACTTTTTATATTTATATATATTTATCTATATAAATATATATGTACATATATGCGTTTATTCATTTGTTCGTGTGTGTATTTGTAAATTCATGTTTCTATGTATGAATTTACAGTCGTCCGATGAACATAAATGGAATAGCAATTGCGAAATTGTCTGATGCGAAGTTTCGTAATATTTCTATATATGTATGTTGTATATATGTACATATATGCGAAGGACAGGAGATTTAATTCCCTATGGGTCGCTGAACTGCCTTCCATTATCAATAGAAAAAATGAAGAATAAAGAAATATCAATAGAACAAAAAAAAAATCAACCAAGAAATATGAACAAATATAATTGATGATTTCTTTCCTTTTTTTCTCATAAACAAAAAATTATTGAACTTCATTAACAATTGCTCAACACTGAATAATAAAATAAAATTGTTTATCCTACTTGAACGACAATTTATCATAAATAAATAAATAAATAAAAGAGATAATTTCCCCAAATAATCAAATGAAAATAAAAAATCAAGTGAGTAAAATAAACAAAAATAGAGCACTGATAATTATTAACTAACACACTGTTCATCTAATTATCCAATAAATATTGAGAACAACAAATTGAATAGAGTACGAAGAATAGAACGAAATAGGTGGAGGGAAAAAAAATCAGCAACAATTGATAGAAACAAGCAAAAAGAAAAAACCAAATTAGAATAAAAAATGAGAAGAAAAGAAAAAAAAAGTAGCAACAACACAAAGCAAAATAAATGTTGAGAACAATGGAAGGAAATGCGAGTGTAGTGAAGCCAACTCTCTCGAAATATATTTCCTCTCGCTCAATACACAAACACAAGTTTGCCATTGGGCAAATGAAGATTTCCACCATAATAAACAAAACATTCAAATATATAAACACATATAAGCGAAAATATAAGTTTGAACACGCAAAGGGCGTAAGAGAGAAGGGGATAACAGTTATAATAATAATAATGATGATGATAATGATGAAGAAGAATGAAAATTCTAGAAGTTTATTTATGTTCACTTCTGATAATCAGGAGTTATTTTTTTTTGTTTAAAATACCAAAAATACTAAAAATAAATAGAGAAATGAAAAATAGTAGGACATGATGTGAAAATTGCAGCATTATATGCAGCAACGACGACTCGTGAATTTTATAAGCCGCTGACTGTGTGAAATACCTGCATGTCATGTAAGTCCTCGCACATACGCAAGTATAAAAGGCAGGAAAAAAAAACAAAGCAAAAGAAACAGGAAGGAAAAAAAGAAATAACTAAAAATAAAATAAACATTTGTGTATAAATATATGTATATAACGTTCATATCTCAAGTGTGCGTGGAGTTCTGTCACAGGACAAGAATACCAAAAATATAAAAAAAAAATAGAATAAAAATAAATAAATGAAAATAATTATATGTTTCTCAGAATTTGTCTCGCAGTTGATTCGATTTTTTTTTATTTTCTCCATTTTAACCTAAAACTTTTACGATTATGTATTTATACGTGTACTCAGTGAGACACAAAATTTGTAAATATAAATGTGTAAATTTAGTGAATCGATGAATCATTTTGTTTACGAGTTGCATTTACAAAAATAAATGTTGAGAGCATGAAAATTTTTATATTATTTCATTTGCCATTTCTTATTTTCAGAAGTTAAAACTTTCACCGAAATATTTCTTGTGCAATCTCTTATATGTGAGAGTATTTGTGTCTGTGAATATATATGTGTATGTATGTTGATATTTGTATATAAATCAGTGAGAGTGTTTTTTACTTTTTCTTTTTTTCTCCACCTGTCTATTTGTACATTTGATTACACGACCCTTTGGTGAATAATTTGTGTCTTTTTTTCATCACAAGATTAAATTAAGAAATAAAAAAGACGATTTATATCTTATCGTTTTTTTTTCCTTGCATTTTGTTTCTTGATGCTGATGGAATATTAAATGAAGACAAAGACTTTCTCTGCAACGTATGAATACATCAATATATTACGAATCCATTAGAGAGAGTATGCCATTAAATTAGTATGGTGGTGCTTTTTTTCATCTCATTTGTTCAACTATTTTCTTTATTAAATTCCAATCTGTCTGACTTCTCCCATAGTCAACAATAAATAAGAATTGTTGAAGTAGAAAAATATTAAACCCTCATATTTGTTCAACCACCCTTTAAACTCAACTACCAATTTTATCTCAATATTTCGCGCATTTTTTATTAACAATTATCTATGACAAACAATAAAACATTGTAATAAAAACAATCAAAATGTTTTCAAAAAAACTATATCTCAATGAATCTATTTATAAATCCAAAATCATTTCGCAAACTTCACCCTACATCACATCATATTTCAAACACCCAACAATAATCCCTCAATAACGTCCTACATCTAAACACCCTGTACAATAATTTCTACGGCATTCAATCGACCTTAGTCAATTGCAAAACATTTAATTCTTTCAATCGTTGTCCTTACCCGTTCAAACTTCTTTCACATTCTCAGCATCTCGCTTGCACTCATACAAATTGATACGACACATCACCCAAAGATTCTTGACTCTTACATGTAATACCCAACGGCAATAATCGGCCGTCGGTAAATAGCCTTCAAGATTACGCACTCGTATAAACTGTGTGATTCGCTGTGCACATATATATCTCTATAAACATACATAAACGCGTACATAGCCTCAAAAAAAAACGACACAAAAAACAAAATAAATAAATAACAAAAATTAAACGCGACTCTATCGCGTCATCGCGAGCTTGACTGCATACAGATACGATCGTTACCCGCAATCTCAAGTTTCTTTCGACCGTTTATGCCGTTTGGCAAAACGCCCCCAGGGGAAAAGGGCGCGGGCGCTCCCCTTACACACTCACACAAACACATAAATGTAGATGCATGGGGTATTGGCACTGGTGCCAAATTAAGAAAGAAATTTCAACGATAACGTTGAACAGCCCAACATAATTTCAAACTAAAAAGAAGAAGAAGAAAGACCAAAAGAAAGAAAACAAAATGACAGAGAATAATTTCAACACGTTTATGAATACGTTACAAGAACTTTTAACTTTACGAACGAAATCCACCGACTTTTCCACCACTCTACCATCATCTGTTCATATAATTATATTTTCTTCATTGATATTCATTTATTTATTAATAAAATACTTTATCAATAGTGGTGTAATAAAGGGTGCAATTGAATTAATGTGCTTATTCTCATAAAATATATTACACAATACTCGGAATATTTCTACTGACAATTCTAGAAATTTTAGCTTGTCATATAGAGCATGCATATATATATGTAAATGTACATAAATATATATATTTACATGTGAACTGTCTTTCTCTTTTAGTCTGTGTTAAGCGTGCATATACACGCACAGTAATGTCACTGCGATCATCATCATCATCATCATCACCATCATCGTAATAGCGATGACGTGCTCGCGGTTGTTACCCGCACGTTTAGAACGCTCTCTTTCTCGCCATTCTATTTGCCATTGTCTACATTAAATATATATATGTATATTTATTCGTACCAATGCAAATAGTCGGCAACATGTTCGCCACACATGTGCGAATATTACTCTCGTGATCTTTTGTTACATCAGATATAATTGATTAGGAGAATTAATTGTATAAATGTATTTTTATCATTAATTCCATTCTCGTTTTTATATTTAATTTTTCATGAGAGTGAAGGAAGAAAGTAAAAAAAAATTGAGTAATTATTTTATACGTCACAATTGTTTATGGATTAATAAAACAAATATATTTTTTTTTCGTGTAGAGTTTGTTATTATTTTTATGTTTCATTGTGGTGTTGAAAATAGTTGATGTAATAAATGTTAATGTTTACTTTTATTTGATTATTTGTAAATTGATATTATCTTTTTTCATTCTTTTTATTAATCTTTATGTAAAGATTAAATAATGTGGTAGATGTATTGAGTTAGATAACGATTCAGATTCATTTTCAAATATATGAGAGAATTTATGTGAGGTAAAAATAAGTTGAGTTTGATGTTGTATTAGATGATATGTTGGATAGAGACATTCCATTGAATTGATTTGAAATTTCTTTTTTTTTTTTAGTAAAATCCATTTGTGACGATTGAATGTGGAATTTTATAAGTTTTTAAATTTTTTTATTGTATATATTTGACGATTATAATTTGTTAAAACAAATTGCCATTAATAAAATTCTTTTTTCATCAAATACACGAATGTCTAATTTTTATTCTTAAACAAAAGTGAATATAAAATAATGTAGCCAAAATATTTGACATTCTAATCAATGATTTTATGATAAGAACAGAAAACATTTGATATAAATAAAATCATCGACTTTAGCACGTTCAACGTTTGTAGAACACGTTCATATATAATACAAATATGTGTGAATATTTTAATTCAATTTGAATACACACCTAAAGGGGTGTGTATAATCCATTTTAAAATAATAAATTTCCATATTCCTATTTCCCCCCCTTTCAATCTCATAAAATCATAAAAATTTAATTTATCCACAACTAAAGATAATTTCAAGCAATAAAAATGCAGGAAATAATGAAGAAGAAAAAAATAAATAAACCATAAAAATATAAGAAAATTAAATAAATATCAAAATAAATATTTTTTTACTTTCAAAAAAAAAAGAAATTTGCAAAAATTAAATTTTTTCTTGTTGCAAAATTTTTTGTTCTTCATCGCTCGCTTCATTTCTAGATTCTCAACTATTTCAACAAACTTCTTCACCTTCCATTTTGATTTTTTATTTTTCATTTTTCATTCCATCGTTTATTTCACACATACACACACACACATCATAGTTACAATATACCAAGATACCGATGATGTTCCTTTCTCTCATTCTCATCTGCTTGCTCGCCCACAAACTATGGACGTGCGCACGTTTTCACTTTTTATCAAGTCGAACGTTCTCATCCGATCATTTTGGTCGTTGTCGTCGTGTTTCGTTGCAGCACGGGAAACACTTGCGAGTAATTTCAACATTTCTTTCTTTTTTCTCCTTTTTTCTTTCCATCTCTTCATCATTTATTTTCTTTCAGTTCGTTGTTTTTTTCTTCTGTCCGTTTTAAAATAGATATCACTCGGCTCTATTTTCTCTCTTTCAACTCTGACGCTTCGCAGTCATAAGTTGAACGCATATTACGACGCACAATGTGCATGTGTGGGTGTATAATGTTCAAACTTTTGCTCTTTAATTCTTTCTCACTTCATTTATCTATTTATCACTCTTTCTCTGTCAGTTTCACGCTTGCACATATTATTTTGTGTTTTCTTTTTTTCTCTTTTTTTTCTTGTCTTTTTGCTTTATGCGCGCGTTCACAGTCTGTCTGAGCGTCTTTGTTTATTTCATTTTTCGTCTCTTCGTCTCTTCGTCTCTCTGTTCTCTATCTATTTGCCTTATTCACAATATAGCGCTCTTGCCAAGGCTCTGTGTGTCGTGTGTGCATCAGCGCACGGTGCTTGCACCATGCAAAAGTGTGGGTGACTAACGCGCGCGCACGCCTATGTGTTGGCACGAGTGTGTAACTGGGTCGCGGGTTCGACAACTTCAGCCAAGGCTGCTACGCCAGTGGCTCTCAGCTGCCGTATATGTATATATACTTATTTTATATACGCATTGTATATGTACACATGCGATGTATCGATATGCGATAATGTGAATACGTATTTGGATATTTTCTCTTTTTATTATTTTTTCTCTCTCTTTATCTCTCTCTATCTCTTTCTCTATCCAACAATTATTTATTTATTCTCTGCAATTTTGTTTTATTTACAAATTTTTTTTTAAATGTTTGCCATTGTTGTTTGTTGTTTGATCATTGTTATGGATTAATATTATTTTTTACATTTTTCCGTTACTCTTTTGTTGCGATTATCGTTTTGTTGTTGTTCTTATTTTAATTTATTATTCAAATATTTTGTCGTTTTTTTATTCATTTTATCATCAATGAATTTTGTGTGGTGTGCGAAAAAGAATTTATTTGGAGAATTATTTTTACTTTTGATTTCGATTTGTTTTTTTTTCTTTCGATTGATTTAAAAATTGTGGAGTGAATTTGACTTTTTGGAATAATAAATATTCCAAAGTTTTCCGTTCTCTTTTCATATTTTACGAAATTTCATTATATATTTTTCTCATGTCATTAAATGATTTTCTGTTTATCTGTTCAATTGAAAATTCCCTTTACATTATTTATTACACTTTTTCCAATTAAATAAAAATTAGCGACAATTTGTCATAATTCATCATCTATCCGCCTTCTAAAATCAACTCATTTTTTCTACCTTCACTGAATTATTCCACGTTTTGATAATAAATTATGAACAACTTAGTGAACATTATAATTGTACGTTATCATTTAAAAACCAATTCCGTTGAATTTTATTTTCCTAAACTTTTATTTGCGATCCATTTTCATTCATACATTTATTCATTTATCTATTTTTTTCATTGGTAATTTTGTTATTTGACTCGTTAAATTTTATAGACTGAAAGTTGTATATATATATATATATCGTGTATAATATAGATACAAAATAAATGTAAGACTACGAATGACCTATATCACTAGTAGAGTATTCTCAACGACGATTTTCCCGTCAGAACTTGTTTCACATTTTTCTTTTCTTTCTTTTTTTATTCTATTCCCCTTACCTTCTTTCACAGTACTTTTATATTTCCTCTCTTTCTCAAACAAATATTGACACGAGTAAATATAAATTACATCGTCAAGTTACTCTCGTATCGGAAGCTCTTGTCTTACCTGCAACAGACAATTGTACAAATACATTAGATAACATTCCATAATTTTTATAAAATATTTAAAAGCGAAAAAAAAACGTCACAAAGAATACAAGAAAAAATAAATTAACCAGTTAACCAATGCCTATTAAATATCCTCCATTATCAACAATAAATATAAACATTCAATATTTTATATTGAAAAATTTATAACAATAAATTCTAAAATAAATCCATAGTATTTATTTATTTATTTATTTATTTATTTATTCTATTTCTCTTTTATGCCGATACATTTCTCTCATTTTCCGCATGTCTGTTATAAATTGTATTATGTTGTAAAGTGTAACTTTGTATTGTGTGTGTATGTGTATTTGTGTTATGTGTACTGCAATTGATATGACATAAAGCGCAAGTACGAGATGAACAATGAGAGTGTGAGGAATAAAAGAGAACGTGTGAGAGAGAATGAGACAAAAAGAAGAATAAAGAGAAAGAGGCTAAGCGGATATCGACGATCGACAATCCAAGTGCAATGACCAATCGTATGAATTCGATCGAAGCGCTATTATATAAAGCTCTAATTGATAAATCAATATATATATATATATATGAATCTGCGTATTTATTCATGTACATATGCAGAACAAATAGAAAATTTCGTTTATCCTCCATTCCGTGTAGTTTTAGTAGAAAAAAAATCTTGGGAGTGAATAGTTTTATGTCGTAACAATAAAATTAATTTCCCTCACATTCAGTTGTGTGAAAAAATTCAAGTAACGATTGATATGATTTATTTGTTTATTGTAATTATATTGTCAATAAATACGTTGACTTTATAACAGAATATTCATATTTATATTATAAAAAAAAACAAATTATTCATAAGCCATGAATAATTTATTGTCTTTCCATTCTTTTTCATTCTCAATGTGATTAAATAAAAATGATCAGAATATCTTCGTGTATTTTATCCACCAAACAATTTACAACAAAACTATTTACACAAATAGAATTCTCGTTGCAAAAATATCCACGAAAAAAAAATATCTACACTAACAGACAACAAATAGAAATAGAAGAAAATAAATAAAAAAATTCATCTCGTCTACTAATCTATTTATATTCCACATAAAAATAAAAAGGAAAAAAGATAACAGCGAGTAAAATTACTGAATGAAAATTACCGCATCGAGGTATTCGTAATAAATACTTTAATATATCAACACACTGTTACACAAACACACAAACACACATACAATCGATACAATAATTTCACCTATACATGAGATAATGAGATAGTCGGATAAACAAGTTCGATGAAAGGCGAGATTATTTTAGAAAGGTATAAGAAATCGATACAGATTGATCACAATATTCGATAACAAACTCAAATGCAATTCACGAATTAAAAAAATAATGTAAAATGCAATTCTTATTTTTTAAATGTTATATCTGATAAACAATATAATAATATGCCATGAACAATAGAAAATAATAATGAGAACCACTGATAGTGCGCGTTATCATAACATCAAGTTGGTTGTGCCTATGCCTTCGTCTATCTATATTTCAAAGTGTGTGCGCCCGCGTTCGTTCGCGCCCCCTTCAACTCGTACACGTTTATGCAGACTTCGTGCACGTTCTGTATACCATATACATACATATTCTCATGTTTATAGTGTATGTAAAGAGTTGTATGGCATAGCGCGTGCAATTTAAATGTATTGGGACAGTTGGCATAGGAAAAGCCACGTCGCATTGGAAAAACCATTATTGTTTGTGTATGTGTGTGGTGTATGAATGTCTTCGTACACTGTTGAGTAAATATACTGCAGAATTTTATTCAATATCACTCAATACATGAGTATATAATATTTCAGAAGAAAAAAACACACACACATATATTTTCTTGTATTATATCAAAAAAACTGGAAATGTTAAAATATTTTCAAATTCTTTTTTTTCATTTTTTTATTCGTAAATTCATTTTTTTCACAATAATTTTATGGTGTAAAATTGATTTGTTTATTGGCTTTGTCCATAGGATATTTATTAATTAATTTTACAATTTTACTTGAATATTTGAAGTATTAAAAATAAAAATAGGATCAAATTCGTTTTTATTGTCATATCAATTGTTTTTTTAATTTGTTCAAATTTTTTATAACAAATGAGAACAACGATTTGCTCATGAATATTATTTATAAATGTTAAAATAAAATTGTTAAGTAGATATTCATTCATCAATCTTGATTACTTCTTTTTTTTTTTTCGTCATTTCCTTTTCTCGTTAAATTTATTTTCAATTAGTTTTTCCCTATTTTCTTTTTCTATATCTATTTTTGTGTGTGTGTGTTTTTTTTTTCTTTCCATTCTATGTCTTTATTGTGGTATGTTATTGAAATTTCATCGCCATGAGCGCAGGATCTTGCGCAATTACATTGCGCTCGGTTTGTACACAATTCAAATGGTTTATGTGTGTGTGTATATATTTGTGTGTCGATACATATAAATATATATATATATATATATGCACACTTTATTTTCCTACTTTTCTTCTTTTTTTTTCTTTCTTTCTTTCTATTTCGCCTCTCTCTTTTTTCCTCTTGTTGCAAATTCCACGATTGAAATCGTGAATCCCGATGCCGCAATTACAAAAAGACGTCTTTTGCATTGTGTGCACCTCTTGTGCTATTGGAAAGATGCCAAAGAAGGAACAAGGAGAAAAAAAAAAATGAAACACGAATTGGAAATATAATGAAGGAGAAAAAAAAAAAAGGTTATAATAGTAATGAAATAAATGAAATAAAATGGAAAGAATGAGAATTTAATTTTTTTTTTCCTTTTCAAATTCTATCGCTTCATATTTGCAATTGAATTGTTCATTCAAATGGTTTTATATTAATTTCATATTTCAGTGAAAAATAATGTGGATTCTGTGATAAAGTTCGTTTAAATTTCATTCAAAATTAGAATTTATAATTCTTCCAACGTTATTAAAGAGACGACAATGAATTTTAACGATAATTTATCCTAATTCCCACTTAAACAAATTAAATTAAAACGATTTTATATTTCAATATTTAAATTGTTTCAGTGACTGTACCATGGAAAAAAAGTTGAACACAATATCACAATACATTAATATGAGTTGCACGAAATATTGAAAACAACTGAGAACAAGAAAAAAAAAAGGAAACACAAATACTTTTTTTTCCTAATTCACCTCAAACAATAGTTCGACATTCGAATATAAAATAGATAAATTTACACAAAGTTAACACACAATTACATGATTTTTTGTGCTATTGAACCACAATATGTCCTTCCAAAGTTTTGCGTCGCATGAATTAACACAACTGTCCTATAACAGCGTGACGAATAAGGGAACAAAATAAGAAATAAAAACCACAAAGAGAAAAAGGAAAAAAACCTAAAATTCCCATAAAATATTCACACGTAAATGATTAGATTTTCACTTTTCAAGGGCCCAATCAATTAAATACAAAAATATATCGTCAATCTTACTTATTACCAACAACATACAACTTGCGCATTATAATTAATCACATCTACATAATAAATAACCAACTCATTGGTATTTTCTAGTCATAATTTGAAAAATTGTAAAAAAAACGCGCACGCACGATGGATATTACAGCGTACAAATTATAAAGAAGAGAAAGAAATAAAAATAGTAGATTAAAGAGAAGCGTCAATGAGTATAAAGGAGATGGAAAAATACATTCACACACACAAACACAAAGTGAGTAAGAGAAAGAGAGTTGATATGGAGGCGCTCGGAAATGCCGCGCATGCACCTCCACAATAAGACATTGCGCGCCGTTGCCTGAGCACCGCAAGAGCTATTGCATAACACACTGTTCCCTTGCGACGTCATGTGACTTGTCACTCTCTTTCTCATCTTTCTTTTACTCACGCTGTCTTTGTTTATGCTACGTTCTCTGAGGTTTGGTTAGCTCTCAATGTACATGTACGACGAGTCTCAACAGCTTTAGCTCTTCGCGCCAGCCAACTCTGTTCTTCCATACATGTATGTGTATACTTCAAAGTACGGATAACTTTCTTTTTTGTTCTGTTTCTTCTTTCTTTTTTATATTTGACTCTCTCTGTTATGCTGCCGCCACTGCCGCTGTTGATGATGATGCAGTGCAGTGAGAATTATCTCCTTTTTTGGCCTTCTCTTTAATTTTTTTTGTGCAAAATGTTTTTTGTCAATAGATGTTGGGGACAGAAGAGATGATAATAATTTTAGTGAGAGTTGAACATTTTTTTTATTTCCTCTTTTCTATAGAGAGAAGAATTTAATTGCATCTGACAATAAGGTGAATAAATTAAGGGGAAATATTTGATGGTTGAAAATGATAATGGGAGGGAATTTTCTTTTTTGATTGTTGCATAGAAATTTTTGCAGGCTTTTTTGTGCTTTTTTTTTCATACAATGAATAGCGCGGATATTGTTTGGAGAGTGGAGTATTGTTAGGTGATATAATTTTCAATATTGATGAAATGGAATTTCATTATAAAAATTACACAATTACGCAAATTCATTGGACTATTGTTGTTGGAAATTAATTAAAAGAAATTCGAATATTATTAATTTATAATTTCATATAGTGAATTCGAAGATTTTATCAGGTTTTAATCACTGCAGTGATATAATTCTGATAATATTCAATTGGATTATTGTTAATTCGCCTAAAACATTTGTCAAGTTGATACCATTGGAAAAAATTGACTTTTTATCAAATTTCCGTGTTCGTGACATCATTCACGTATTAAATACCTCTGTATTAAATTGAGCAATTTTTATCATTATGTAATGAATTCTAATGAAAAAACGATGACTAACCTGGAGAAATTAAGAGAAATTTCTCATCACAAGATTTTCTCATGAAAAAAAGAAAAAAAAAACAAACAGGAGATTCTTTCATCAATTTATTATAAAAGTAAAATATTTTCATTCATCCTCAATCATTTCAAACAAATTAAATATCGATCTCCAAGTTCTAACATGATCAACGCTCATATCACAAAATTGTATCAACTTAATATTAATATTGTGTCATTCAATATTATTCACGCCTCCAGGTGACAGTTGAAGAATTCGATAAAAAAAAAAAACGGAAAGGAAACGAAACAAGAAAATGAAGTAATGAACGAACAAACAAAAGAAAAACAAACAAAATTAGTTTGAATTTCATAAATATAATTAATTAAAATCGTGTGCAACTTATAAGATCAAGTCCACCCATTGCGACCAAATGAAATAAATAAATGAATAAGTAAATAAATAAATGAATATTTAATATATTGGAAGGATTTGTATGAGGTCGTTGTTAATATATTAAAAACACATGAAAATTCTCGAGGCAAAGTTTGTGGTGTACTCATAATTCACTTGTGTATATCTTTAGTACGCGCGCGTTCCAAAGCTAATCACGCACGTTTTCTACAGCAGAGAGCATGAAAATGAGAGAAAGACAAAGAGGGAGAGAGTGCGCAACGAAACGTACATACATATACATATATATATAAGTACAATGATGACGAGAACTGCTATGACGACTTACAGCAACAAGAAGTAATAATGTTTAATATATCAGTGTGTATGAAATGTACGATATAATTCGACCTTTCGTTCGCTGTACTTGCACAAACACGTTTATTCTTGCACAATACATCAGCTAAGCACAGGCAATATTGATCGTTTCTCAGTGCACTGCGATTAAGACAACTCTCAATGGGGTAAAGTTTATTAATTTCATATAAATCGATTAAATAGATACATGGAAAAAAAAAAGAACGAAAAATAAAGAAATACAGGACAGGGCTATGGCAATAATAATTTTGTTTTATTATTATTGTTATTATTATTATTTTGATGATGTAATTTATTTATGGATCAATGTTCATTAAGTTGCTATGTCAATTTTCTATAAACGCTGATGAAATATTATAGATATAATTGAAAAATGAGAGAAAAGTAAATTAATTGAAGATAATTGTTGGAGAATTTTTTTTAATTGGTTTATTTGTTGTATAACATTTTTTTATTTTCTTCGTAATTTCGTTTTATTTGATGAGATCACTAATTTGATGAGCATTAGCATTGTTAATACATTTGGAACAGAGAAATTAATAAAAAATTTTATAAAATCAAAGTAGAGCAATGAAATTATGATTTTACAAATAATTCTTTATTTGATAAATATTGTGGTTGCAATTAATTGTTATTTTGTTATCTATGTCGATGATTTTGTTAAATGAAATACTGATAATTAAACGTGTAGATAGAAGAATAGAATGAAAATTGACAGAAGTAAAATGTTCGTCTGAAAACACAATTATATGATTATTTAATAATTGAATAAAGCAATTATGTGATTCATGTAAAGAAAAAACAAACAAAAAAGAAATAGAGAAACAAATGTAATTGATCAACGTGCTGTTCCCAGAGTCATAAAAAATGTATGATCAATGCTGTAAATATTTCATTTTGTATTAATTAATTGTTTATACAACAAAAAAAAACTTGTCTATTTCTAAATAAAATCCAAATATTTTTAACTTCATTCAACTGTCAATCAAAAATTCTTTGCATAGTTCCATTAATATATTCTCTCATTTATTAATTTATCCATTAATTTATTCATCTATTTATTTATTTATCTGAACATTCATACGTGTGATATCATTGGTTGTTGCATGACGTTGCCAGACTGAAATATTTGACGGGGGAATTCATCGTAGGAACGAGAAGACTCTGCGCGCCCACTGGGTGTCTCGAGTTTCCGTCTGACTATATTTGCACTGTTACTACTATCGATCGTACGCGGGCTCCATATAATGCTCTGGTTGTGCCACTCTCTCTCTCTCTCTCTCTCTCTCTCACACACACACATACGATGAATTGTTCATATACAGCAGTGATAGATACATCCATGTGCATATAAGACAACAATAGAGTTTTATATATGTCTATATGTGGATATGTATACAGATATACAGGACATTTCAAACATGTTCGTGTCTGTTTATATGACGCTTCAGACGTCTGACCGTCGCGGCAATTTTCCACTAGATGCGCAAAACATCGGCAATATGGAGAACAAAAAAAATTAAATGATATCGCGAGGAATAACGGGAAACCCGATGACATTTGTTTATTATCATCGACAATTATTTGTTATCATTTTAATAATTATCATTGCCACAATTTGTATTCAATTTATTGATTCAATCTTTGTTTCATTCAATAAAATATTTTTCTTCTACCAATCAAATTTCGTGTTATCTATTTCCAATTATTTTTTCGTTTCTCTTCAAATTGATTAATTAAAATTGGAAGCAACACTGGTAAATATCAATGCAGACAATAATTAATGGAAAAAAAAAACAAAATTTATTCCTTACAATTTTTCCCATCTTCATCAACAATAATATATATTTGTCATCTTCAATTTCACTTTTTTTTTCTAAATTTCCATAGATTTTATAATTGTTTCACGTCGAAACAATAAATAAAAGAGCAAAAAAATGTGATAAATGAAAAAGAGAAGAAAATATGAGACACAAAAGAGAAAAGAGATTGTGCATTTCGAAGGATGATGAAGATGATGATGGAGAGCACGTTGCTCCCGTTTTGTTTGTGAACATGATGAAGCCTGCATATACAAACACTACATATACAATATACATATATACACATAAACGTAAATATATAAACACCTTAACGACCCGACGCAAATACATCTAAATGGACACGACTGAATTAGCGAAGGCAGGTAATGAGCCAAGTATTTATATATCACATTGTATATGTGCAACTGACCTACATATATTAAACATCGATCAATCATAAAATCGTGGTCAATGAGGAAACAGACAAATAATAGTAATGATACAAAGAAAAATCATAATTACAGTGATGATAAAAAAAAAATGGAATCAATGAAACAATCTTCAATAAATTCGTCACAATATTGGGACTACAATTGAAAATATTAATCCAAATTACGTGAACATAATTTTAGTTTACGTCATAAAAAATTCGTTTGCCTGTCCAACAAATTTCTTTCAAATAATATTGACCCACAAATTTTTCAATAATCATTGCAGCCAGTTACAAAGAAAAAAAAAATCGATCCCATCAAACAAACCATTTTGCATCATCCCCTGGCACAACTAACAATCCTCACTCATATCCAAACCACCATTTTCTCTACAAACAAATTCATAAATAAAAAAAAACCTAAACTCATTACACATTACAATTAATGAGAATAATTCACACTCAACCCAAATAACTAAATGCCACGACAAATTTCAAACACTCACTAAACTCATTCATCAAACCAATTAACCCTTCCACATTATTTTCCTCTTTCATTCCCCAGCGCACCCACCCACCCACCCACATACACACACACACACACACTGCAATTATTAAATATTGCCCAGTAATTTTACTCAAGTGCACAAGAAAGAAAAAAAAAATCCTCCGTCCTGCATACTAAATTTCTAACAGGTCACAACACGTTTATACGTCACAACATATGAACATATCTCGCTTTAAGAGGGTGGCTACTAACTTCCATTTCATCCCCACTGCATCATCCCTTCAACAGTCCTGTACATCTATACTGTCTGCTTATCCCACACAAGCAGGCAAAACTCCCCTCATTTTATCCCCTCATTCTTTCTCCCTTATTTCTGTTTCTGTATATATCATCCCTCGTTTTTTATATTCGTCTATATCTCGGCAATTTTAAAAACCGTCCGCCCACAATTTTTCCTCAAGAAATTACTTATATATGTGTATCATGTATACATATAGGACAATGCTTCTTCATTGCATCGATCTGGACTCAACTGAGCTTTATAACAAAGCGAGAGAGAGAGAGAGAGAGAGAGGAAAAGAGGAAGACAATACTAAAGAGTTGTAGAGATATGAATACCTCTATATTTATAGAAAAAAAAACGTGTTCCAACTTGTTCAATACCAGAAAACCTTTAGAGGTTATGTCTATATATATAAATATGCATATGAACTCGTGTATTTCTCCATATGTTTGGTTGATGATGGTGAGCTATTTCAGTGAAAGATAATAGCCGTGAGAACAAATATCAATATAAATATGTGTATGCACATATGTGTTCGTTGAAGTAAGAAGATTCTTTGAAATTTGTGTGGTGCAAGTATTGAAATGAAATGAGAAGGCGGAAAAAAAGGAGTGAACGAGAATGGGAATGCTAGAAAAAAAACTGTTTATGTATGGTCTAGGGATTGGTGAGTGGAATAAATGTGGTGATACGTATGGAAAAAATTTTTTTTTCATACGTTTTGAATTGAGAAATATGAAGATGAATGATGAATACGATAATAAAAAAAATATTGTTTCAAATAGAAATTACTTAGGGATGATCGAAAATCTAGTTAGTGATATAAACAATCTGACAACAAATTTAATGAATTAACTTGCATAGAAATTGAACTAATAATTACTGAGATATTAAAGCAGCCGATGATGAAAACATCGATATCATCAAATATTACAACCGCCCAATCCCAACTTCAACTTATTATTCAAAAACACATTAATTTCCACCCACATTCCAACCAAAAACCTTGAAAAATTCTCAACCCCCATCACCCTCACTAGCACAAGAAAAAAAAATAATAAAGTTCACTTTTCTCACCCAAAAACACCCCCCAAAAATTCCCAACAAAATAAGAAAACATTCACAACATCGAAAAAAATGATTTCCAAGTGAAATAAAACCTATCAACACACTCACACTCAAACCCTATCACTTCTCAATAAAAATGACTAACAATATGTATCCCCACGTGTATATTTCATAGTTATATATATAAATATAACTAATATATATGTATAATAAATATATACAAATCTACATGACGAGAAATGAGGGTGGAAGTTAAAGAAAAAATGGGATGTGGAATCACGACAACGACGACAACGAGAAAGTTCCCTCGACTATCGATCTCGTTGAATACTCTTCTATGTACACGTTTACATACTCTACACACGCACACACACGTACTCACATAGTTTCAAACAAATATATATATATATATGTGATGAATTGACTTCTCGCACACATCTGTCCTCAATATTGTGAGAATACGCGTTACTATGATAAACGACACGTGGAAACTCCATTAAATATGTTCATGTACACACCAATACATATTTTGATTCTATATCTACATGTACATGTAAAAAATATGTATACATATACATAAATGTATATATATATGGATGAAGTTTCCGTTGAAACTGTGACGCGACCGTGAAACCGGAAATACGATTTCCAAATCATGAAATCGATCTTGTATGAAAATTGTATAGATATATTTGTATGAGAGGGATTAGAAAATTGTGAAAGTGTTTGTATATGTGTTTGTATGTACAGTGAAGAGGAAGGGATGACGCAGGGTGAGTGAGTAGAAGGGGATGAATGAGGGAGTTGAGGGTGGATTAATATCTGCATTGATCAAAGAATGTTCATCAAGTTCGACAATAATTTTTATACTTTTTTTCAATTCATCATTTTTTATTATTTTTTCATCTATTTCTCATAAGGAAAATTAATTAATTCGTATGTAAAATAATATTTTGAGTGGAACAGAGTGTGGGGATTTGTTTTATTATGGTTGGGAACAAAAAATGATTATTGGAGAGGAGCAATGACGATGTTGGATGATTACGATTTGATTGATGTGAATTATTCGTTTTTGTCCACATTTTATTAAATTATTGTAATTATTTCATTCTGATTATTTGTATTGTCAATATAAATTCTGTGCAATTAATTAATCATTCAATTGAATAGATGATATTAATTTTTAATTTTCATTCTATGTGTTAAACGAGTTGTAACTTGTTTATAGAAATGATCTCTCTTGTACAGGAAAGAGAGATAAAATTATAAAAATGTGAATGCTTTTTATTTTCTTACAATATTAAGAGATTCCGTTTCAATGTTTATTCTTTCACGTTCATTTATTTGATGTAGATGAATTTCGTTGGAGTTATCTCATCCAGGTTATATATATATATTTTTTTTTCCCCAGCAAGAGAAGAATTATATCAAAGAAATGAGTTTCAATTTATTTAATGACCCTCAATTGAATAAAAACAACTGAGAAAAAATATAAGACCACTCGAGCGTTACACAATTTCACGAAAATAGTAAAAGAAAAAAATATATATACACATTAAATGGAAGACAAGAAAAAAAAGGAACTTTACTTTATTTAAATAAAGTACTTCATACAACCACATAAAACTCAGACAATTATTTCTCAAGTTAGTAATTAAAATGAACGAATATATTTACGAATATTTACAACTGTTTGAAAATAGTTTGTGCACGCAGAGTCGTAGTATTTCATAATTGTGTTGAAAGTCCTGCGAAACAATTTACATCAAGAAAAAATAACTCTCAGCATGATAAATAATCAGAGAGAAATAACATAAACAAAATGAAAGAACAAAAACGAAAAAAGCATCAATGAATATAACTCTCATTTCTCTATCCACAAATCTCTCTTGCACTTTTTCTTCATTTCTCTCAAGCTTTTCACTCCCACTCTCACAACTCTTTCGCTCTATCATCAGAACGTTGATGATGCAAAGCGTCCACGCGGACTCTTCCTCTCTAGGCTAAAGAGAAGAGAGATAAAAAGCTTGGCGAGTAGGCGGCATAGGCTTTAGAAAAAAAAGGGAAAAATAAAGAAAAAAAAGAACGATATAAAACCAAGAGAGAGAGAGAGAGAGAGAAGGGAAAAAAAGTGTTGCGGGCGCATCAGCAGCAGCGCATACATATCAGAGTTGGCTGAGCGTCGGCCAATCAGGCACTACCGAACACATCCGTGTACGTCGCTTTTCATTCCCCTCTTTTTCCTCTCTATTTTTTCTTTTTTTTCCCTTCTTTCTCCATTTTTCTATATTTTCCCTCTTTTCCTTCAGGGCCGGCCGCATTTTCAGACGTTTCACATACAAAAGGGAGTTGCACGTGTTGGATATGTATTGATGTCTCGACGACCACGACGTCGACGACACGACGGGCCTTGCAGTAGTTGCAACGGCCGTTTATCGATCCAAATATATAAGCCTACGTTTCTGTATGTATTTCTCCCTCGCATTCTTTTTTTTTCCTCCTCATCACTCTTGCGCCCTTCCTACCTACCCCGTTCACTGTCTATCGTATGTGCACCTTTACACCCACTCGCATTTCCCTGTTCAATACTACTTCATATAAAGATATTTGTATGTGTAAATGTTCATATATGAAGTCGTGTGAATTATAACATCATCTCTTCGCTACTTCATTCTTTCATCTTTTTTCATTTTTTATGAAGGATCGTTGAGTATGTGTATGTGTGTGTGTGTGAGCATCTATTTCTGTATGCGTAAGATTTTTTTCCCACCCTTCCACTAGTTTTATATTCTAGAAGTTTTATCTCCAACACTTTTAATGTTTTTTTCAGGCAGTTTGGGGTAGTTTTTTTTCGTACTTTGTTCCTTGATGATAGCAAAATTACTCCCTTTCTTTTTTTTTCCTCCTTATTTTTTGTATCGTCAGACTGTTTGTGTATTATTGATAAGAGATATCAAAGAGTTGACCTGAAAATTCAGAATTCAACTGAAATTATTTAACATTAAGAGAAGGCCAAAAGTGAAAGAGTAAATGAAAATCGTCCTACAAATCATAAGGAAAAATGAAATAATTAAAGTTTGACTATTGCTCGATTCGACTCCTTCTTCTATTTCAAAACAAAACCACCCCATCATCCCTATTTACAAAACTCCCATAAACAATTTCATTTACAAATCCTCCATAACTCTGTATTCAAAAGTATTCAACGTATAAAAAATTAAATCCTCAAAAATTCCATGAAAATACACAAAAAAAAAAAGAATTCAATAATTTACCAAAAAAATTTCTATCTCTTCACAAAATATTCCTCCAATAAACCACAATGCACTCAATAACCCATGAACAATCCGTTTATGTAATTTTATCAACACATTCATTTTGTGTGTGTGTGTGTGTGTGTGTGTGGGTGTTTTTTTTTTCCCACCCGACATTCGAGTTGATAATTATTTTTATGAAAGTAATTCGAGTAATTTGTGAATTCAAACCGTTCATGTGTGTGAGCGCATTTCAACGTTGCCGAAAAACATGAAATTCGAAAGTGGCAGACTTGCAAAATGTGCGTACGAATATACAAACACGTATGTGTGCACGTGTATATATATAATAATAATAATACATAGACATATATATATAGTGTTGTACACATACATATAAGTTTAATAGCATAGCTTTTCCCTGAGAGACTGCTGAGAGCACGAGCGAGTGAACCAACATGTCGCTGTATGTGCGATGACGAAACGCCCTGTTACCATGAGAGAGACGTAATGGCTTGGCATGAGAGACACACGCGTTATATTTCTGTACTTAACACACACACACATGCATACATATGTACATATCCGTGAAAAAAGTACGCTGCCAACGGAAATATTACTTGGGGAAATTTTTATGAATTAAAATATGATGAAAAATAAAATGAAATGAAATTTATGTCCATCATCATTAAGATCCTATTTTCATTCAGATGCAACGAAAATATACTGAGTTTTTATGTATGACAACCTTTTTTTTTCTACTATTTTCTTTACTTTTCATAAAGTAAATTCTTTCACAATGCAAACTAATTTATGCTGACTTTTAATATGCCCTGGAGATATTTTTCACTGAAATATCGTTCGAAAATGATTTAATAGTGAAGATTTCGTGGTAATTGAAGTTGGTTAAAGTGTCAAGCTGTATGGTGATAGTGATTTTAAGCTTTTTGACTATTGGTACGACTAAAAAGTGTGACATGAGCTTTTGTTTATGAAGTCATTGCGGATTTTGTAGGATTTAAATTAGAATTTGTTGCTCACAGCGATTTAAAATGAAAATAATGTTTTGAAATGACAATCACGACAAATTCAACTAGTCATATGAATTTTAAATTCGCTCAGAAAAAAATGAAATATTTGTCTCATTGGCACAATTTTAGTTCACACTATAGAAAATTCGTATACAAATCTAACAATGACCATTTCATTCCGATAAGTTTATTATTGTTCAAGATAACATGGTCGCCAGTTGAAAAAGGAAATTGAAAAAAAAGTGTTGATGAATATTAGAAAAATTTTGTTAACCCCAATATAAAAATCTATAACTCCTCTGTTCATCAACTTTTCATAAGAATTCCTCAACATTCTCGTTCCAAACATTGCACAAAAATATAAATCACAAAGAAACAATTTCTTTTTCCATCTCAAACACGAAAAAATAATTGTTCTTCGACATTGTACTCTAGACCGCAAACTCATACACAAAACAACATACATGTAAGTAGAACAAAGAAAAGATAATCAACTGTAATTAAACAGACGAAAAAAAAATGAATACAAACACAAGGTATTTGTTCACAAAGCAAAATTAAAAAAACTATAAATAATCGATTTTAAATAGCCCAGCTTTTTTTTTTTGACACAATTTTTAAGTCACAGTTCATCATAAATTTTTTCTAATTGTTTCTTTTTTATTTTTCACGATACTTTAATCAACTAAACACAAATTTAATGATTAATAATTGAGCCTGAGGTGATCGATACCCTCAATATTAAAAAATTGATTAATGATCAATAAGTATCAGTCATATAAATAATGCATTAGTGAAACCATCTTCGTTGAATATAATTCTCATAAATAAGGGAAAGATATCACACGTCAGAGTTCATAAAACATTTTCTAAGAAACAATTGTATAAAATAGATATGTGTGTGTATACATATAAACATCTATATACTAATGGAATATTGTTGTATATGTTTGTAGAAGTGAGATGACATTATCAGAACATTCCACAGAATTTTTCAAATCGAGGCCTACTTTTCTCGACTATAAACGTCGTAGAAACAAATTATTTTTCTCATCATTTTTCATTTATATATTAACGAATTTTTTCTTTAATTTCTTTTTTATTCTTCAACTTATGTATTTCACACTCATATTTATTCTACAACCACTTCATGCTGGTTATAGATATCAAAGCGTTGAATAAACAGAGAGTTCCATTTTCGTTCTTATCACTTTCATATGATTTATTCGACATTACGAAAGTACTTTCTCTCTTTCTCAACAATTATATCATTTATTTTATTATATTATATCTTATTTTTAATTCATCAACAACACACGAATTTCTAATTTTCATCTTGTTTCTTTTATTTTATTTTATTTAATATCGTCATCCACATTTAATCATCATAGAAATCTTCTTTGCACTATAATTGTTCCATCAATTTTTCACTACTTGTTCATTATGTTTTTATCATTACTTCCATTTATGTCCATTGTCGTGTTATATATTTTTATCGTTTAATCTTCAGTACAATACGTTGATATTATCCAACCAACCAATAATTGATCTGTCATGGCAAGAGTACAACGACAAGAGGATAAGAAAAAAAAACATTAAAGAAAATATCATGATATAGAGATTGTATCAGTTTTAATATTGAAGAATTGTTACGTTCTGTTTGATACTTTTTCTCTTTCTTTTTTTCAATATATTTACCACATACATGTGAATATATATATATATATATATATATGTATTTTGACGGTGAAAGTAAATACACCAATATTAAATACCGGTTCCTTCGTATATATATATATATAATATATAAAATTGACCACAGCGTTACGAAATAAAGATGAAAAATATATTTAAAAAAAAGAAAAAAATCTTATTCTCTTGTTAAAAATTAATAATAATTCACCGTCAATATTTGAGTTTGATTAATATTATTATCGATAAATTTTGACATTTTGATTTATGTTGAAATATTATTTTTTTTCCGCTTCAATTTTTATTAATTGAATATGTACTTTTATTTTGTTCAAGTCCAATTTTTATGTAGAAATATTAATGAAAAATATATTCATGTGGTAGAAATTTTTTTGTTTGTTTGGTTTATATCAAAATGTTGTTTATATATTGGAAGATGAAATTGTGAAGTGATTTTTAAATGTGGATAAAATGTGTTGGAACATTATTTAACAGATTAACTTAACAATCTGTATAAATTTTCCATTAATATTGAAAAGTTTGAGAGAAGATTTATTAAATTTACAGTTCATCGGTGTTTAAAATGGATTTTTTTCCTTTTTTCTCTCGGTCATATTTACTCAATTTCAAGATTAACTGACAGGTTACAACACGTTTGCTTCCCATTGTTATATAATTCGTTATAAGTCGCTCGGCAAGTGAATTCAGAATTGGATTTAAATTAAATTACGTTCAATCATATAAATGAATTTAAAGTTTTGGTACGCAGAGTATTTTGCAATTAATCACTGTTAATTTTGTCTTGATTAAAAATCAGTCACTTAATGATAGCACAACAATAAACAAATAATCCAACCAGTAAATTCAAATCTTTTTCAAATCTTCAACAGCCCTCCAACAATATCATTCTCCAAATAAAAAACCACAACTCGTATAAAATTAACCCCAATTAAACCTTTTCCATTATGTTTAATTTCACATCACACAAACAAACCAAAAATCAACCCCAAGAAAACAAACCCAAACTTCATTAATAAAAAAAAAAATCTCTTCCCCAATCTAATCCCACTCGTCATTCTCCCATTTAATTTCCACTCAATTTCACCCAATTAGAAACCCAACAAATTCTAATATAATTTATTATTAAAATTTTCAACATTATCCACAATATTCTCATCAAATATAAAAATCAACCTCAACTTATTACTCAATTCTGAACATTATTTCCCATGAAATAAATTTCTCATTTATCCCAATTTCATCCCCCCACATTATTAACAATTTCTCGTAAATTGTTTATTCATTTTACCTTTTATACTGCCTGACGACGTGTGAGGTGTTTGTGGTGCGTGTGAAGTAAGTGGTAACGGCGAACCCGAGGAGGTCGCGGAGTGTTCCAACTTGGAACTCACCGCGCTCCACATCTCGAACATATTGAACGCCGTGATGACCGTGCTTGTCCTCGTGCTCCAGAATGTATTCCTCTCGCGAGTACATATACACGAATGTATATACTATATATAAATATATATATTTATAATATAAATATATCCAACACACTTATTTAATATTTATAATATTTGTTTATCAATTAATTATAATTCATATTCACCGCGAACGAAAAAAACCAAGAACAATACGAATAAATATAATAATTGATTATAATTATTATATTTATTATTATTATCACTATAAATATAATATATATATTTATATAGATTTTATTTATGTTATTATATAATTCACGATTCACATATCACAATTTGTGGCGTACCAGCGCCACGAAACTTCAACAAATATATAATAAAATTTTATTCTCTTCTTTTTCTTTCTTTCACAAAATAACCAAAGAAAAAAAAAAAAAAAAACACCAACAATATCTCAACAAACTTTTATTTAATAATTAATTCTTCTTTTTTTTATATTTAACTACATAACTACTTCACTTCGCCACTTAATCTTCCACGAGGTGTAATAATTGTGTCTGTCATCCTCATTCTCGTTTTAAAACAAATAACACCTGAAAAATATGAATTGTTACAATTAAAAAAAAATGAAATATCACAATGAATGATAAATAAATTCACTTTTCTTTCTTTCGATTTCATTTAACTCTTCACTCGTTTTTTTTATTCTTTCTTTTCTATTTATTTTCTCACTCTCTACTTCGCTTTTCTGTGTTTTACATTTTACTATAAAATAGCGATACAATTGAGGTGATTAAAAAATTGTATGCGAAATGACAAAAAAAAAGAAAATAAAAGAAGAGGAGAAGGTGGAGTGTGCATGAATGACGAGGGGGAAAAAGAAATAAAAGTGTGGCAAATGAAAGAAAAATAAAACACCACAATTTTTTTCATTTTTATCTTTTTCTCATTAATAAACTCTCGCCACACTTTACATTCTCTCATTCATTCGTTCTCTCTCTCTTTCTCTCTTCCACAATACAAATACGTATTCTCATGTCGTTTGCACATTTCCACACGCGCGTTTATTGATATGTGTATAACACATATTATTATTATTATCATTCGTGCTTTTTTTTTTTCTCTCGTTCTCCTGATGTTTTTTTTTTCTTTTTTTTTTCCAATGTCGTAGTTTTGAATGCGAGAACGCGAACGGTGGTGGATGGCGTAGTGACGCCTGCAAAAGTGGAGCAACCACCCTCAGGCAATTCGAATGCCTCGTGCGACATGCGTCCACTGTCTCGAGTCTTTATACATTCATCGTGTGTCTCTTTATCGCTTGGGGTTTAATAGCGACGCATGATAATAATAATAATAATAATAATAATAATAATAGTGATGATAAAAAAAAGGAAGTTTTATTTCTTCACTTCATTTTTTTTTATTTTTTTGAATTAAAAAGATATTATTGAAAGAATAAATTGTGAAGAAAAAATGAAATGTGTGTATCATCAAGTCGCGTTAATTAATGTTAAGTAGGACGAACGATTAATGAATTAGTTGATGTTTTTTTTTGAAGTAGGGATAGAGAAATGAGTGAAGTGGAATTTGTGAAAATAAATTTAAATTGTGTAATAGTGAGAGTTATAAATAAATGGGAATGAAAAATTGTTATGAAGAGTAAATTTGTGAGGATGAATTTAAATGATGTTTTTTTAGAGTTTTTGTAGAGACGAGGGAAAAATGTGGGAATTGATAGAAATATGAATTTTTTTTCACGGTATGACACAAAGAATACGACAAGAAGTTGAAATTAATTTTTTCACAGTGAAAATAATGAATTACTGAAAGATAAAATTGAAAAAGACATGAAAAAAAAAATTAACTTTCAATTAATTCATATCAAGTGGAACAAACGAATTGAAAATTATTTCCATGTGAACGTCAAAGATTGAAAAACAACAACCGATGAAGTAATCAAAAATTAATGGCAGCTTTTCATATTTAATTATGAACAGAATAGCAAAAAACTATTAAAATGAGAAAAATAACTTCTAAAGATGAATAAATAAATACGAATAAATAATAGAAAGAGAAACAGAAAAAAAAAAACATAAGACGCAACAGCAATAATTTATTACATTAATTCAAAGAAAAACTTTTTTCTACTACGATACATGATGACCCATTTAATTCAATAATCTATCTCATGACTCAATCAATAATAGATAATTAATAATTATCGTGTGTCGACCGATGCGAGTGATTGAATGAATAAAGAAATAAAAAAATACGATGGAAAACGAGAAAAAGGAAGATATAAAATAATGTGATTCTCCGAGTATGCGCATGAAGAATTTTATAATAAAGAAAAAAAAAAGAATATATGAGAGAAAGGAATTGAACGTGAACAGAATCATAAACGAATAGGAATGAGACATAACTCGCAGGTCATAGACGCGCATTAGAATATGCATGAAAATGTTCCAATGGGTGAATCATAATAAAATTTATCTCACATGAGATCTCTTTCTCTGGGACTCCTTGCAAAAGCTTTGTTTTATTTCCAAATTGTTTTTCATATTTCGAATAAATATGTTTCCCTCTTTAAAATCCATCTCGAGATATTTAGAAAGATATTTAAAGTAAAGTGGAAAAAATTTATTTTGTCCAAATCAAAATATCTCGGATTTAACAACATAACATTTTGGAAAATGGCCGGCAATGATATTTCATAAACCAATAATTTTATTTTAATAAAAAGAAAATTCCCGATATATTCACAAAAACTTCGTGTACAGTCTCGAATTAATTTTAATTTGTAATATTTACTAGACAATGTCAATGTATTCCTCATCTTTAAAACCCACGAAATCCATCAAAAATCAACCGTCACACACCCTACTATTTTTCCTCCCTCAAATTCCACCGTATCCAAATGATTCTAGTTCGCACCATAGCAACAATTTTTCTGCTTACAAAAATTCCTCCAAATCCCATATCGGCATAAAAGAACCAACAAAATTTGAAACGCCGTCGCTTCATCTTAAATCAACCTAAACTCATACCCAATTTCTCACAACTGCAACTTTATCAATTTCCCTTCAGCAATAATCAATAAACAAAATTAAAATTCACAAACAAAATCACTATCGACCATTATCAATACAACTAGCAAACTAAAACAAAGCATATAAAAAAAAAACCCACATAACCATTATTTAAATATTCATCAAACAGAAAAAGAAAATTTATATTTCGCCTTCTACCATTAAAGAGTTCCCCTTTAATGGCCTCACTGTATAGCCCACATATACATCAACTCTCGCGCCAACTTGAAAGCCCGTCGTCGAGGGGAAGCGCGCACTTTGCTATCGAGCGAAGCTCACGCGCGACCACCAAGCCTATATACAACAACACTATTCCATATATATGTATAGAAGTCCTATAGTATATACACTATTGCCTGCTTCTTCTTATAACACACTGCACATATATGCGATCCACTCTTTAGGGCGGAACTTGCATCGTGGTAGCTGACGCCAACACGAATACATACACACATATACAGACAATTATATATACATATACATATGTATATAAAATATGTATTACAAAGTTGTGCATGTACAGACTTGTTCTGGCGTTAGACGTCATAGAAAACATTTTTATAAAATGTAAAATGTGTAGATATGAAGAAGAGTCGTCATTATGTGTATATATATTTATATTTTCCCTCTCCTTTTTTTTTTTCTAATACACACAGGATGTTCAAAAATTAAAAGAATTTTCATTAACAATACAGTTGCTGAGCTTTTGTTTTCTTTTGAAAATAGAAAATAGTTTCATTTCATAAAATCGATGTGTTGTAGGCGGTTTTGTTATTTTCAGGGAATTTATTATTAGTGAATGATTGGTTTTGGTCGATGATTTAATGATTCATTTAATGAGTAACTGATATTTATTTTCTTATCTTGTCTATTCATTTTTTCATTGATAATAGCACGATTATTTGAATAAAAAATGAGTGTAACATAGACCATAAGCAAAGAGATGTATTTTTAATTGTGTGGAAAAAAAAACCGAATATTTTATTTGTGGTTAAAATTTGGGGTATGATAATATGAAAGTTAATACGAGAGAAATAAAATAGAATTATTAAACAACAAATAATGTGTTAAAGAGGTTACGATTTGACTAATATTATAATTTCAAAAGTGTTCAATACATTTCACGTAATCAATGTGAAGATGTTCTTCAGTCAACTCTTTAATTTATCAATTAAAATACAAGTTTGAACCGGTTACATATCCATCTGATTCTAAGACCTTTCAATCTATTTTAATTTCGTTTTCTTTACCTTCTACACATTTTCAACCATTTTTTTCCTCCCTCTCATCCTCACCCCATAAGAAAAAAAGAAGACCATTTCTCGCATTCTGTCTATAACCATAACCCCATAAAACTAATCGAAATAAACGAAGAAAGAAAAAAAAACTAAAGCGGATCCAAACAATGGTAAATAGAAATTTAAGTAGAACTGAATACTTTTAGTCAGACAAAATACCTTTCATTTTTTTTCCCCTACATTTATAAACACATTCTGTATGTGTACGAAAGTACATTCATGTAAATTGACTTATCAATGTATGCAACAGTCAGTAAAGTCGTTATCAGTAACTCGCAGAAACACGTGAAAGCATCATAAACAAATTTAAATAATAAATGCATTCATACTCCCACACTGCAACAACATAAACAAATAAATAAATGAATAAATAAATAAATAAACACATACAAAAATTAATAGATATCAATGTGTATGTGCGTGTTTATATATAGTGCAGTAGTGACACGAAGTCGGTCGTGACACGCTCAACGGAAAGTGAAATCAAAAGTGCGCGAGTGAGAGAAATTCAGGACGAGTTAGGATACGTCTGGTTGTGTTTGTGTCTGTGCAATACAGTCCGGCGCACTTGTGATACCTCATTTCTCCACTGTCTCCCACCCTAATTCACTTCCCCTCATCCATTCCGCACACTCTTCAATGCAATGTGTATATCTATATCTGATAAAACCACGTGGGGGCTATCGGGGACCTTTAAAGCTCTGATCCTAAATATTCGAGCGTGCGCGCATTCAAGCGACCCAGTTTTACACTCACCGGCTGTACAATCTCTCTCTTTCTATATATTCTATATACTCTATATACTCTATACTCTACCGCACTGTATTTCACACTATCCTATCACTGAAACTCATCTTTTTGTCTCGCAATAAATTTCCTCACATTCATAAACATACATTTGTCGCCGTTTTTTTTTTTTTTTTTTTTTTTTTTTTTTTTTTTTTTTTTTTTTTTTTTTTTTTTTTTTTTTTTTTTTTTTTTTTTTTTTTTTTTTTTTTTTTTCTTTGTTTTATTATTATTTTTGATAAAGTTATAAACCGGAAAAAACAAATATAAATGTGTACTTGTAGAGATGTAAGAAAAAAAAAAAGAATTATATCAAGATTTCTATTTATAGAATGAAATATGATATTTTTTCGTTTGTTCTTCTTCATTTTTGTATTATCAAATGAGTATTAGAATAAATTGTAAAAATAATTATTTTCCAACCTATGGAATTAATTAGAAAATGAATAAACAAAATAACAAAATAAAATACCACCCCAACTAAAACAAAAGGATGAAAAAAAATTCCAACTAATTATAAATAAACCCCAACCCCCTTGAAAAATCATTCACACATTTCTCCTTTTTTACATCATCAATAATTCATTTATGGCAATTAAACTATTTACAACAATGTAATATGATATTTTTCATTTTGGTATTCAATATAAAATATGTTCAACTCAAAAAATTAAGAGACATAATAACCGAACAACAATTCAAACAAAAATAAAATGAACAAAATATAAAAGAATCGACGAATAAAGTTGACAATGTAAAGAAGAATTATAATTATAATTTCACTAACAATAATAACAAAAGTGAGAACAATAATAATGATTAATAATAATAATAATGAGAAGCTCGAAAGGCGCGGAAGCATTGCATCGCTTCGTGCATCGCGCGGACTCGCGTCGTATGAATTATTTTCGCCGCGGGGGCATCGCATCTTATTTAGGTCGTGTACACGTAGAGTCCGCGCCGCTCGTGTGTTATAATACATATATATCTATGTGTATTTTCTATATGTATATATGTATGTATGCATATATATATATTTGTGTGTATGTGTGTAATATATAGTTAGATTGAGTCGAGGAGAGGCGGCCCAACGACGACGCGCCACGGAAGTAGAGCCGGCTTCACGACGTTGCTGTGTGTGGCCTCAGCCTGGAGTGAGCCCAAGCGCATTTTATCGCACATAATTTTTGTTTTCTATTTATTTTCTTTTTTTTTTTTTCGCCTGTATTTCTGCCATTTTTTCTCTTTCTTTTGTTTAGTTTAAGCATTTTTTTTTATGGATATGATAATGTGTGTGAGAATGTTGTTGAATGTTTCAGAATAACTTGAAGATATTTTGAAGGAAAGTAGAAAATTATTATTTTTTTCAATAATTTTGGTAATTGTTTTTCAGAAGAGAATTTATTTTATGGTTTTTATGAGATGGAATTTCAAAATGTTCTTTCATGATATTATTGTTAGTTAATTATTATTATCATCACGTGGGCAATGAATTTAATATGAAAAATTTGTGACAATGAAGTGCAAATTGTATCGAATGCACAAATGAAAATAAAGAGTATTATTGAATGTTGCAATTAAATATGACACTCTGAATATTTTTAAATTAATTACAACTCGATTTAAATTAATTAATCACTCGAATTTAAGTTGTAGAATTTGAAATAATGATCGTGATCGATCGTGTGATTAATCACGAACAGAACAGATGTGCGATAAACACAGAAAAACTTTTGTATAAATTCCACAATGAATTTAAAAAAATTCATCATTCAAATTGATTTTTTGTTAATCACTAAAGAGCAGAATGATTCAACTACAATTGAATATATTTCAAACACTTTATATAAATATTTCCACCGCTTTTTATTGTTTAATAGCAAAAAAAGAAGGGGGGACTGATTGAATATTGATGATCACAATAAGAAAAAGTTTCGAAATTAATTTTTAAATAAAAATAAAAGAATAGAGTGAAACTGCAAAAACAACACTTGCCTTGAAATATCAAAAATCACAACTAGTGCATGTCAAATTTTCCGCCATATCATTTTTTTTTTGTGTTCCCACCCCAAAACAATAAAATATTCATATTTATTCAAACCCACAAAATCTCAATCTCCATAAAAATATCAACGTCGAAACAAATTAAATAAAACTAAATAAAAGAAAATAAAAAAAGAAAAAATCACACCAAACTACTAAACAAAATTTAAATCTGACATTTCAGAGTGATAAAAAAATATCTACATAACTTTGTTTCCCCCTCTCTCTAAGATGAACTAATCCGGGCATTCTTCTGATAAGACCTCACACAGCATTGCATAACTCTATCCCAACATAATTCAATCAAACATAACAATTATCTGTTCTTTGATAAATATCCAGAATGAACGAAAAAAAGTATAAAAGGAAGAAAGAAAAACCCGTAAAAATTGTCATTATATGATTCGTCATATCCACGAAAAATTTGTCTTTTTATTTCTATCAATTCGATTTATTCATGAATGCATTTAAATAAATGCAAAAATTCTAGTGGGCGAAAATTATACGTAGGCATTGTTTTTTCTTCTTCTCCCATATGTGTATTATACATACAAAATGTATGAGCAATGGGTGTTCGAGCGTGTCATACATTACTTAATAATATCCATAACTAGGCGACACAAACGCTCACACAAGATACGTACGAACATGAGGGGCAAAGATAGAAAAAGAGGGTCGAGAAAGGCGCGGGAAAGAGAAAGATGATAATAATAATATAGATGATGATGAAGCAAGTGCATAAGATATATATTCAATATGCAATAAACAAATTCCTCACGTACACAATTTCATTCATTCATCCACACATAAATCCATAAATATTTCAAATATTCAATCCAACCATTAATAACTAAAATAAAAAAATGAAAAAAAAAACAATTTCTTATCAAAAAACGAGTGAGAATCGAAAGAAAAAAATGGAACTTAACATTAGAGAATTAATAATAAATAGAAATAAAAAAATAAAACCCACCGAAATTTGATTATTTCCGGACTTTTCTTCCTCCTTTACAGGAGAATTGAACACTTGTGAACACGTTTCAACACGCACACACGAAACACTGTTATTGATCACTCTTATTTTATTCTATTTCCTTCTTTTATTTTTGCTAAAATAAATGAACTCAATTTTTTCTCTCCTTTCTTTTTTTTTTTAACTTTTTAATTAAAATCACAATTAGTGCACACTGTAATCACAGATTTATTAATCCCGTTGTTTGAATTTTCATAATGGTTGTGGCGGTTGTCATTGTCGTCATATAACTGATTAAAAACTTCACTTATTATCCACACTCCATTGATTCAATATTCATCCTTTTATTCCGTTATTTAATACATATATATATATATATACACTTTTAAAATAAATCCAACATTATTCACCAATTAATTCAATTTACCGATAAAACTAAAAAATAAAAATTTCCGTTTCTCATTTCTTTCGCTTTCCTTTTCAAAAGTGCACAATCACTTTATTTATATCGTGACTTTGATAATAAATATTTCACCAACACACTGCACTTATTAATCCATCAGTGGTGACAGTAGGAAAAAGCGAAAAAAATTTTTATTCCACATCAAACAAATGTAAAGACGAATATTAAATTCAATTTATGTCTCGCCCTCTTTCTCTCAATCATTTATTATTCTTTTTCTCTCATCTTCTACTTCGTCATTTATATTCACTAATATACGTGCGTGTGTTTGTGTATATGACTGTACATAAACAGTAGCACCAAAACCAGAAGCAAAATCCCATCAACACCAATAAGATGAGAGAGAAAATAAGAGATAAAATGAGCGAAATGTAATGATAATATTACTAAACACTCCGTGCACTCGAACGTCCCGTTCTTAACTCGCGCGCGTGCACGTCTGTTCCTATTCGTGCGCGCCTTCGATATATATACACATATATATATTATCTATCGAAATAATATATCGCACAGAACGTGTGTAAGTCTGCGCGCGCGCATTTGAATGTCCACTAAAACTCAACTCAATTTTCTCTTTCTTCCTTATATTAATAATTATTTCATTTCTCTTTCTCCACTTTACTTTTTTTTTCCCTTCACTTTATCACATTAATCACTATATTCGCAGTCACTTCTCACCGTCACACTCGATATAAATCCCAGGAGAAAGAAAAAAGGAAAAGAAAAAAAACAAGAAATGGAATTGAAAAAATTGAAAAATAAATAAAGAGAATAAAAATGAATTTCAACTCTCAATATTCACCAAAAAATCCCAATTTAATATTTACAAATCAAACAATAAATTCCGGATTATTTTGTCAATAAATAAAAAACGCAGATATTGTTTAATAGATAGTAAACAAACAGTTGAAATAGAATGAATTAATTTTTTTATATTAATTATTGAAAGAAAAAGAGCACAATTGAAGGTTTTTTCTTGTCTTTTCGTGTAGTTTTCATTGAATTATTTGAGAATTTATTATTTTACATATATACATTGAAATTGTTTATTTATGTATTTATGTATATTAACCGGTGTGTGATAGTTGTATATAAATAAATTGAAGATTATTGCGAGTGTAGTAGCGCACACCGCTCTTCACTCAATGTGGTTGTTACGCGACCGGTGGCGCTGAGTTGACTGGTGCCGCGCAAGACCAGACAATCCCCACCGTTATTTTTCCCTTCTCGTGTGAGTAAGTGAGAGATAGGCGCGCCAGTGCGAGAAAAATATTGGTGGGAGGGAGAGCAGTACTGTGAGCGACAGAAGAGAAGGGGGAACAGAATAAAAAGAAAAAAAAGAAATAGAAAGAGAATGAGAGAAAGGAAGAAAGAAAAAAAGAGTGTAATACAGTTTGAATATAAAAGAGGGAGAGATAGATTTTTAATGGTGAGTGGGAGTGAAATGGTAGAGGGGTTTTTAAAGAGTTAGGGTGGGAGGGTGAATAGAATGTTGAAGGGCGGCCCATGAGGGTCATGGTGGGGAAAAAAAAATTGTGAGGGTGAAGATAAAAAATTGTGAGGATGAGGAAAATAGGAAGGGTTTATAGAGTAGTGGAAAGTGGAATATGTTGGGGTAGGTTTTTCGAGTTTGTTTTGGCTCGGGGAGGAAATGAGGGAGAGTAAGCTTGAATGGAAACACGAGGAAGAGGATGGATGAAGGGGAAGTGGGCCATTTTACTTTCAAAATATTTTTATTTATTTATTTGTTTCTCATTTTATTGTTTGCTGCAAGGAATTTTTTTTGGTCAATAGGAAAATTTTGGGAAAACAATTTGCAAGATGTTGAAATGATGTTTGACGAGGGTGAACAGTCCAGACAGCTTGTGATAATTAATTATCAACAATATTTATTGTTAAAATTGTATAAATTCGATTGTTTTTCATGGTTCTCATGCTGTAAATATTAATTGGACTATTTTTGTTTATATAAAATGAAAATCCATAAATTTTTCTACATTCGTTCAATCATTTCCATCTTTACTATCACTGTTGCTATTATTTTTTGTTTATTACCAATATAACCTCAAGCAATCAAAGAGGAAAATTGTGATGATAAATTACTTAATTAAATTCTAAAATTGTTAAACAATTTTTCAGTGAAATATCGACGAGTTGAAAAATGTCTTGAAGAATAAAAATACAGAAACAAAATAACAACACAAAAATACCTTTTTATTTTTGACAACAATCGATAGTTTTACGATGTATCTATACAATTTGCTCCTGCTGTTCATTTACCATTGGCCACAGAGACTCTTTTGCCCTCGCACTTTCTCACCAAGACCCATAAACATATATACCCATAAATATATATTCACCATTTAATTGTCCTTGAGCAGAATTTTCGACCTGGAATTATCGGTCGACGATATTTCCATGGAAACCAGAAGTTAATTTACAACACCCAGAGTCAAGACAACAACTTTCACTACATATTTGATGTGTTGTTTCAAATAAAATTTAATATTTTTTCCTACAACAACAATAAATTAAAAATAAGAACAATTTGGCAAATAATTTTGTAAAATATCCAAAGAAACGAACAAAATAATCCAAACGTTCTCTCAATTATAAATTTTCATCAACGATTCGACATTGAATTTTTTCAATTAAATATTTCTTCTCGTCATTTCACTTTAAATATCAACAAACAAAATAATATTTTCCCCCCTACATTCCATGGAATACAATTTTCCATTAATAATTTTTGCTAAGTGAAATTAAATGAGCGATTTCACATCAATGTACTCGATAAAAAAGAAAAAGACAAAGAACAAACGCGAACAAAATGATAAAAATAGTTGTGGGGATGATAAGGGATGGAAGAAGTGTAATACAAGTCTCGAAGAGACTACCTGCTATGAGCATAAAGAATATTTCTCCCTTCTCGACCATACTGCTCCATTCCTGTTCATCGACAATGAGCCTTGTCGACTTGACAATACCAGTCGACGATACACACACACATACACACATATATATGTTTACTAGAAAAGGGAGAAAAAAAAGAGACACTGAAGATGTAAGCGAAACAGAAAGAAAAATATCAGAAGATTCGAATTGAAAAGAAAAGAGGAAGAAGAAGAAGAAGAAGGTAAAGAAATTTTTTTTTACATTTTTATATGTATAGATAAATTCAAGAGTCTGAAAAATATAACCTAGCGGTAAAATGACGGTCACTTGATACCTTTATGTAAAATATAAACCGTTATAGATCTCTTTTTATTAATTTTGCGATCGAACGAATCGAATTGATATCGTGGGAGAGGATATTTAAGATATTCGATTCTATTTTTTATTGTAATGTCGATGTCGATTTTTTCTATCCTTTTTTTTTTTCATTCTCTGTGTGATGGTTTTTTTTTTTTGAATTTGTTTGGTTATTGTTATGTGAATACATCTAGGGTGAATGTAACGACGAAATGATGAAGGTGAGGATGTGGAAAAGCCATGTGAGTGGGTGGTTTTATCCCTATTTTTATTATTATTTTTTTGCAGATGTAGATTTATTGTTAGAAATTGAGTGTACTTGAACATCTGGTTACATTAATACCGTTGGATTTATTTTCTTTTTTCTTTGTATTGTAATGTTGAGGTGGATCTTAAATTCGTTCATTCGAAATATGTGGATATTTCCTTACACAATTTTATAGAAGGCGTAATTAATTTTAAATTATTTCTTAAACAATTTGGCGTTCGGTGTAAAATGAAATTTGTAGGAAACATTCTCAATCCAATTACTAAAATTATTTTATATGCCTATTCCTTTCTGTTAGATGTGAAACAAAAGAATAAGAATAGAAATTTATTAAAAATTATCAAATCATTGTCTTGTCTCGTTTCAACAAATTGATTTATTCATTTGAATAGTCCACGACAAATTGTCAAATCGAAATGACAATTTTTGCAAATTTATAGAATTAATGATTGTCAGTATTTAAATTTTTAATATATTTGCACAGCATGAAATGTCACACGAAAAATTACCAACCTCATTTCTCATTTTTAACAATTCATAATCCCTCCAATTCTTTAAATAAATTATTAAACACTGAAATTTAAAAGCTATAAAATATCAAAGACTCAGTTCAACGTCAAATTATTTGCTACCACTGAATTATCAAAAATACTCCAAATTCATTGCGACATTATGATTATAAATATTGAATGAATATCAAAATTTCAAACTCAACAACAATAAATATATAAACTCGAGAAATAGAAACAATAATAAAAATAATCATTTACCTAAATAAACAACAGTGATAAAGTCATGAGACAATTGATCACATTTTCAATATATTTATTTATTGATATTTCAATAGCAGACGTGACTAATGTCTGGGACAAATTGAAATTCTTAAAAATTCAACACATGAAAACATTTAAATTATTTACACATCGTATATAAGTGTACATGAGTTCTATTACCATTGTATATACATACATAAAAACATTCAACTTATATACAAAGTGGTTTTTTTGGTAGATTGCAGTTATCTAAGGTTGGGCCCTCGGTGCCAAAATGTCAATGACCTCGAATACACCCAACAAACATGAATACATACATTTATACACGCGTGTCAGTTTTGAAAACACCTCGCGTTTATTTAAACTATCATCACCAAAATCGTGCTCAGATTCTGAAGTAATACACAACAAAAGTTAATACTAAACAAAAAGAGTGAAAGAAAAAAAAAAACTATGTGAAGACAAATGAGAAAGATAACAAATAAATATGCAACACGCTCAAACACATTCTAACGCTATTCTCTACCACTAAATAACGGTTAAATATAACGAAAAAAAAAAAAAGAACAAAAAGAACATTGAGAATGTGTGCGAAAAATTAATTGTGAATTGCCATATTTTTTATATCTTTTCGGAATCAGCAGCAGAAAATTAACAAATTTATGCCAACAGTATAATTATTTATTCCCAATATTATTATCCAGAACAACTTGCAATAAATGACAAAGAAATAAATAAATAATCTGTTTTTCTTTCAATCCAAATGAAAAATAATGAAATAATCACCTAAATAACAAAAAAGAAATTACCCAAATATATATAAATAAATAATTCCACACATCTAAAAACTATTTAACAAACATTATGAGACAGTCCACTGTATTAAAAAATCTGGATGAAAGTAAAACGAAAAAAATAATAGAGAACAGAAGGAAAAAAATGAGAAAATAAAAATAAAATACTGTATGAAAGGTGAGGTCTATTTCCGATTACAGACAATTGCCTTTGACGTTTTCCAATCTAGGACATTAACGCACATGTCTATACATACATACACCCTTCCACACTGACATACACACAGATATATATATATATATCAACATATATTATTATCTTATATCTATAGTTTCAGACCGGAAGAAGTATGGACACGTTTCTTTGCTCGTGGTACCGCACAACTCGTTCAAACTCGTACAAGAAATCGATAAGAGATCGTTATAATTGCGTTTTAAATGTAATAGGCCTGGCCCTATGTCCATTACATCATTTATATAAATAAACATACGCACATTTATATACATTATGTGTATACACATTGTCATGTCATGGTGTATGACTGTGTGTGCAAGCTTATCGCCCCACCGATTGTCTCAAATTTTCGGTTCTGTCCCACTGAGGTCATCGAACCCATCCGAATATTTACAGTTAGACAAACAGTTAGATATTTTTTTACGTCACTCTTAAAAATCCACCTTCCCAATTTGTTAGTTTTTCAGACAAAAAATTGTGTGTACAAAATTTTAATTCAATTGTTCTTCATATAATTTTTAATTATGCATCAATTGTTGAAAAAAAGTATTGAATTAATATTGAAAATAATTAATTATTGTTTAAAAAATTAATTTTAATATATTTAATAAAAAACAATAGTATTGTTCATTTTTCATATCTTCTGTTTACCTTTCATCATTTCATTTATTAACATTTATTTTTTATTTATATCTGTGAAAGCGAAAATATATATTGAAAAGTGGAAAACCGGAAGGTTGACGACCGGTGGTTAAATATATATGTATATATATATAATTCTTGCTTGTGAATGACCACTTTATGTGTATATATATATATATAGATAGACAGTTAACCCACGGCAGAGTTGCCTTGGACAATCCGGCACAGTTGCTCAATTTTATGATATTTATGGCGTTGACGGCCATCAAAGGGATTTCCTAGACCCAGAGAAGACACGTCCGGATGCGGGAATGAACGTTACGACTGGTCGACCGCCAAGGTCGAGCACTCAAACGGTATCTCGGTAAAATATTTATTATATATCTCTATATTTCTCTCTGTCTCGTATCATTGTTATTCCCAAGTGACTAATTTTCAATTCTTCCGGATCGAGCAAAACAAATAAAAATTATTAAATGCATTATCATATCATTGTTGTTATTTGTTGAAATAATTAGAACTTCAGAATTGCCTAAAAGTTTACTAAACCAAAAAATTCACTTCATAATTATTATCTTCAATTAATAATCCCGTAATCACAATTAATTACAACTTATAAATCATCAATTTAAATTTTAATTGAAGCGAATGGAGAAATGCAATAAAAAATCCACCGCTTTCTTTACAAAATAAATTTTATGTATCTAAAATTTTATATAAGTAACAATAAACAAACGAATAAATAAATAAATAACCCCCTCTTAATAAATTTCATCCAAGAGGAAGAACAAGGAAGAAACATTAGAAATCAAATTGAAAGAATTTGAATAACGTGTCGAACCACGAAAGTTCATTCACCCCCAGCACATATACAACACACTAACACACAGACAACACATCTATTAAAAATCTCGCGTGCCACAATGATGCTGATGCTGATGATGATGATGCTATAACTAAAACAACTCTACACACACACAACCAACACGACAAACTCACATAATCAAATCGATAAAAATTTCCAATCATTGTCTTCATAACGAAATGAATTTCTCGAGGGCAAAATTACTCTGCACACATACAAACACACATCTAACACAGTCTCCGAGGGCAATCAGTGTCACTCCATAACCATTATCTTATGGCGTCGTAGTATATAATTCAAATACACACAGACATGCACACAGTCACATCATTATAACATAAAAGCGAACGAGAAGGGTAAGAAGGCACTGGGAAAAAAGAAAGAAAATCAACTTACAAATACACAACACAAACAAAACAGTGCCTCAAGAAACTGAACAAAACAAAAAGGATGGAAAATAAAAGAATAAGACGACAACGAAGTTGAATATTATGCTGAAGTGGCAAATGAATTTTTTGCTGATGAATGAAGTTATATTATAGAATATATCACTAATAACATATGGTTCGTTCACCCGCACTCTTTGCTCTCTTTTCTCACTCTATAAATTCATATGTAAACATATAAGTACGAGTGAGAAATATAATATGACATGGCAATCCAAGGATTGATGTAAATCGACCCGTGTGCGCTCGAAAGCGTTCTTACAAGTCATTCGCCAATGAGAGAACTCGATCTGGAACCCACCGCGTCACACACGTCACACAGTGTTGATGGTTAGAGGTCAATGCTCCGATAAAATTCTCGTGATTGTTTTCTCTCTGTTAGTGTGTGTGTGTGTATGTGTGTTCATGTATCTGTTGCATTGCGTCCTTCACCCCACTTCCGTGACAAATTTAACAGTTGGGGAAATTAAAAATAAATATGTTGAAGCGAAGAAAAAAGAAATGATAGAGAGAAATATAAATAAGACTTTGTATAATGAATCATGTTTCAATGACTTGTGCGTTAGTTTTATTATTGTTGTGTGTGTGATTGTAGAGAAAGGTGATTTGTTGGTGTGCGTGTGTGTATGAATGATTGGCATCGAGAATGAATTTTATTTTGTGGATATTTATTAAGGGGATCTATTTTTATTGTGATTTTTTGCAAAATAAGTTTGTGGTTTTATTCAGAGAATTTTCATTTCGAATTTTCCTCTTGCCGAGGGAAGAAGGGGGCAAGTATTTGTGTAAATTTTTGGTATATTGGTGAAAGGGGGATGTGATGCGGAACTGAACATTGCTTCTTTCATGTGCGATGGTGGTGTAAGGGTATCATAGTTGCCTTCCAAGCAGTTGACCCGGGTTCGAGTCCCGGCCATCGCATATTTTTTTTTCTGCTTTTGTTGGACAATATGAAAAAATGAATTGTTTTTTCAAATTAATAAAATAACCTTCATTATAGTTTATTTCGTTCGATTAATTTAATAATAAATAAGTAGAAAGAATAAAATTCAGATCTCAAATAAATAAGCAAAATTATTTGGAAAGAAAAAAATATTCCTCTCAACACATTTATCGAGGAATTTCTCTGACTGAATATTTTCCAAGTGTTGAAACAATTGAAACAAAATAAAAAAAAAAAAGATCTCGTTTTATCTATAAAATACTTTTAATCCCACAGTTTCTGCATTTCTATACATTCTCTGATATTTTTATGTTTCTTCTATACTCAATGTAAAGTAAAGGATGAGTGTAAAAAACATTCTGAGTGGTCCGTATGATGGAAAAAAAAAAAATGAAAGAGAAAAGTGAAGAAAAAAAGAAAGAGAATAAAATGGAATAAAAGAACGGAAAGTATTTTATAAAAGAATTTATAAGAGTTGAAAAGCGAAGAAGAAATATGATGGATAATAGACGCATTGTCGTGAGTACACAAAACCATATTACACTTCAAATTTATGTCACTGTAAAAATGTAATATATATATAAATATAAATATTTATATGCCAAAAGAATATAAACATACGACACATGTTGTCTATTGGTCGATTTCATTCACTCGTTGTGTAATCGCACTTTAATAAATGCTGCCAGCTCAATTAAATGGAGAGAAAAAAAAGTAACAAACAGAGATACCTCAGGAAGAGAAAAAAAAAAAGAAAATAGAACAAAACACTCTCCTACATATATTGCAATAATTTGTTAATCAATTTACGATAGTCCATTGATTCATTGAATTCATTCATTGAAAATTCTCTCAGCCACTCAATCACATAATTCAAATAATAACCCAATAAAAATATAATATTTAAACAAACTGATCATCTCATTCAGTTGCTTTTCACATAAACTCAAACAATTATCAACATAAACATTTTTCCAATCATATTCAAACAATAAACAACAATAAATATAACCCAGTGTCCAAATAAAAATAGAAAAATAAGACAAAAGAAATATCTGATATACGTAAAGTAGAAATAAAAATATATTCAACAACTTTCATTCTGCGATTTAACGCTTTGCTTGTGTGCATTCGCAAATATGTCCTCTGTCTCATTTTTTTTTCTCTCTTTCTATAACTCTGTCGCTACATGTTATAACCATTCTCTTGGGATTCACTCGAACGCATAATTGGTCGGTCGCGTTGCGCGTGGAAAGTGCGCTGATGCATCGCTCAGTGAACTCATAAACGTGTGTGCGTATGTGTGTGTTGACATATACGTGAATATATATATGAATATTAGATGGTGTATGGAATAACGGTGAGGTGAAGTGAGGAAAAATAGAAAAAAAAAAGGAAAATAGACGCGGGAAAAAAAATATGAAACAGTAGGGAAAGAGGATAGAGTGAATGTGCAGGTCTGTGTTATAAATTTATGTCGTCATGTATACATGTATTTCTTCACCTTGTTGTTATTGTTGTAGTTGTTGTTGTTATTGTTGTCCCTTTCGCTAACGTACAACAATGCGTTTTACTGCGATAAATAAAATTATACACATCTTGCGTCTGTATCCATATACGTTGTAATCGCATTATGTGCATCGCATGAGACACCATAATGAACAATAATTGTTTATAATAATATTATATCGTTTATTATACTATTTTTATTTTTGGAAATATGAATAAACAAATAATTGGAAGAGGAAAATAGTTTTTTTTTTAATTCGTCTCAAACTTTGAATAATTAACAAAAATCCATGGGAATTTCCATAGATTTTGAACATTGATTGGCCTACGATATGTCCGAATCAATTCGGGATAAAAAAAAAAGGAAAAAGTTGTCTGGAGGTAATCGGAAGAGGGAAATAATGCATATTTATTTTTAATAATCGAATGATTATTCTTCCGTGTTCAACAGTTTGAATAATTGACAAAAAAATCAAGAAAATTTTCATAGATTTTCATTATTGAACTGTCATACCGATGGTCCCGATCGATAAGAGAAGAAAAGCTCCACTGTACACGAATAATTATCGACGAGAAGTAATAAAATGAATGGATAGAATAATAAATGTTAAATAATGAAGTAAATAAGATTTATTTGCTATTTTTATTTTCTATTATCTGCATTTATGTGTGTACCACAAATGCTAATTGCCGTTAAATATCGGTTTAACTGACACATCGTAATTAAACCATAGAATAATTAATAATAATTGAAATGCAATATCAACGTGGTAATTTAAAACTCCAATTACGTCGGAAGTTCTTTGGTCAAAGTGCGAAAAAATAAGCAAGATAATAATTTGTACAATTAAAATCTTCATTTGTTAATTTGCAATTTATTATTTATTTATGTATTTACTTCAAGCTTTTGCATTCCACATCGATCTACAATAAATGTTTATTAAAAAAAAAAAATTATGCATCGATGTTTGTGAAATAAAATTTATCAATGAAAAAAGAAAAAAATATTTCCCAAATTATTCAACCTCTATCTCAATTTTCCAACACTATTTTTTTTCTCACTTCTCCACTTGGGATTTCTATCTTACATTTCCACTCTCTATTTCTCTTCCTGTATTCTTGTTGTGGACACCATAAATTCAATTGCCGCTTCATAAAATTTCCACTGTCACGCAGTAGCCTAAACGTTAACCCGTTATATTCCTACCTATACCAATGTTCCGTTTTTGTCAATGCGGTTGTGTGTCCAACGGTGTATACGTGTTTGAATTTTCTTGACTGAAGCGAAACGTGATGTGCATTCGAGCAGTATTTAAGGTGCAAGGTAAGAGAAGGAAACAAACAAAAAAGAAAAGAATGAGGAGAAGAAGAAGAAGAAAAAGGAGAAAAGAAAAAGTAGAAATAGAGAGATATTAGGAAACGAAAAAATAAAAGAGAGAAAAATAACGTTGGAATAATTTACAACGGGACTTGGTAAAACTGTGTTGTGTGCATCGCTGTTAATACAAACCGAAACAGAGACAGTGACAGATAAAGAAAAAAACTTTTTAGAGTTTTATATACAGGGTGTGTTACATGAAATTGGAACTGTAGTAAATGTATTAAAAATTTTCTAACGAAAACGAACAGATTTGTTGAAATTACAAAAGAATTCATTCGTTGGAAATTTTATAAAGATATTGTTAGTTTATGGAATTTTGTCAATAGTAACGAATGTCTAAGTTGTCAATATATATTTTGTTATTAATTTTTGATTTCTAATTTATTTAAAAAAGCACAAAATTTATTATCGTTATTGTCAATGGAAAGAGTAAAAATAAAGAACTTCAATGTAACTCACTATAATTAATACAAAAAAATTAACAATTATTAATAATTGCTAAACTATTTTTATAGACAATGCATTTTCATGATTCGAAAAAATCTATATAAAACAATTGCTCACTCTGTATATTAATTCCCAAAAAGTCTCTTGAATTTCCTTCCTTATTCAGCCATTTATTTATTTATTCATTAATTAATTTTTTCCCCATTTCGTCTAAATAAAATGCTGTGGTAATACTTAAATTAATATTTCGTGAGAATTGTAGAGAAAATAAATTCTCAACGTACATTAAAGTTTAGTTGTCATTTCAACTCTTTTCATTTGTACATATTTGTCTTTCACTTTTATTTTTTATTTACTCACACATTTTTCGTTTTAGAATTATTATCCACCATATCACAAAATCTCTCACAGTCTGTCGTGAATATAACGATGCATAGACGTAACGTGACGTACCGTCATACAAAAATCCAAATCCCAGTGTATTTGTATTCATAAATCTAGAAATATTTCACTCAGAATTTTTTTTCTCAAATATCCTTTCCCTCCCTTTTTTTTTTTCACATTCAACATCTCATTCATTTTCCTCCCATTTTCATATACACATTCAATAAAAATGTATAACTGCACAGAAATTCTCTCTGTAAAGTCAATTGGGAATACGAAATACCGACATTTTTTTTATCGTAACAATCCCTCGACATGTAAAAAGCAGTGAAAAAAAAATCTCCCAACATTTTCATTTGTGACAAACTTTTATGTATCTACATCATTAATACACACATACATACACACACTCACAGACATTGTCAGTTGAATGGTGTATTTCCACTTGAATTAAACGTGTCGCAATGCGCTGTAGTAATTCACAGAAAAAAAAAAAAAAAAATTATGAAACATCAATTAATAACAATAACGAATAAAATTCATGTGAATTCACATGAAAACTTGAAATATCATCGAAATATGATTGGGAGAATAATTCCACTAATGAAACACCTGTCACCACACAAATACACCGCCAATAACACACAAATTCAATTAAATCCAATGTAAAATAACGGACAAAATATGGAAAAAAAAGTTCGATGAAACTGGAGATAAAAAAGGAAGAAACACGAAACAAAAATATATAAAATAAAACGAATAAAAATGTTGAGAAAAGCCGGCTGGAAGAAAGCGCTATTTGCTCTGGTCTTGCGCACGTGGACACAAACACGCATACATACATATATATATATATATATATATATTGACATACGCGAATCACGAACTTTCGGCGTGGGCCCTCAATGGAGAAATCGGAATTAACGAGGAGCAGCTGTCGTGATTTCACCGGATACAACGTGCTGGCTTGGAAAGCATAGCAACAAATAAAAAAAAAAAAAAAAAAGAAATGAAACAACGAGAAACAACAACAAAAAAAAAGGTAAAAATTTCGTAATATGTAAATATCAATCAAAAGTCCTCACAACTATCTTTTATCATTCTCCAAACGATCGCTTTCATATATTAACTTTTATGACTCAATCAACAAAACGTTAATATGAATAAATACGAATGAAGAAAAAAAAAAGAAGTATTTGTAGTTGTAGTTTGTTGAACGAATTATCGAATCGAGAATTGAAACTGTACAATTAATGTGAGAAATGTCTTGAGTGATAAATACTAATACTAACATCTGACACACACATGTTTATGTTTACATTTTTTTCCGAAGTGTAATAGGGGGAAAATAACTATGTAGGGAAAAAGCGCAGACATATTTATACTTCATATTTTCTGTGCCCTAAACGTGTCATAACCTGTCAGTGGATGTTTATGTAATAGAAATAACGGACAATGTTAAAAAGAAATGTGATAAATTGTTATATTTTATTTGAAATATTTAGAGTTCATTGAACCCCAAATATATCCCCACAGAGCTTTTAGTTCAACTCACACACTAACGATGAACAAGTCTGGATGAAAGCTCCACTCAATTAATTATTTTTCAGCCTAAAGTTCATCTGTGGACTTTTCTAATATGACTAAAATCTCACAGAGCTCTTTGGTCCATCTGTTTCTTCCAAGATGGACAATATTATAAAAAAGCACAAGTACATCTTCAATAAAATGTCAATTAAGCTGTCAGTCCATCAGATCAACAAATAAACCACGAAAAAAAAAACCCCTCAGATTGCTTCCGTAACTTTATAATCAGTACGATAATTTCTAAATTGAATTTTAAGTTCATCTGTCCAATAACAGACCGACTGTAATGGATTTGTGTTGTTTTATTATTCCAAATTGATTAAAAAATCATTTTATTAACTGCTATAAAGGAACAAGACTTGAAGATCCTTCAACAAACATCCCATATTTGTTGTCATCTTCAATGAAAGGTGCGCGATTTACTATCAACTTGAAGAGAAAAATACACTCAGACACACAATCATGTTCACCATTTGAAACGAATAAAAGTGTCTGAGAAGATACTCAAGAGAGGAGTGAAAGAGAAACAGTATATTTAGTCACAACTGGATTCACGCCAAAATCATCAACGCAAATGAAATCTAGGTCTACTAGTTATACTAAGCCACACATCTCTCTATAATACTCTATGAAATTCGTGCACATCATTTTCGTTAACTACGACACCTTTCCTATCATTAAATATAAAAAATTATCACCCTAACTATAAATATATTATCTGTCGATAAAACAGATTTTCAATAATTCCCAGTACAAAACAAGTTGTTTTACCCTTCGTATTTCGCAATAAAACGAACTTCATCTTATTGCTCTCATAAAAAAAGAAAGAATTAACCAAATCAATAAGTCACACTATTTATTTTCTCGTTTGTTATTAATAATGAAATATTATCAGCTGCCACTGATAAACAATAATAAATAATCCAATAATAGTTTATCATTTAAATGAATTATTCACATTGAAATACTATTTCAATATCTTCTAATTCAATTTCTTCACTACTTTTATTTTTTATTCTGTTTCTTAATTATGCAACAGAGTTAGATTAATATTATGATACATAAGTATACATATGCGTGTGTTTGTGTGTGTATTAACTGGTGTATGTAAGGTCCGGAAAGCGATTTTGGCCCCGGCGGCGGAGAAAGCAAAAGCCAAGAGTTTACTTTGACAGATGTGCGAGTATTATCCCTCTCAAATACATGTACGTGAACGTGTAACATTTGATTATTCACTACCATGAAAATACGCAGCGTCAATGTTGCTTATAAATTTGCTAAAGGCTATTTAATATTATTGATAGGCGTCGTGTTCAACAATAAAACACAATAGATTGATAATCCAATCTTTGTATCATGAATATATTATTATTTTTATTTATTGAGAGATCGAGCTGGTGGTTATAACGATATGCGACAAGTTCATGCCTGCACAATTTGTGACCGTTACACTTTACAGCATTTTACCGATTATTATCGCAGCCTTTTTGGATCACAGTGAGTATTACGAATTTAACTATGTAGACACAGTCTGAATATAAATCACGATTTTCTTTTTTATTATCATAACATAGATCCAGTTTTTTTTTCTGTTTAATTTCAATGATAACGAATAGATATTTGCATAATTAAATCACGACCATAAAATTCGATATTTGATTCATTTCTTCAATGAATTTAATATAAATTATCAACATAAATGTAATTCAATGTAACAATGAAATAAAAATAGAAAAATTGATAGAATTGTTGTCAAAAGGGTGAAAAATTGAACGCCATTTATTCCACCCGGTATATAAACTGATCGACAATTTAAGAAACGCCATATTTGCAGTCACTATACATTTAGATATAAAATGTATCGAACGTTACGATTATATCTATATTGGGTATAGCACCGCCCTCTCAATGTGCTCTCGAACATTTGGAGACTCTCAAACTTCCTGTGAAGTGTCTCCACACATATGTAATACTTACATACATATATATAGATGAAACATATGTCTGTAATTGTGGATGTACATATGTACGTTTATATATATCTACAGGTACTCACCGGTGGTGATCATCATTCACAATCGACAACAATATCGACCATTGAACACGACTTCATTTTTATTCTTCACATTTTTCGCTTTTTCTTCATTTTTATTTTTGGATTTGTTCTCTTTTCTTTAAAGACAAGATGTGGAATTGAGACTCACCTGAAATGACACAATGATAAAACATGTGTAAGTAAAAATAATTAGACAAGTGATACCATCCAATAAATTAAATAAATTAAATTTAAATGATGAAATGGGAATTTGAAATGAATATTTAAATAAAAGTTAAAAATGTTACTTCGACAGTGAAGTACAATTGAAATAATGAGATGAAACAATTTTATAGAATGAATAATAAATATTGAAGTTGACAACTTCATATTGATTTTCATAGTCGAATTGATGTTATTATTATCATTATGATAGTGAGATGATTGAATAATAATTGAATCGTCTCAGAGAAACAAATGTTGAAAAAAAATTATTCTACATGATGTCGACTAATTTTCTTTTTTTTCTTTATAAAATTCCCATTCGAGAACTTCTGCGAATTTTTCAATGATATTCATTACATCTCATAGAGAAACGTTTAATCTTTCTTATAGAATAATGAATAATCAACGAAAAATTAATTTTCGCTGAGATATCGAGTGTTGAATACACCGAATTTAAATAAAGCTTGTCTGACCAACTGAGCTATTACCACTTCGTAATTGATTAATTAAAAATTTCATTAATCCAATGTGAAATCACACATTAATGATTATCAAAGCGAAACAAAAATTTCTCGCCACATGAAAGCATAAAAATGAATAATAATTAAATATCATTTACAATTACGTACAAAAATGAAAAAAAAAAAATTATAAAAAAATTAAATTATGAAATTCAGTGAACATTTTTACTGTCACAATTTTTTCCCACTTCATTTTTCATTTGTAATATTCTTAATCCAGATAACTGGCTACTGATTATTCACTGTACTTAATCGGCCCCCATTTTGTTTATCCCTTCTCATTTCGTGTAGGATTTAAACCCGAAGAAGAATAAAATAAAATAAAATACAAAAAAAAACAGAAAAACATTTCTCTGATTGTAATTTACGTGGCGCACGTTCATTGCCACAACCGTCGAGGCCTTTTATAGATTTAAAACAACTCTCGCTCTCTATAAATGGAGGGAAAAAAGGGCTGACCATTAAGTGAATGTAAAATGAATGTGCGTGTTTATATATTACACATACACATACACAAACAAAATGTAACTATGTTGTATAAATTTGGTCATGAGAACTTAGAAAAAAGTAAGAAAATGACTGTTAAAAGTTGATGAAACACATTGGATTAGTGTAAATAAATATAAAACAAAATTCATCAAATATAAAAAGTGAAAGAAGGTGGAAAAAAAAATTGCAAAATTGCATAAAATGATAACAACAACAATAATCATGGACGCTCGTCCTTACTTCCAAATACGTAAAACCTGCGACGAGTCGTGGAGCACTTTCCATCCTGACCCACATAATCTCACAATTTTTCTCTCTTTCTCCTCTGTTCATTCTTCTTATTTTTGTTTTCTGTTATTTATTTCACCATGAATCACATTGACTAATCCTTTTTTTTTTTCCTTTTTTTCCTCGTCCAACACATTCAGAAAATCTATTTCACATTTCGCAATAGCAATTCACAATTCACAATTGTACAATAACATGAAACAAATGAATTATTGATAATGAATGATAAAATTTATTCATACCATAAGAGAATTCAAAAATGATAAAAAAACATTATTTTTATTTGAATTCCATCACTTTCCAATTTAAATTCGAATATGTAACTGATAATAATTATTTAAATAATCATCGATATTCTTATTATAAAATAAACGATCAACAATCACCAAATCCTTCACAATAAACATAAATAATAAAAAAGAAAAAAGATTACATTGGATATAAAAACAAAACATTTTATTCACTTCTTTCTCATCCGCCATAACAGTTATTTCCTTTTCCACAATTTTAATTATGGGAAAAAAAAAAGTATTATAAAATAAAAGAACCTGCATCATGCGCACACCTTAGAAGCCCATTATCTTTTGTCTATCGGGCGTGTTCGGTTTTTTTTTCCTTTAACTATTCGCATATGAATTCACATTCTCTAACATCGTAAAACATAAGAAATCGTTGCGATTGTTGTGAGTAAATTTTTGCCCGTTCTGTGTGTCGCAATGGGAAGTTCTCGTCTCTATATCTATTCACCTCTGTTTGTCTGTCTCGCAATAGCACTAAACACCCCCCTCGCCCACCTCTCACCGTCATTTCGCTTCAACTAATTCTGCCTCTCTCACTTTTTTTTCTCCATAATGATATTTACATTCGTTTTAAACACACACACACACAGAAACACACGCGCAAATGTTTTTTTTCTCTTTCCGTCATGTACAAATACCATTTGTTACACAGGTACTGTATTTCAATACACAATTCCATCGTATTTCGTCTTTTTTCATTAGCCGGAAGATGCGCCATTTACAAAACAACCAGCAACAACTGACAATACGGAAAAAAAAAAGAAAAAATTAATTGATCCAAGATGAGGGAAAATAGAAGAATAAGAGAATAAATATTCGAACAATAGCAAATAACTATACCAATAAGGTTTACAAAATACATCTGAGGAAACTCGAAACCATGTTTGTACACGTTTAAACTTGTAATCAACGAAGAAAGGAAGAGAAAAAAAAAATAACAATGACATGAACCATTCATTGTCGCTGCAATTAACTTTCCTATTGACGTAACATTCAAGTTGTAACTTGAATAAAATTAAGTCACTGTAATATAAATAGATAAATGATATATCATATAATAAAAATGGGAATAACGACAAAATCTATAATAATAATAATGATAATGTTGACAACAATTCTCACGGTTGAGAATCTCTGATCAAATATTCATTTGGCTTATTTTCTATGAATTTATATATTCATTAAATATTTCTCCATTCTCTAACGTTTATTTTTATTCATGAGTGAATGAAAAGAAGGTAAAAAAACCGAGAAAATACTTCACTCAAATTGCGAAATTATATTGCCTCATTGAATGGCAGCAACAAAAAAAAAAGAAAAAATTGTACGAGGATGAGGGCGAAGAAGAAATAATTTTTTACAGAAGGATGAGTCTTCTTTATCGAACGCGATCGGTTAGGAAGGTATCGCTGCCGATAAAGTAGGTATTTTTTATAATGAATAATGAAAATAGTATGAAGTGTAGAATTTTGATGGGTGGTATAATGTTTGCGCCATCTGTTGGCAATTGAAATAAACATAACCGGCCTTGCCAAGGCTGTGGGCCATCGAACTCTTGGCCTACTACCGTTCACCACGCAATATACAAATGACACTAATGCTGCGATACACACAAACAGTGGATATTTACAATGTCGTTTTTTTTCTTTTTCGTCTTCTCTTCTTTTTTCTTTTCGTTTCCCCCCACTTTGTTTTCCTTAATTATAAAAGGGCTGACGTAATATTTTATACACGAATTTATTCTATCTCTACAATGTAAACATTGCACTAATGTTTGTATTTACATTCATACCAATGTTAACACATTAATCAAATGAAAAATTAATTGAAACTATAATAAATTGAATTAAATATATTAACAGTTATTATTATAAATGAAATCATTTGCTCGAATTGATTGAACAAATTCATGTTTAATATTTAAATAAAGTAAAACTTTTTCTTCTTACGACGGTTGGGACCAACAGAAAAATCGAGATGGATATTAAAAATATTAGACAGGGTGGTGCTTTGGGTCCAAAAGGTTCTGTTGGTGTGAATATATGCTGATATTAATCAAAGCCACATGCTGCGTCACAAAACGAAGAACACTAACCAAAAATAAAATAAAATTGTCCACCATAACAATATTTAATCATCCACACAAAATTCGACTGTGGAATAAATCAAAAGAATAAACACTAAACCATAAACAAATAACAACAACAAGAACGTAGTTCAATCAAATTAAATATTTAATTCCACAATAAAATACTTTATTAATAAAATAATAAACTAAACTACAAAGCAAAAGCGAGGAATATTTATCTAAACAATTGCAACAATTTCATTCTACATTACACAAAATTATCCGATAATATTTGTTACTATGCCAAAAACATTCTGAATATAAAAATAATAATAACAATAACACTAATAATAGCTACAAGAAAAAATGGGAATGAGGGAGTTAGTGAAACGAGTGTGAATCATTGTTTCGTGCACAGTCATGAAAGATTTTCATTTTTTTTTCTTTGTATTTGTCTTTCTTTTTCCTTTTTTCTTTCTCTCCCTTTTATCTTCTCCCATTTCTTCCTCTTCTCATCTAAACAGTGAACTTTGTATACGTCACATGACGTTGGAAACGGATGCAATAGGCAAGACAGTGAGAACGCAAAAGAAAAAAATAGGAAACACGACAAAAGAGTATAGGCGCGTTGATAATGGCATAGATCATTAAGGGTAGTAGGACGAAATAGTAGTAGAGAGACTAAAATATTTTCCAGAGGTCATAAGTCTATATATATAATTTTTTTTTATGTACTCATCTTCATCTTGAGAGTGTGATGATGATGATGAGGGTGAAGCGTAAAAACATTGACTTTGATAGCCAGTATGATATATCAAAATTAAACGAGAAATAAAACAGGAATGAACTCGTTTAGTGTGACATAAAAATGTGAGAAGAATAAAAGTAAATTAAATTTTATTATTCCAATGATTCTTTATCTATTGATGTTAATTGTCTATTGATTGATATGTAATCGTGTTTATGTGGGAGTGTGAGTGGGTGCTGATGTAGGTGTTGATGATTTCAAATGATACAGAGCTCAGTAAAACTCAATTTATTTTCTCTTGTTTCACAAGCTCATTAGAAGACAATTTGACGACATCTCGACAAAAAAAATGACACAAATTGTATAGAGGATAAAAATGTTTTCGTTTATATTTTTGTTTATATGAATAAATGTATGAGTGAGTGTATGGGAATGAGAGGTGTTCATTGAGCTCATAATTTCATAGCAAATATCATTTGATTTCTTTCTAGTTTGTTTAAATGTGTAATTTTTATGTGTCATTATTTGTTCAAATTCTATTCGAATTTCAGATAGAAAAATCGTATTATAATTTGTTATTTTCACTATCTATGTAATTTTCAACCGCCATTTTTCTTTTTAGAATGTACGATAGTCATAATTCCACCAAACAAGAGTCTCTTTGTATTTTACAACTATGACAATTCTTCGGAGAGATATCATTCACGCCATACAGAACAAAACTATAAAATTCAATTTTTCCAAGAACTCTAACTAATTCGAAAACCGTTGGAAAATTCGGGTATTTCATTATCACTCTATTAATTAAATTGTCCCAACTGTCACGACAAATCTTCATTCACTCTCATCTAAATCCAAACATCTAAACAACAGATAAAATTTATTCACCAATAAATAAATGACTACAACTTTATTTCTCAGTAACACATTACCTACATTCATGCATATTATATACTCACAAACATACACAACCATACATGAACAAATCCCGTAAATTTCACACAACATATATATAACATCGCGTCGTTTCACCGTTCCAGCAATTAAAACGGCGCATCGTGAACACCATCGGGAGAGAAAAAAAATTGGATGGAAAAAAAGGAGAAGAAAAGGAAATAAATAAAATAAAAATAAAAAATAGATAAAATTGTGATAGTGTTGTGTGTGTGTGTATCAGTATGACTCCCATGACCACCCAGAGTTTACATGTATGCGTGTAATTTTACAATACTTATGCGTACACAAACATGAACAGGCTACGCGAATAAACGAGTAAATGCACATTACAGTTATGCCACAGTCTGCTCATGATGTCTGTGACTACTTCAACATTTTCTTTCTCTCTTCATTATCATTATTTGCGCTCACATCTTTTGATCATGTTTAATCTCAATATGGCAGCATTCCTCTGAACAGATTTAATCAGCTATTTATCAATTAATTATCACTAAACAATTAGGAGAAAAAAAAGATAGAAAAAAAAATTCCGTTCGTTTGAATAAAAATGTCGTGTTTCGTGCAGGTGGATTAGTCATACATCGTCACGATTATCTCCCAAGATAATTAACCAATTTACAAAATTCAAAAAAAGAAATTTCCACAACAAAACAATGAACATTATTTACTCCACCACTTTTCTTCATATCTCTAACCTTTCAACAGTTATTTATTGTTCATTAAATGATCAATTGCAAGGAGAATAAGAAAGTTTTCAATATGAAATCAATTCCAACAATTCACTACAATAAAATCAAACTCAAACTTTCTAATTGACACTTGAATCCTTTTCCTCACAAACACACAAATCCTTTCAATAATCCTGCAGTAATTCTCTGGTATTCAATTTCAAAATTGAATAACATAAAGAAAAAAACAAAAAAAAAACAAAAGAGTTTTCAATACAACTGAAGACAACTTTGATTAATTTAACAAGACTTTTGTTATTTCATTTCCTCAATCGAACACGAACAATTTCACACTTCACAACTAACCTACTTACAAACAACATAATTCTTCCGATTCCTCAGCAAAAATACATTCACAAAGTATTTTACAATCCCTCATATCAATATCAATTGAAAAGCTCAATCTCATAAATTCCAAACAACCTTTCCAACTTTCTAAACAATAAACAGATAATAAGCAATCACACTTAACAATATTTATCAAACAATGCAAAGTTACTCAGTTCAACAAAATCATTAATCTTCCACACATTTAATTCTCAACATTAAAATTCAATAATCATCAAAATCACCTAAATTATCCCCTAAACAACACCCTGACAAATAAACTCGACAAACCCCCAATAATTGCCCACATTCCCCCTAAAAACCCCAATAAACAAATCAACCACTAAAAAATCTCAATCTCTCTATAAACAACTAACAAAAAAAAACACACAAAACATTGTCAATTCTCCATCACCAAATCATCTCCCATAAAAAATCCTCAAACTTTTCATAAAACAAAAATAAAAAAAACCCCTTATTAAATCCCTGAAGTACAAGAAAAACTAAAAAAGAATAAACAAAAGAAGAAAAAAGAATAATTAAACAGTAAAATAGAATACAGTATTGGTAGCAGTAGTGGTAGCATCAGTAACAGGAATGCAACGGGTATACGAAGAGAGCAGTAAAGGGAATGTGCACGAGCCCTATGTGTGTGTATGTGTATGAGTGCGCGCGAACGTTGGACAGCCTGAGCATTGAACGATCGTGCGTGTTTATATACGTTTGCGGATGGTGAGACACCACGTGGGTACCCCCGGCTGAGATAACGGTGTTCGGTAACCGCGTCAGAGCTCACTATAGCGGTACTACACCACAGCCGCGCGCACCGTTACTTGACCGACAGATCCGCTAAAGCGTTTCTCATTCTTTTTCTCTTTATATACATATATATATATATATATATATATATTTATATGTATATACATAAATATATAAATATATAAATATATTTCTCTGCTTTCGGTTCTTTCTGGCGCCGTACACAACAAGACTGCTGTGTTTGTGCTGCAACGTCGTGCGCATCGTGATATGCCTCACCTCCCTCACCTTCACCCCCTTTTTCTTGTGCCGATTCCCCTTCATCTCTTTCTCTTCAATACTCAATCAGTTCGTGTCTATGATTATGTTTGTGAATTTGTGCATACAAATTTTTATATGTAGTTACAACGGCATTTTATATAAATTGTTTAACATGCATTTTTTGCATGTTTGGACACGTTTTGGATTTTTTTTTAAAAGGAATGAATGATGGCAGAGAAAGGATTTTTTTAAAATTAGAATAATGTCGTTGTTGAATGAATTGTGTAAGATATAACGAGTTGAATTGAGGGATTTTATTTGTTATGTTTCAATTTTGTTTGGTTTGATTTCTTTCTATTTTTGCTGGAGTTAATTATGAAATTTCGGAATTTCCCATGTGAAATTGGATTTTGTAGTTAATATTGAATTAATATTGCGAAAAAATAACGCTTCGGAATAATGAAGTAACAAAAAATATAAAATATGAGGTTCGTTAATTGAATTAATCCTGACATAAATCACATGTAAATGCATCGCTGATTGCCGATGTAATGTTCACTTAAGTCGATATAATTCATCTCGATATATCTTCTACTGCGAATCAACATGATTTGTTATCCAACAAAATTAATAGCTCATAGAGTGCAACTGATCGTACTCTGCAACTAGAGATTACACAGAGCTCAGAATGTAGTAATTAATCCATAAATATCCAATTGAAAAAAACTTAACTCAAATAATAATCTAAATCATGGATAAGCTTTCATAGCATCATTTTACGTAACAGCACGAAAATAAAATCGCCTCAAAAAATATTTATCTATTTATTAATTCGGATTTATGTTTCATTCATTAATATCCTAAACAAAATATGAAACAAATTCGATACCAAAATTAATAGGATTTTTTTTTTCCAATTTCATTTCCTCAAATGTTTAATTGTCTATTTATTATTTAAAAAATGATCTTATGTCTGTTACATTTACACTGATGAATAATTGTCGTGGTTACTGTACACAAAACCACAGTTTTCACCGTGTAAAATTGAAATCCGTTAAATTATAACGTTTTTGTACCTGTTCCAGTGATTGGTGGTGACGCGAGTTGTGAGCTGCTTATATCTGGTGGTTGTGCCGCTGGATTTGTCTGAGCTTGAGCAGTTGGTGATTGTTGTTGTTGCTGTTGTTGTGGCTGTTGCGACGATGGCGGTGGTGGTGGCGGTGCTGCTGCTGGTTGTTGTTGTTGCTGTTGTGGACTATTTGCTGCTGACACTGCAGCAGGACTTCCCGCGCTCTCAGCCATATTTTTTTTGCAACGCGCGTGTGTCTGACCCGATGTGAATTATTCTACTTCCAGACACGCAACGGCACGTCCAAACATTACGCGATTTATTTCTCTATTGTTATTATTGTTATTACCACCAATATATATATATTCCTTTCTTTTCGTTGAAATTAATCAGCAATAATTCATTCAATGAACATAATTAAATTTTATTCGTGTGCATAAATATTATTTGTCTAATTTTTCGTCATTTTATATCAATTGTAAACGATTTGAATTCGATACCAGTCGATTGTTTTATCGCATCGTACAATTGAAATATCGAATATAATTTAATTTATTTATTAATTTTATTTAAATTTATTTAATCACGTAGATTTATCAAAAACAGTAGCACATTCATACATTAATGTCTTTTATTTACTTTTTTTTATTTAATCTATCAGGAATTATTGTATTTTCATACTATTAATTCAGTTGTTCGTTAGATTCTTCTTAACTTTATTTATATCTTCTTTGGTTTTCTCATTTGGTTTTAATTCGACTAAAATTATTATTGAACTATTTGGCTCGACGCGATAAACGTTTATTACAATTGTTCACCAACGTCGTGGTATGTGTCATTAATGTATATCGATTCTATTCGCTCGGTGAGACGGGTTTTTTTGCGCGCATGACGAATCGCACGATCTTGTTGAAAGACCGCGGTCGATTGTCCACATTTTTTTGTTCATTGTAAATAACGTGATATTCAATCTCATTCTACACCAGATCACCCATGTCGAGAATTCAATTTCAAATTATCTAAATTGAACAATGAAAATATAAAAAATAATGAAAAAAAATATATTAAATAATTGATTTATTAATAAAATCAACTATTTAATAAAACAACGATGAAAAGTTGAGTAAACAAAAGAATTTCCTCCAGTTATTCAGGCAATTTTGGAGTTAATTTTAATATTCATTCAATCTTAATTATCACCGTTGCATTGAATGTAAAATAATGGAAAAATTGAATTGTTACAAGTTGGTATTTGACTTTATGTGAACAAATAAAATACGTATATTCTTTTAGTTGAACTGCGTATGAAGGCGCCGTCAACGGCAGGGCAAGGAAACGTGTCCAACACGTTCATACACGTATAAATGAATATATATATACATACATAGACACAAGTTACTCTGGGCTAGAGAGTCAATAGGTCAGTGGAACTCATATTCACTGATACAATGTAATCGGAAAAATGTAATGAACAACAATAATAACGACGACAAATCGATGAACAAATAAATATCCCTTTCATTTATGTATATCAATTTATTTCTCCTATTATCTATCACGAGGAAATTAATTATTTAATCAATAGAACATAAAATCATTCACAAAAATCCGATAATAATTCCGCATTGTTTGTTACAATAAATAAAATAATTTATCCACCTGTTCTGTGGCACAAAAAAAAAGTTAATAATTAAAGATTTTTGTTCACGGACGTCGCGATCAATAATATGATGAATAATTTAATGTGGAAAATGTATTTTTTTCCGGGTTTAATAATGGCAAAGAAAAATACTTTCTCCTGAATATTTTTCTATTTTACAATTCAACTTCATTTCATCAATTTTTCCAACTATTTTATATCATTCATTTTTCATTTTTTTTCCTCAATGCCAAACACATGATTGTTTACCGCGGCATTAATCGTGACGCAAGGGCGCGTCAGTCGAAGTGGAAATCAGCGCCGCCCACCAACCAAAGACATACACAAACTCACACAAACATCCATCACACACATTCACATGAAAAAAAAAATTCAATGCCGGTTCACATCGACAAAATAATTTCCATCTAACTGAACAATAATTCACAGAAAATGAACAAAAGGAAAAACAGAAAAAAAAACCACCACTTCATTTACACAAACAACATCAATAAACTAAACAAAATCATCATGGAAATTAAATCATCTACTTCATAAACCGGAGACGAGTGAGATAATTAATAAATAAAATATAATTAGCAATAAAGTAGAAGATAAATAGAAAAAATCTATTGAGATTAACAGACAGTTACAGCTTATTGAACTGTATGAAAAAAAAATAGGAAAATAAATATATAAATAAGATTGCGAGGGTGAGAAAGGGGCACTGGACACTCAACTAAAACCTTCTACTCTCCGAAAAATCGATTCAGGTAAGCACGTATATGCAAGAAGCCGAGGTCAAACTCGCTCGATTCTCCTGACCGAATGACTCGAGGAAAACGACGAAGCACGTGTTATGTATGGGCGCTTTAACGACGCACACACGACTCATCATCAACTTCATCAACATCAATATCCCACCACCATCAACATCACAATACCTAATCTCATTCTAATAAAATAATTATCCCGAATAAATAATCAATGAATAAAACAATTCATCTTTTTTTTTACACAACTATTTTTATATAAAATCAAATTAAAATAAACAAAAATTCACTCCAACATTTCATTCATAACCAACAAACAATTTCCCAATGGAAAAAAGAAGAAAAAAAGAATTATTTAATTTAACAATTCTAATTTACTCCTTCACATTTCTCACCAATATTTTCCCCGATTTTTTTCTATATTTTTAATTCACGCAATAGTTAATTATTCCAATTATTCTTCACATGTAAAAAAAAAATTGTATCCACTTTGATCATCCATCTGACAATTATTTATAAATATTTATTAAATTTTCACTACACTGCACACTCACTACACGAATTTTTCCTTTTTCTTCTCTTATTTTCTTCTCAATTAACTTCGAAATATAATAATTACACTCATTTTAAATAATTGAATGTAATTTTATGAAATATTTAAATATTGATATAAAATTTGTTAAATTGTAAATGTATGAATGGAATTGTGTGCATTTACGAAAAAATAAAAAGAAGAAAACGAGAAAAAGAAAAAGTTAATAATAAATCCAACGAATGTGTTTCAACGCCCAAAACAATCATGGACGCATTTTAACGTTCATATTATACGTTTTTCACTTAATAATTAATGTTAGTTTATATATTATTATATTTCTTCATTGTAATTGTGTTTATTAACATTACTTTTATAACAATATTCACATGAATACTGTGGAAAATAAGTGAAAATTGACGTGCAAGTCCGTTTTGTGAACGTTTATTCGTTGGTCACACACGGGAAAACGCACGGCAAGCGGAACTGACGTTACACGAACACAGTGGGGATTTGTGCAGTTTGCGGGGGTAGAGTACGCCGTCGCCGCCACCCGTTTCGAAGTTTCACCTTCTTTTTAACAACACCAGATGGCAGACTTGTACAAGCAATAATATAATCCAGGGGCGAAATTCACCCCTTGTTTCAATTCACTTGGTAAATTCTATTACAAACTATTGAACATTATGTGTATGTCGATGTATATTTTTTTTTCTTCCACATGGGAAAGTAGTTAATAAATAGGGAGAATTGAAGAGAAAAATTTATTATAGGGAAAAATTTTACGCATTAGGGTTTCATGATGGAAAAGTTTATTTAGGGTGATTGGAATCTTTCACCCTAATCCTTATTAAAGTTATTTCTCTACTTTTTTTCTTTCTATTTTACCATAAAAATTCAAAGTCGATAATTTAATTTATTGATGATGTCGTGTGATATTTTTCTTCTTTTTCATTTGGACAAATTAATTTCCATGATCTGAAGAATGTGAAATATTTTTTTCTCAGAAAAAATATTTAGTTATTGAGTTGACGGGAAAATTTAAAAATTTAAGAATTATTTTGAGTTGTTGAAATTGTTTTTTAGCAATGAGAAAGAAAATTATGGAATTTATAATTCAATAAAAAAGTTTGCAATTTCAATTTTCATTTAGTAAGCAGAATTTTCCAATAATTTCCACCTCTCTAATTAATTCGATAACTTTATAAAACCAATGAAACAATTTCTCACAAAACACGAAAAAAACATAAAACAAATCAAATTATCTTAAAATAAATTCACCTAACCCAAACAAAATTCTGCAATACCCCATAATTAATTCATATTCCCCATAAACAAAATAAAATTAAAAACATTCTCTATCGATCAATCTACATCGACCAACACCAAAAAAAAAAATCCAACCCTCTCTGTAATTCATCAACGAACAACATCTCAGCCAACCCTTCATCATTTCTGCCAATTAAACAATAAAATAAATCAATCCACAGGCGCAACCACCCCAAACAGTTGTTTTCAACGATCTGAACAAACTCCCATTCCTCACAAATACAAAATAAATAAATTTTCCCACCACCAAATAAGAAAGAAAAAAAATAACAAATAAAAAAAAGGATAAACTTGGCATTAATATCAGCCAACATTCAAAAGGATAAATTTATTCGTTTATTCATTGCATTAATTTTTGAAATAAATATCCACTAAATTTCAACATATTAAACAAACAATGTAACATAGCTTCAATGTATATGTATACAGAATAACACAAAAACGCACTTGAGTGCAAGTAGGGCGTGATGAGTCGATACAGAAGTAGGTAGAGCCAGAAAGTCTGCGTCATGGAAAGTGAGAGTATAACACGCTTTCGAAGGGGTGGAATGTGCAGTGTTGTGAATGCGGCCTGCACGTCTCTCTTTCTTTCTTTATATCGCTCTCATTCTCTCTCTCATTTTCTCCCCTACATTGTATATATATTTCTCTACTAAGCGACCTTGCTATGCTCTATAAAACAAACAATTGTTCCTACAAACAAATAATATTTCATTCTTATTATTTCATCGTAGTTTAATTAAAATCGAAAAAAATATAGAGAAACAATATTTTTCTCCATTAATACGACAATAAAATAGCACTGATAATTTCACAACTTTTTCACTATTTCATTGTTCTTTGATATATTTGTTTCTAATTAATTCAATCCAATTATTTCTACTTTCAACTTCCAGCTCATAATTATATTTATATTTCATACTCTCAATGTTTATAAATAAATTGAAGTTATATTTCGTGATATTGTGTTTGATACCTAAAAAATTAAATAAAAAAATGTTGTATTTCCTGCTTAATTAATTTCTTTTTTTCTATCTCAGTTCAAGTTGTTACGCGTTGCATTGATTTTTTTTTTCACAGTAGCCTTTCCTGCCTATTTTTTTCCACCCTTTTCTATTCTTTTTTTTTGTATTAATAATTGTGTTGAGCACGCGCACTATGTATATAAATGTACATATGTATGTGTATATGGATGAATATAATGCAGTTGATGACGTAGTTTCGTTGCATTTCATTCGCTAGTGTAAATCGGCCTTTTAACGATGAAACACGAGGCGGAATCGCATGCGCGGTAGAGGCGCCGTGCAGGCTCGTGTACGTCTTCGATCCAAACGCCGGTGCGGGAAAAAAAAAAGAGGGTGGCGCCTACAGAGAATTAAATATATTTCTGTATATTTGTGTGAGTGTGATATATATATATATATATATATATATATAGGTAGACAGTGAGCTTTGAAAAGTGAGAAATGTGTCACGAGGTGGCGACGCCAGTCAACAACACTAAATAATATTTATTTTTAAAAGCAATTCAATAATTTTGGACATTTTTAGCATTCTGAAAATAAAATTCTCAAGAATTTCTTATTTCAGTGGTGATTTAAACAAACGAAAAAACGTTAAAACGGATCTATTTTCATTACAAGTGATTTTTTTCGCTAAATTTAAACAAATGAAATTGAAATTTTCCATTATGTTGCATTGTATGAATTAAGAATTCACAGTTATTCTTATTTATATCACTGCATTTCCAATCGTACAATAGAGAGTTTTTGACTGTTTATAGGATATTGTAGAATTAGATCAGATGGAGCAATTTGGATTAAACTAAAAGAATTCTCGAGAAAATAAATCTAAATCATCATTTTTCTTTCCAATGTCCATTCATTCCCAACTGGTCCACTTTGCTCGAATCTTCCCTACACATGCAATACAAGTTTATCTACAAAGTCGATCAACGATACAATACGCTTGCGCTGTATTTTATTGGCGCAAACAATTCCCAATAAACCAAAGAAAAAAAGAGGAATAAAAAATCCAATTCCATCAAGCAAATAATTAAAAATCCGACAATTCATTTGCTCACTTATTCAGTACATAAATATCACAAATGATCAATTGATTACCAAGAATCTCACAATATATCGTCCGTACAGGTTTAATTTATATTGTATAATCAAAATCAATTCCAGGAACACGTTGAGACGAGTAAAAAGAAGACGATGATGAAGGTGAAGAAGAACTTGAAGAAATTCATGATCCAACAAGTCTGTGACTACAGACAAGATGGAAGTGTTTCGGCGAAAGAAAATAAATGAAAAAAAGAATGGAAAAAAGAAAAGATGAAAAAAAAAGAAGGGTGAAAAAAAAGCAGGATGAGAAAGAGAAGAGAGAAACGGCGGAATAAAATAATATCAAAGTCAGAAGAATTTCTTCGTATTCTACGAAATTGGCTTGAGAGTCCAACCTAACGGATTTTCACCTTTCTCTCTTTCTCTCTTTTGGTTCTCATTCTTCTTGGCCTTGCATCGTCGCACCGCGTTGCAGCACACCAATACCACCATCACTGCCGCCATCAGCGTCGTTTTTCGTTGTCGTCGGTGTTGTCGGCACGAGAGACTTTCTCCATGAACGGTTAGGTAGTTTATGTTGGCGCGCAAATTAAAGAATAAATCGAAAAAGAAATATGAGAGAAGTTAATATGAAGAAAAATTGAAAATTTCCGCTATTACAAATACTTTTTTTTTGTAATGGAGATATCGAAGACGAAAATAATGAAATTCAACTGGATTAGTTCAATCCAACACTGAGTGGAATTAAATAATAAACAAATCAGAAAGTATCATCGTGTCGCTATAATTAACGGTGAATTCAACGAGAAAATAATTTAGATAACCCAAAAAAAAACTGTTCATTCATCAATTTGAAAAAAAAAAAGAATAATTCAATAATATATATAAATATCTAAATAAATCTTGGTCAATTATACCTCAATATCCATTGTCTATTAAAAAATAAAAACAAACCAAAAAAAATACCATCAATTCATTATTTATTCCCTCATTAAACCTTTTTCTTCTTCATTATTGATGAATATGCGTTGTTTATATATTATTATTCATTACATACGACACATTAGCAATTTCTCCTGTACGTCTGACTCTCATATACACATCGACATGTACTTCCGAAACGGTACTTCTAACTGTAAAACGTGACTCTCGCGCGAGAGGGGACACGAAGCGTAAGACTGGAAAAATATGCTCGAGCTCATGTGCGCATATGCAGGTTTCAAACTGTCTGTTCGTATACCTCAACATCAAAAAAAAAAAGGAGACGAAAAAATTCTTTTAAATAAACATAGCTTTTTATTTAAAATTATTTTTCTTTCACAAAACCAACAAATACATAACACTCCATTATCTCCCTTTTTTCATTCACTAATTTTCCTTCATTTTGTTATTCCATTTAACTCACTATTTCTTATACAAAATCAAAATATCCTCACACGCTATAAATAAATAATTTACCGTACTCGTTGATGCGCCACATTAATCATAAATGTGACTATTTAAATAAACGCAAATAAAAAAAAAGAAAAGAACAACCAGTAACACACTTATTTATAAACCAGTCACAAATTAAATCATGAACAATTAATAAACAGACAAAATAAATTACCAAAATTGAATAAAATGAAAACCACTAAAAGCAGACAAAAATTAAACATCATCCGACTGAATACAAATAAAAAAATTACCAACCACATGCATTACATAAATATTCATAAACTAAATAAACATGAAATTATTTAATAATGAATAGATACAAAAAAAAAATAACCGAAACTGGTAAAAATATCAAAAGCCTATTGAATTTGATGGGGAAAAAAATGTTTGTTCATACACCAGACACATTTCCAATTAAAAACAAAAGAATTTGGTGAAATAAATGCCAAAAGAAAGGAAAAAAGATTGAAATGTAACAAAAAACACAAAATTTTTTCTCATCCTTCCATAAATTTAATTTGTATATATATGATCACGTAATGTAGGCTTGTCGGCGAATATACCGCAAGACATTGCTTACGTCACAGAAGAATCGCGAAGTAGAAAGGAGGATATATATATATGAGAGAACATAGTGGTACTATATGTATAGTACACATGGACGCATATATAGAAGAAGAGCAAGGTGAAAAGAAGTACAAGGTGAAGCAGACGGGGAAGCAAGAAAATGTTGTGTGTCTGTTGCTTTCTTGTCCATTGCATGGAGCATTCTCAAAGCAAAAGACTATGTGTGAGCTTGGTCTCACTATATATTCGCCGATAAACATCAGACGAAGACGAATAGTTGTGGTGGTTAGTAATAGTAGAAGTAGTAATAGTAGTAGTAGTAGTAATGGTAGTGTTATGTACATGATAAAGATAAAAAAGTTCGCATAAAAGGATGCAAGACCGCTTGTGGTGAAGCCTCTGGGTCACCTGGTCGATGCGAGTTCGATTACCTTTTACATATCTACATATATTTATTGTAAACAAACAAACTCTCTATTTTTACAATGTTTATAAATAAATTAACTATCAATCTTACCATAATCGTTAAATTATTCAATTATTTTTAATTGCAGTAAAATGTGTCGCATGTAATTTTATATTATTTTATATTCATTAATAAAATATGAATGAAAAAATTGATAAATAATTAAATAAATGAATAAATGGAAGAATTAATTGTTCGTTATTCTATAGTAAAATCTTGTGTAATTTTTGTTTTATCGTGTCGATTTTAATTGTTGTTAATCAAAAATTTCACGAGATATTTTTTGATTTGTTTTTTTTTTTCATGACTATTTTATAATGATTATAACAATGGAAATTCAAAATAAACCCTCAATAATGTATTTATAAATAATGAAATGAATGGATGGACAAATTTATTTGAGTACTTAATATTGACATCCATTTATTTTCTCACGTGATGAAAATCGATTATTTCATTAATTCATTATGTAATATTCATAATCGATATGGAAACTCTGGACGTAACTTCAATTTACCATGTACATATTAACAAATAAATGAATGAATGAACAAACGAATAGAATTATGAATATAAAATTAAACAATAGCCACAAATTATTGATGTTTCCTGTCGCTCCTCTCAACTATTTCCACACATGAAATTGAATAAATAAATGAATTTATATTTCTATTTCACGCAACAAAATGTTCTCTCACCACATATATATATTCATAAATACGTTTTCATTCAACCTCTTTTCAATAAAAGAATTACATAAGATAAAAATGGAAAAAAAAACCAAGAGGGCGCTGGTTTTACAGTACTTGGAATCAAGTAATTCAATTCACAATGAGACTTGAAGCAACAAATAACTTCGTCAAAAGAAAATTCGCTTCATCCTTTCAAAAGAAAAAAAATGGCAAATCCAATTTTCTCTCCAATGACATTTTAGTTCCTGCAAAACACTCTAAAACAAAAGAATCAAAAACACTTCTTCAAAGAAATTCACTCAAATAGTCTTTCTGCTATCTCACACGCCAATTCATTCGACAAACAATAACAAACACAAATTCTCAAAAGAAATTCTCATCTTTCCTCACATTTCCAATCCCGAGAAACATCCCAAACTCAACTTCATACATTCTCCAACACCCCTATCATCAATAAATACTAAAAAAAACACCCATTCACATCCCTCAAAATCCTAAGTCAGCGTCACACCGAGTATCAACTCAAAATCCCCAAAAAATCCTAACCAACTTCAGTGCAAACACAACAAACAAATCCATTGAAAAACCATCTGGCAAATACTCGCAAAACCAATAAAATCAATTCAAATAAAACAAAAATTCATCAGATAAGAGACCAAGTGACTAAACGAGACAGAGAGCCTAGAAGCATAAAAAAAAAAGAAACAACAAAAGAGACAAGGTAGGCGGACGATATGCAAGTAATTTATGTTAGTTCTATCTTTGCATCCACGATTTATAGAAAGAGTTATTGCATTATATATACACACACAAACGCACACTCATACAAACGCATATACATTATCCACATCTATACACTAATATATACCCACTAACACAACTAGAGAGAACGGGGCATTCGTCTGCGCGATAATACATAGCGGTAAATCGTTTCCATCTCTTTCTTTCGTTCCGTCATGTGGGCCAATGTTCATGAAACTAACAGAGACGATGAGAACTTTGTAGAAGATGGAGAAAATAATACATATATATATATTTGCGCGGGCGCATTCACGATATCATAACGATATATATATATATATATATATATATATACATAAGTGTGTGAGTATGCATAGTTTATTTATTGGCCTAACAACAAGCGCGCCAGTTATTTCATGTCCGGGTTCAGGGGCAGTTAATATGAGTAAACAGCGCGTTTATGCATAATGCACTATTGTGCGACTTGCGTGCTGTTCCTTCTTCTGATTCTTTGCCATTAGTAGTCTATCCGTTCATATCACAATACTTGCGAGTCTAATTATACATTTATCAGGATAATCCTGTTATTTTTCATTGTCATTTGCAGTTACTTTTTGTAGGTAAAGTAGGACAATATGAGTTTGCTATTTTTCATCGTTTTTGAATTATATTAACTATTTTTTTTGTTTACTTAAGTCTTTTCTTATCATAAATTAATCAATAGTGTCTGACATGTGTTTGAATTTTGTATTTTAATTCACTCGGTATACTCAAGAAGGAATTTGATGGAGTTAATTTTTCTTTAAGATTTAAAATGATATTTTAATTAGTTATATTTTATTGTGAATGGGAGAGTATATGAATTGACGGTTGAATGAGTTTCTTTGATGATGAATGAATGAACAGAAACATATATAAAATTATTTTGAATATAATTTCTATGTTGACATGAGAATTCGTAGATTACAGACAAATCCATTAAATATAAATGAAATAATGAATTTTAATTTATTCAATATCAATTAGTTATCTAATACTTAAAAATTCCTTTTGTTTAATTTAGTAAAGCCGACCCCACATAGAAAAAACAAATAAACTAATTGAAAGAAAAAACAATGGCCATGAAAAAAATGCCGCAAAACACTTTTTAAAAATTTCAAATAAATTGCGTCACAAAACCGTTTTACAATTTCAATTTAAATCCGTTAGACGAACCATAGTTCAATGCTCTTTCACCATTTTTTATCCCAACATTAATTTTTTTCTCTCTATTTGAAATAGGTCCCGTATATATTTGGTGTACGAAATTTCGTGTCTTAACACGCACCGTGATATAATCTCATGAACCATCGACCGCGCGTCTCACTTGTAAAACATTTTTTTTTATTTCTTATTCTTTATCATTCTATTTTGTTCACCCTGCCACTTTCACTCCCCCATTTCATTTGTCCACAATGAAAGGGAAAGTAAATGTGTATATACATATATATATATATATAAATATACAGTAACATATATACGCTGGCCTCTATTTTACAAGAGAACCCTCTATCACATTTTTCCCCTCGTTTCTCTCACGTAAAGATCAATAACCCAAATATATTTGTGTACATACAGGGCTACAAGTAAAATAAGCATATTTTTTTTCTCTCTATTTCTCCTTCTCTATTTCATGAGCAAGGTGAATAACCTCAAAACTCGTTAGAATACAACATAATTTATATTTTATGTACCATAAAATATGAGTTAAAAATTTCTTAAAATATCAACATGAATTCGTTAATAAAATTATTAATTTATTCATAAAATAATTGACCACAATATTTCACTTGTGCGTAATATTCAAATTAATTTAACTAATTTACACACAGATATTTCTATTTGAAAAAAAAAAGTAATCGTTCGACGTGTTCAAACCTGTCAATCGATATTTGATTGATTATGAATAATCACAATTAGACAACTGGAACTACTGATGAATCAAATTCAAATATAATTCATCTGATTATTAAACAGTTGGAAAATATTTTTTCTAGTTCATATGTTGAACTGGAATTTCAACTTTTTCTAATTAACATTTATCTGTCGAATTGACAAATTAATGATTTTGTGGTATTGATTGAAATTAATTTTTTCCATCCGACAAATGGCCCACATTTTTTTCTTTCAGATTCATTTTCTCAATGGTAAGACGAGTCATGATAAATTCAATGAAATATCAAACCCATACGGCTGTTAAATTCAGTTTGACAATAATTTCACATTGAATTAATTCTTCTCTATATGTATTGAATAAAAATAATATTCAATAGTAAATAATTGGTATAATTAACATTCCTATGTCTCAATAATATTTGACGAATAAAAAAAAAACTTTCTCAAATACGCAATGATGATGTGTAAAACTGTTTATATCTACATGCGTGTATTATTATTACAAAAGAAAGAAAAGAAATCTTTGTCTTCGACATTTATTTAACAAAGATAATTTTCTCCTTTTGAATCGAAAGAAAAAAAAAAAAATGATAGAGATCTTAATTTGTTGAGTATTATTGTCATAATGAGATATTTTTACATAAAATGATTAATATCCTTACAAATTAATTTTTAATCTTGTACATGATGTGAGTGTGTGTCGAGTGTGTTCATAGATTATTTTCAAGGCAACACACCTCAAGTCTATTCACATCTAGCGGTCATTGCACGAGAATAAATAAAATAGAGAAAGAGTTAAACACGAATAGAAGAGACCGCCCATCCTGTCTTCCTTCGGAAGTTGATCTAATGCCTACATCAACCTTTTTTTTTTTTTTATATTTATATATATATATATATATATATATATATTGCCCGTTATATCTACAAAAAGTCAATGCCCGATTTCATAACGGAATAAAATTTAAATATATGAAGAGAAGAAAATGTTTGTGATGAGAATGAGAATGGAATTGAACAATCAAATTATGACGTCAATAGATCAATAAATTTTTGCTAATAATTATTTGTTTTGTTTTGGTGACTAATAAAAGCCATTTTTGTTCATAAATTTGATTATTTTCTAATGAAGTTTCATCACAAGGTGAAATTGACATTAATTAAAGTCGAAGTTTTGTATTTATTTTTTTCCACATTGACGATGTACAAAGATAATTCTGAAACGAAAAAAAAAAAATTTCCCACCATGACATAAAACAAAACCAAATTTATATCATAATCCCAACATATTCACCAACAATTTCCCACCAAGTCATAATTTTTTTTATACTTCACAATAATCTCCAGTGATTACTTTCATCCCCCTCACAAATCTCCCAAAAACTCTCAAAAAAAAAAAAGAAAAAAACTCTTTTTCCCCATCCTTCCAAAATAAAACTTTCGAAAACTCTTCCAATGAAATTATTCCCAAAATTCAAATTAAAAGCCTCACCTATAACCAACAACAAATAAAATTCCAAATATTTCTAAAGAAAAAAAAAAAAGAAAGCCCCCAAATAAAAACGGGAAAATCCACACACACTCTTAATATTTATGAGTAATAAAAATTTTTTTACGACTAAGCATTAGATGAGTAAATTTCCGGAGAATTTTATTAAACGTAAAAAGAAAAAGGGAGAAAAAAAACCCACAGGTGAGATTGCCGTATTTTGGATTTATATCCCCCCTCACACACACACACGTACAATCACAAAATTCACACATGAAATTCATATATCCATACATTCACACCAACACACCAATACATTTGTCAAATAATCTAAGAATGATGAAGAGGCCCCCACAGCAGGGCGATAAACAGAAGGAAAAAAAGAACAAAATTCAGGTGGATCCCAATGAAATTCCAATGGTGTGAGTGACTCTCATGTGAGTCAGGTATATATAACTTGTTCCACCAACACACGTGTTGTGTGTAATATTCCAAGAGGTCATTGACATCCAAATTCGATGAGCCCTTATCCAAAAAAAGTCATTTTATTACGTCACACTACTAAGTAAATATATACGTACAAGTATTTATTCGAAATATCTCGACATTCTATCGCTCTTTTCACACTGGATTTAAAGTCACAATATAATTCCTATAAGTTCATTGATCCGAAGATAAAAAGTAAATTAAAAAGAAAATAAAAGAAAGAGAGAAAGGTGAGAAGAAAATGTAAATGGACAACAAAATTAATTTAACTGCTATTGATAATATTAAGTTAATTAAAATTGGCTTTGGTGATTAATTTATAGTGGAATGTACAATCAAAATTAAAATCTCTTATCATTTCATATGTCATTTATCAATGCCCATTTTATATGCATACGAATTTTGTCTTTGAACAAAAGACATTTTCTTCATTTTTCATTCAAACATATCAATTTCTTCAATAAATATTTATTCATATTCGTACGACTAATTGCATAAAAATTGGAGTGATACAATTTTTCTTTTTGTTCAACATAATCTCGTGCATAGCAAAAATTCAATTCTAATAATACCAATAAAAATCTTTAATTTGCAGTATTTCATTAAAACATGCATTCCACCGTATAGTTAATTTATAAAATTGATTCAATTGCATACGGAAAATCAAATCAATCTAGCAAATCTTCATATCCACAATCCAACAGTTTATTAATTAATAATAATAAGTCTGCTCACAAGACCGAGATCCGCATCAAAGTTCTCAGAATCAATTCTCGGTCAGTGCTCCCATCCTGATCAACGAACACCAAACACTATTTTCAATTCCAAAATTGACATGTGTATCCCACCATCAATAACCCCATCGTCCATCCTCCATTAAAACTCCAATTAATTCCCAGTAAAAAAATAAAAAAATTAACACTCAAATTTCCTCTACACTCATCAACACTTTCAATCCACCAAAAACCCACAAAATACCCAATTGTTTTCAACCATCAAAAAAAATAATAAATTACGAAAGCATCTTTTCAATTCTAGTTCATACCATACACAAAACAAATACAAATCGAATGAATACTTGTTCAATCCAATCGGTACATTATCACCCAAGAAATCATCATCGCCAACAAGAAACAATTCCTCTCAAAACATCCTCAAACTTTTCAACAATTATAAACACAATAAATTATATCTCCCACATTTTCCAACTTTCCAAAGAAATTCTTTCACTCAAATACTCCATAATAATCCCCCAAAAATATCATACAATAACAATACATAAATACAACGAGACAACATATGAAAATCCCATAAAATATTCGATCAATGTCCTCTTCATAATTAATCGAAACTTCATATAAACACCTAATCCGCATCAACGACTTGATACATACATATGTAATACATAAATAGATATATATATATATATATATTTTCTCTTTTGCTTACTCACGAGCTTGTATATTACGTCGGTCACGTATCAAGGCCCGTGACTTTGAACTCAAGTGACTCGCTCTCTTTTCTCTCAGCGTAACGTTATAAAGATACTATATAACGTTACGCTGCGCGCTGCACCAACGGACGATAACGTTCGCGTCCCCCTTTTCATCTCCCCTTGGCCTCTGGACAACAACGTAACACGTGCAAGGACGCGCGAGCCTTCACATATACACATACACATACACATCAAATAAATAAATACATATATACATTACTGAAGTGCCGTAGACGCTTCGGTTGATGCTCTTGAAATTCAACGCTACGATGCGGAAGACTTTTTGTTAATTCCATTTCTTAATTCAATTCATTCATTGACACGCAATTTACCCTTTCTTTATTCACAAAATAATCCAACGGTTAATGAAGATAATAATACAATTATCAAATTGGTTCGCTAGGGGATAACAATAATTGTGTAATATTGTCAATGAATTAACAATCAAATAATTTTTTGTATAAACAATGAATAAATAATTTGTTAGGATAATGATAGAGTAGAGAGATTGGTGTAGTGGTTAAAATGATTGGTAAGATTTTCTTTTTCGGAGTTCTGCGAACCCTAATACTGTATGTATGTATACATATATACATGCGTATGTCCAAGTGTAACGTGTACGAGTGGGTTTGAACCGGCGCGAATGCGCGCGCGATCAACCGCGTGGCCGGCAAGCACCTGCGGTCGACGACCCTCATGAGAGTGTCGTTGTGTTATCGAATATCTCGCGGGCGACCCAGCGACGACAATGACCGAGTGCATAAGAATTTTTTTTTTTACATTTTTTTCATATTCTTTTTTATTATTTTTTATTCATCGTTTCCTTCTCTTTGGGCTTATTTTTACTTCTTTTTTTTTTCACCTTTATTTCTCTTTCCTTTCATGATGGAGTTTCGTCAACTTACGCAATGTGTGTATGTATATATACACGAATAATATTATAAAAGAACGAGCACCGAAAAGATTCTTTAATAGCGGATGCATTTATTCTTGGTTTCTTTGAATAATTGTGGGAGGGAATTTGAGTGAGGGAATTTTTACAGTTGAGTATTTTTTATTTATTCTTTTTTTCTCATTGCTATTCGTTTGATTGGTTTTTTCATTAAATATTTGATTTTATTAGTTCAAATAGTGTTGCGAATAAAACAATGAGAAAATATTTGCATTGAAATAATTTTATTCAATGGAGAAATGATGAATTGAAATTGAGAAAGAAAAAGATTATTGTGGTATTAAAAATGGCACTTCAATGGGATTTTTTTTCTTTATAATATTGTGTGAATGTTTTATTGAACAAGAACACCAATTTCAATTAATTGATAAACAAAGTTGGGAAAGAATAAATTTTGTAAAATAATGAATTTCAAGAATTTCTCATATTTTTCGGTTGTTCCTATTTGGGTTTTATTTCGTCATTTTACGCAATTCAAATAGATGAATCATCACGAAATGTGCTACAAAAGTTTTTTAATGACGCCAAAGAGAGTATCGCAAGTATATTGACGTCATACTTGAGTAAAGAAAGGGGAGAAAGAGAGAAAGAAAGAATGAGAAAAGTTGGAAAGCGAAAAAAATTAAATAGTTGACTCGTCAGAATTTATTTAAATCAGCAATTTTCATTTTTTTCTGTATCATCGTTAATTATCGCAGAAAATAACAACTTTTATTGGCAACAGGAATTTTCGTGTCAAACAAAGCTAATCATATTTATTAAATTATTGTAATATAATATAAACAAATATTTCTATTCTCTCAAAAGTCTCCGACAAAATACAAAATTTTACTTCGAGATTTCCTCAACTTTTTATTATTTTTCTATTCCAATTCCATCAATCAATCGACTTATTAATTACTTAATTAATTAAACTAATTGATCAAATAACAATTCTTTTCCTTACATAATTGCACAAAATCGAACTGAACACACTGCACAATATAATTATTCAGCTAAATCACAAAAATAATCATCACAATTAAAACTTTTTAATTTAATCAAAAAATAAAATTGTCCCATAATGTAAAAAACAAATATTTTCGTCTTCCATCTCAATATCCGCATCAATATATAAAATTGAATACGCCTGAGTAATTTTTGTCACCACAAATATGACCAGTCAAGTGAATAAAATTCTAAATTCCAATCCAAATCCGAAAAAAAACCAAGCAAAAATAACAAATACAAAAAGAAAAATAAATCATATCCAATAACACAAATAATCCGCAACTAAATAATCCATAAGAAAAAACACCAAAGATTATTAATAATAAATTCACCAAGAGATGAAAGCAAAAATGAGAAACGAAAAAAAAAAAAAGGAAAGAACGAAAAAAGTGTAGAAAATAATTTAATCTTTTTCATTAATGACGAGGTGTAAACATGCACATTAATACATGAATACGAAAGAGAGTAAATCCTCTCTGTCTTACAGTAAATGTTGTCGAGTAAGAAACAGCTGGTTTAGGTTGAACGAGCTTCGAGTTCAATGACTGAGGTTCGACGAGAAAAGAGTAAGAGATAGAGTGCAAGAGAAAAGGAGCGAGAGCAAATAAGAAAAGCCAAGTGAAGAAGAAAAAGAAAAAGAAAAAAAAAAACAGAACAAAATACGAAGAAAATGAAAATAAAAAGGCAAAAAAGAGACCTCGAACTCGCCACGACACATCGCGTTTGTCCCTCTCTTCTCTCTTATTCTTTCAACGTCCTCGACCATGAGACTCCTTTTTCATTCGTCTTGTGTAAAAACACATTGTCCACCACCCTCTTTTACGTCTTATTATTTTCTTTAGTGTTTTCATTTACTTCCTATTCATTTTTTTCCCACTTCATTTGCTCTTTTATATCATCATTTTGTATAAATAATCACAATTATTTTATAAGAAAAAAATTCTCGCAACTAATTAAAAATTCGTCTCTCTGATTAATCGATCAATTGATTGGCTGAAATCTCTACTAATTTACCTACATCTTTTCATCATTCGCGTGCACAATAACAATAAACACTATTGTTATTAATAATTACTGTCGAAATTCGTGTTCATTAATTAATTAGTTCACTCATCAATGTATAAATTCATTCATCGAAATAATAATCTATAAAATATAGAACAAAAATACAAAAGAAAATAGAAAGAAAATTTGTTAAATTTTTTAATAACAAATGAAAACATTTTATCCTTCGCATTGTTCTATATCTCCCAGTTTAATTCGATTGCTAATTTCATTAAATAAAATTATTTACTAATAAACAATTAAACTTACGACGTCAATTGAATTCCAGTCATTACTATTTCTCCAATAATTAATCGATTCAAGAATAGAAGGAAATAAATCGATGATTAAAGGTATAAGAAAACAAAAGAGGAATTTTTTACTATTCTATTTTTTTTAAAGAAAAATAATACTTTTGATAATTATAACTGAATATTTAAATTGATAGCGTAATTCATTAAATTATCAAGTGTGTTGATGAAGAAAACGTTTCAATTTTCATTGTGAATTGTGATTATGTTAATGGGAGGTAAATAATTATTTTATGGTCGGAAGGACGAAGTGGTTCGTTGATTTTAGAATATTGTGCATGGCGTCAAGCCGTAAATAGCCTTTTCGAAAGCTCATTATGGTCTTGGTCGTTGTGCAACTATATGCACTAGCTTTGTATATATATGCACAGTGTATATCCATGCATGGGTTGCAGTTTGAAACACGTTTATACGTGACTGTTGGTCGTTACGCATACATACGTTAACGAATGTACAGAGCAACCGTTTCAATTAGATGAAAACCTGCTTTGATGACCTGTTAATTTTTTTTTCCTTCTTCTTTTCTTCTATTCTATTCACCCAATTAATTAACAACAACAGTTCCATTTTTTTTTTCCGCTGTACTTTATTGAAAAAAGAAAAAGTCTTTGATGGAATTTTAATCTTTCAAGTTCATTTGAATATTCAGTGAGAATAAAATTTAGAACAAAATTAAGAATAATAATTTTAGATTAGGAATAAAAATTTGAATTAGTGTCTGTTGATAAATTATTTTTAATAATAAAATTGTGTGTCAATCGAAAGAGCCAGGTGTTCAACTTTACAGTTTTAATAATAATAGAAATAATCGAAAAAGAAACTAAATAGAACTAAAAATTATAGTTTTCTTCCTTCTTTCATCTTTTATTCAACAAATTATCAATTCTGTTCCACCTCACTTCACTAAAATTCCCAAAAATTATTAACATTCCTTCAAATGCCCTCAGTTCATATTCAAAAATGGCTCCAACAATGACAATTATCATCATCATTATTATTCTACCATTCCTCCCTTTTTTTTTTAGCTTCCTCATATTTTTCCTCATTCTCTGCAATTTTACTTTTTTCTTTTCATTACACCACGAAACGATTTCAAATTCCACCTCACGTTAAATCACCTCACCTAAATTGTACCCAAAGGAGTTACAGAAAAGGAACAAGTGAAAGACACAGAACCAAAAAAAAAAAAATGGCAGAATTGCATCAGAGGTAGAAATAATAAAATAAAAATGAAATAAAAAGATGATGATGATGATGATGATGGTAAAAATTGATGGGACCAGAAACGAGGATCGAAAAGTACAGAGAGAAAAGAGAATATACTCATGGCAACCTTGGTAGCCTTGATGTACACATATATACACATATTTATGTATTGAATGTGTATATGTATATGTACAACCGACGATTTATGTCTGTCGTAAAGATGAGAACGTCGAAACCCGAAACTAAACCCGCAATGAGAGATGAAGCTTGGGATTATACCGCACCGAACCCTTTTTTTCCTTCTTTTTCTCTCATTTAAGTATGTACATACATATATGTCTTTGTACGTGAGAGTATCCATGTAGTTGCATAATAATGTATGTATTTATAAATATACAAGGCGTTTACCAACGAAAATTCCACGACGCCTTGGGGCAATGGCAAATAAGATTCAAATATTCGTAACGGTAAATATAAACGCATGAATTAACAACTTTGTGAACATTTGAAGGAATAGAAGAAGAGAGAGAAATAATATAAATGAATATATTTGAACATTATTTACGTTATGTTACATTACGATAATTAATGTCGTTTTCTTTTATTACTTTTTATTTTTTTTCTTAATTTCTAATTCAATGATTCAGTGTGTGACATGATTTATGTGAATTTGATGGTGATAAAAAAAATCAGAGATGATGAATGAGATGTGTTTGAATATACATTTCGATTCAGTATTTATTTATCATTCTATTTTTTTTCCCCGTTGATATTCTCTTCTTTCTCTTTGTTTCGAAACAGTAGGAATGAGCGATGTTTTGAGTAATGGAAGAAAGAATGAAAAAAATTCATATGCATAATTAGATTGGGATTATTTTTTCAGTAGTTGTGATTTTTATTTTAGATTATGTCAACACTTATTCATTAAAGAGAATTTCATTTGGACATATATACAGTTGGGGAATGATCAGAATTTATTATGTTTGTGTTTTATGAGACCAAAAATTTTGTCAATTTCGAATTTTTCACAATATCATGAAAATTCCGACGAACTTTGTCGAATCATAATAACCAAAAAAAAATTGCTCAAATGGAAATACAGAGACGCTCATGTAAATTACAATGTGCTCTACACGAGCATTTTGTCTTTCAAAATCACCCTACGTCACCACTTCAATCCACTCCTCAACTTGACAAATCCAAAATTAAATCCCAATCAACTTCCTCAACAATACAACCCCAAACTTCCACTAATCAATCATAAAAAATATTCCTCAGCTGAAAAATAACCAGCAGTATCATCCGAAAAAAAAGCAAAATAAATCCAATGTGAAAAAGAGAAAAAAAAATAACGAATTGAAGAAGGTTTATATATGAAAGAGTACAAGGAAGAGAAGAAATACGCTTGAGGCATCGCTTAAGGTCATGCGGGGTCACTGCCGTGTCTTTAGTATCTCACGCTACATCTCCGTTTGGCTCGTACAGAATCGAGAAGGAGTATGTATATATATACAATATATAAGGAAGAATATACGCGCGCGCGCGCCCGCGCCCTAACGTTAGAAGAAGATAGAAAGAAAAGTTAAGGAACTGGCCGTGGATTATCTCGACGAGACGAGAGCCCGTCATCGCTGGAAAGACTCGCGCGGGACCGGCGCTTATCGGTGAAACGAGAGATAAGAAAACGCGAATGGGCCCCCGAGGCAGCGGCATTTATATATATATATATATATATATATATATGTTTGTGTGTGTGTGGGTTCACGCGCGCAATCGCCAACTCCAGGAAGTCAGTAGAAAGAGCGAGAGAGTAACGAGAGGAAGAGACACATACAACATGGTATACATATATTAGATATAGAGAGAATGAGTTAGGGGACTATGTGCTGTATATCACTGTGTGTTTTAATGTGTGTGTGCGTATGTGTGTTTGTGTAGAGAAGAGTGGGCGCGAAATTATACGGTCAAAGTCAAAGTGGAAAATATGCGATAGAGAATAATAAAAGAAAAGTATTTATTCCGGCTGTGGATAGAAATTTATTTATTGTTTTACATTTTTTATGCATGGTGGACACTGCGACTGATTTTTCAAAAAGAAATGGAGGACTGATAGAGAAATTTTATTGTTAACAGATTTTTCCACATTTGTTTGATTGGGAAGAATTTATTTAACTGTTGTTGTACTTCCTAATGTGGAGAATAAATATTCTATTATATTTTCATTTTATTATATTTAAAATGATTAATGGTGAATAATGTTGATATTAAGTTAAGAAAAAAAATATGTTTGTCAGTAATAGTTTATAAAATATTTAAGTGAGTTATTGGGCTTTTATCAGATGAACAATTTAGAAATTGTTATTAAATCTTATGCGATTTGAATGAAAATGTATGAATACATTTTATGAAATTTTATAATGGTTGGAGGGATATTGTTGGTGAAGTGCAATGAAGGTGAAGAGTGAAGAGAATATGGAGAGCAGAGAAAGAGAAATGAGAATTGTTGTGGATATGGAAGAACGAGTTGAGAATCATCACAATCATCAAAAGGCAATGAGTACAAAATAAAATTGTGATATCAACCTGGAACAGCAAAGAAACATTTCTACTGTAAATAATTCCGACGAAGACACATCGTTAGTTATTTGTTGTTATCCATTTCCAAGAAATGATCAAATACCGTTAGAGATCGCCTGACAATTTCTGCGAATTTAACATCAATAAAATAAAAATGCAACTGTCAAAATATTGTTAGCTGCTGCTTCAATCTTTTCATTTTTCATCAATTGCTTTGTCTCCCTATCGAAATTTCAAAACAAAAACAAAAACAAAAACAAAAACAATCATAATACTGTGAATCTTTGGCGCCAACGCGCGCGTGTTCGAACACATTTTCAGCATAAGCCACTCTTCCCTCTCCTAAACCCAAACATACACACACAGTTCAACACAAAGTTAAAAGGCGCCTAACAGATGAACGAGAACAAACGTCTCGTCCCGTTCATCCCCACTCTAATCGACCCATCGTTTTCCCCTACCAAATTCTCGGTCGCCCTATCGTTTCATTTCTCTCTCACCTACACGACCCTATCGATACTGTCGTAATATATAAATGCACGATGTTCGTGCACCAACATAAACGAGGGCTATTGCTTTCACGTATATGTATACACCTCAAAATATATATACATATACATTTAGGTACCATGAGAGTTCATTGACCCTGGCTTTTGTTCATGCCCGAACCGGGAAGAAAGAGGCCCACCAAATATATTGCGCGCGCATATAAAAGCCGGGCCAACACGAAAACCGGCGTGCCAACAAAACGAACCAACTCGTTTGCCGCTATCCTAACCTTCTTTTTGTTTTCTCTTCTTCTTCGTCTTCTTCTTCTTATTCTTCGTTTTCTTCCTCCTTATATATATTTTCACTTCACTCACTTATTACTCACTCACTTGTTCACTCACTTCACATATATTTACCTCCACCTCATTCTTAAACTTTTTTCATACTTATTTTTTCTTCTTTCTTATTTATTCTTTAACCATCGCCAATAGAAACTCACTCGGTTGGGTAATCGATCGTATACATATAATGTGCACATATATTTATGTATAGATATATTCAGACGTATAAATGAACCCGAAGGTCTTTGCCACCTGTCGCGGACGCCGCACCAAACTTGTTGCACTTTACTTCGCAATCTCAGCTCATTATTTTTTTTTTCACCAGATTTTTTTTGGCTTTTAATTTTTTTCACTTCCTTATTTCGATTGGAAAAATATTGAATTTGTTGAAGTGAGTGAAGCGAATAAGTTGAATGATTAATTGAAATGTTGGGGGAATTTTTCGGTAGATAATTGAAGTTAATTGCGGCAGAAATGAGAAAAAATAATGATGAATAATTAGATGAGATATAAGTGAAATTTAACGGTACTTTTTCTCATCGTCTTCACTCTCATGGTGTAATCAAGTCTTTAATTTTACAGTATACTCGAAGATGGTTTCGATTGATGAGTTGTTGGCTGAGCAAACTGAAGATCGGCGTACATAAAAATTATTTTATTTGATAATTTTAATACGAATTCATACCTGAAATAATTGAGATTTCATTTTTCGTTTTCCTATTTTTATTTTTCGTTGAATTGAGATGAGCTCGTGAAGACTTGAATTAATATTATTACTAAGATGGATGATAGGAAATGTGAAGATGTAGTTGTGAGAAATAAATAAAATAAGAAATTGATGAATGAGTTAATAAATAAATGGGCAGAAGTCTAAGTTAGTTTATTTTGTTTGGTAAATTCAAATCCGATGAGCAGGAAGAGATTATACGCATCGAGAACGTCATCGATCTACAGCGCCGTATTTATCGACGATTATTCATGCACATATACTATTGCGCACATTCAACGGTGTTGACAAAGTGGAGATCACCCAACAATTTGAATTATACGTCCTGAGGCAGTGATAAACAATATCATGTATGTTTTCTTTTTGTTTAATTTCTCTTCTTCTATTTTTCTTTATCTAATCGAAATGAATAGCGAGCGAGAACAGGTAGTAATGATAAGTATAGAAAGCGATAGAGAAAAAAAAAATGGTGGAATTATCTTAACGAAAATGCTGCAAACTTTTATCTACGGTTTTGTTCATTCCAGTTTGACATGATTTTTCATTTCATTATTTGTTCATTGTATTATATTCATCATTTGCATTGATTTATTTATGTTCTATACAAAATCTTACATGATGGGAATTGTTGATAGAATAGGTTGTTATAATTTTGCTTTTGTTTAAACAAAATGATCAGAAAAAGTCTCTTCAGGTTTGAATACTGAATAGAGAATTCAAGTGTTGTTACTTTCAATTTATTTGAGTATCCATTTTTCCTTTGTCTTTCTATACTTCATGTTAACATAATGACTCAACGATGGTGTGTGATAATTGATATGGCTCTTCAGTTAGCACGTCAATAAATTTTAGGGAAAAGTGGAAGAAATTTGGCGCTAAAAACATTTTGAAAACGACAAACCGAAAACTTTTCAATGTGCCTTATTTGGAATCATATTTTTATATATTGGCTGACGTAATATCTAAAGAACTATTTGACCGAGTGAGTTGGGCAAACGTTCCACCGACTCTGAATCGTATTCGCTATAGTTCAAACTAGAGTCAAAATCATCCATGAGTTATTAAGATTTTTTTCATGACCATAGATTGAAAATTGAAAATCAAAACTTTTGTGTCACTACGACACAAGTGATTGCTCTTTCTTTTTCATTGTTATCATTAATTATTATCCATAATCGTAAAATAGATACTGAAGTGAATCCTGTTGTTTGTTCAAACAGCATTCGATTCTCAATTCGAATTATAAATCTAATCTCACCTCCCTCCACGAGATACCACAAAGAATGCAATAAAACACACCAAATTGCACTCAATTGCACTCAATTTCTTCCATGAAATCACAGAAGTACCAACTCATTAACATCCCTCAACTATAATTCTTATAAAATAGAAAATGAATCAATCAACGACCATCTCCAATAACTAACTGATAAGAACGTCCTCTGCATAGCAAATAAACGACAATCAAAATTCAAAATTAATTAAATTTCGAAATATTTTCCTAATCATTATCTCAATTAGATTCAGTGACGACGAAGGAAAAAAATTAGTAATTAACATCCAATCAGTTATAATAGAATAATTTCTCCTATTATGTGCACTTCAGCGTTTTATACGTATATGTAAGTGAACATATACTGATATATGTTGGGATTTATTTTAATAGAATGAATAAGTATACACGCAACTAAGTTTTACTAACGGCAGATTATCTTTATATAGCGCCGTTCATTTCGGACGCTCGACTGCTCGTGAGAACGGTAAAAAACGTGTTTATACCTGTATATATATATAGATGTACGTATGTATATATATAGAAAAGTGTGTATATACTCATATCAAAATAGATATGAACACGATTTGCCGATTGTCGGTTACGCTTTGACTAATTCGTTGCACACAATTTGAAAAAGAATAAAAAAATTGTGTAATGGCGAGAATTGTAAAGAAACAATTTTATGTTCACATATACATGGATGATAAATTGAGTGTTATTAATCGTTACAATTGTTTATCAGACTCACCTCTTATAGTGCTGGGCATCTTGTCCGCAATGTCATATCCTCGTATCCAAATAATGAAAAACACGAATTTTGTTTGTATATAAAAATAAATTCACTTCACAATTTAATCCAAATTGTTTAACGGTCATTTATGAATTTCATTGAAAATTACACTGAGTTTAAGACGATTAAAAGAAATGGATAATGATGAATGTAAAAAAATATTTCTCTGTTTATGAATTGTAAAAATATATCTAATTTGTCTCTGTGACTTTTTATTTTCGTTTGTTTTGTGTGATTTTGTTAATTAAAATTATTGCGGTCCGAAATGAACAGGTGTCAAATACACTTCCACCGCATTTTGAATTTTCATGGGCAACTATTTCAATGTTTATTTGTTTATTAATCTTGATAATTTGATTTGAAGAATAAAGAATTGTTCTACGGGAATTTGTTGTTTTGTTTAAATATGATCGTCTATTTTTTCGTAACGAATAAACATTTAATTCGCACGTTGAAGAGATTTAGTATTTCATTGATATTAATTTGTGTACTGGTTGAACGTTCACGACGTTTTTGTAATAACAATAAAAGTAAAAGAATAAATGAAATTGATTGTAAATGCAGCAATAAATAAAATAAAGAATAATCTAACAATTAAAATTCGTAAGTTTGATAACAATCATTTATCTCTTGTTCATTTAATTATTTTCTTTCTTCCATTCAGGAAAAAAAAGTGATTGCTTAATGTTAATAAGAAAAAAACTATTAAAATGTGGTGAATAAATAATCAGAGCACCATAATTAATATGAAAAGATAAAAACAGCAAAGACAAAACCAAATAGAAAACAACACTCGCGACACATAGATAAAATCACTGCGTGTTCAAACGTTCTGAAAAATAAAACCGTTAGAGTACGAAATTCCGAGAAAAAACAATGATCACGTGATTCTCTGCAGTTATTCTTATTAGTCTATTTCAAAAATAATCCATAAAAAGAAAAAAATGGACGCGAACAAAACACACAGACCGATTACACAAGCACCACCAATAAGAAAGCTTCTTCACAAAATTTGTCCTTCACAAAAACACAAAAGTTCCACAAATGCAACATCAAATTATTTCCAACAAATTAATTTGAATACCATTTGTTGCAATTTCACCACCAACTGTTCACTTGACAGAATTTTATCTATCTTTATCGGATTACGAATTCATTTTGTTTACTTTTTTCATATGAGAATTTCGTAGAATTGGAAGAAGAGGAAACAAAGAAGTTTGAATAAATGGATGGAAATAGGAGTGAAAATGCGGAAATAAAATGTAAATTGACGTTTTGGTGATTTTGAATGTCTTTCTGTAGTTTGGAGGTGCGGTGGTGGTGGTCGGTGAGTGACTCTACCGGGCAACGGGGTACACAGAGATCCACAGGTGCTCGTGGCCGCAGTGGCCCTTACCACCTCTCTTCCACTTTCCCGCTTGTTCGCTGTTGGTACCAGCTATCCACATACTCCTCTATCCTTCCCCCCACTTTCACAGTTTACAGTCAACTTGTATTGGCTTTAACTTTGAAGCGGTGTTTATTGCTTGCTACGCGCTTATATATAAATATATATATATATATTCAATGCATCCGAATTTATACGAGGAATGAATCAGAATTTTTCACTGCTATAATCATTTATTTATTTTTATTTCTTTCCTTTGATTTTTTTTTGACGCGTTTGAGAATTTATTTTTGATTATTCGTTGCTTTACTAATGTATTTTTGTGACGATTAGATGAATGATTAATTGAACTGACTTTGTAAGTGTTTAGAAATTATTTTTAAGGAAATAAAAATATTGTTTTGTACATTGTCTTTTTTTTTTAATTTTTGCGACGAATTTAATTATTTCATTTTGTTTTCTTTGGTTGTTTATTTATCTGAATATTTACTACATAATGTTGTTTCTAATTTTGAATTTGGGAGAGAATGGAAATTGTGATTGGGGAGGATAAATTCTATTTCATGATATTATCATTGACGATTTGTCCCTGTCGAATATTTCACTGTGATAGTTTGGAATTAATTTGTTTGCGCTGCTTTTCTCTTTTCCAGATTCTTCTTCATTGTCCACCATCACCAATTCTATCTTTCTGCTCAAACAGTGATTGGATTGAGAAATTTATCCAATATATTGCGATTGGAATGTAAGCATTTGAATTAAAATCTGCATATCAGTGAACTGAATCTGTTTGCACGTTTATCAAACAAGTGTTCATGTTGAATTTATCAGACGGGTAATTCGAAATTTCAGGCAGAAGTGCGTAGAAGCCGACGTGGATTCATCATTACTAGATAATGTCACCAGTTAATTCTGCTTCTTGTGCCATTTGTTTTATATTATTGACCATAACCTCTGTTGGAGGTGCGGTCAGTAATTCTTCAGGACTATCAAACAATGATACGAATCAATCATCAGCATGGAACTCAGGTGAAATTTATCTGCAATAATTATTATTGATATAAATGTATAGAAAGTTATCCAATCATCATTCAAAAGCCTAACAAGTAATTGATGATTTTTATAATACTAAAACAGGTCGAACTAAGCGTCAAATGCCCAATGAAGCTCCATTTTCATTCCTCCTCAATGTAAAACATGCAACGGACGATGGAATCAATTTGATCTTCAGGAAAGCAGCATCAACTTTAGCTAATGAGAATTTACCTGTGATCACACCGTTTGGTGATTTCAATCTGAATGTTTGTTGATAATTTTTGATATCTGAAATAGAATTCACGCGTAAGAAAGTCCAAACAATGAGTTATAATATTTATTTTCAATAGTTTATGGAAGATCTTGGTGAGTTCACAACTTATCATGATCTCAATAGATGTGCAGCAGTCGTTTACTTCAAGAAGCTGGACGCTTTGGTGAGTTATTTTTTGAGCATATTTAATTCTTCAAGATATAAATGATGTATTGATGATTCTAGTTTGGTGTCATTGGCATGAACTATTACATTGATGGACTTCCATTTGCTCTGATCCGCGGTAACAGACTAGGAGTTGTTGGTGAACCATATGTGAAGAAATATGAATATAAATATTCTCATGTTGTGCCCAGTTTGTATATTCCTGTACATTCTGATGCAGAAGCTTGGGAAAACATTTTGCGTCCAACTGAACCCGATGGGAATCAGCAACTCAAACGACCAGCCACTTGTGAAGCAGGACCGAGTTCGAAACATCAGCGAGTTGAAAAAAACAGTGAGATTGATTAAAATTCCCAAAGTTTTCTAGTCTATTCCAGAATTAAACGGATTCTGCATTTGTAATTAATGTTTAGATGATGAGAAAGAAATAAATGTGGATTCACATGCTCTTAAATACGTTCATCGGGTGGATGTCAAGAAAGGCCCACACGATGCCCCGACGATACAGGATTATTATTTAGAAACTGCAATTTATGTTACTCGTGATATTGTTGAACTCTTGTAAGTACGGATAAGTGAGCTGATGATTTGATAAAGTATCGTTGGAATAACTTCTTTATATGTTACTGTATTCTTCATGGTTTTCTTAGCAAAGGATCCAGGGGAGTAGGCGATCATAATGAAAGAATTGTGAGACATCTCTTGGTTTATTTCAATGCCGTTGATATGATGTTCCAGAAAACACGAACTTCAAGAAGAAGAATGTCCATTAATATCGCCAAAATCATTATTGAAGATGTGAGTATTTTAGTCTTTCATCGATCCAATTTGTGTATCGACAAATATTCCATACTTCACAGAACTTGGTGCCTTTCGATTTCATGAGCAATGGTCAACTTCAATTCTCCAACGTTGTTGCAAAAGTACCGCAATATTTCCGTGATCAACGATTTTACAATCGACCGGATTCATTCGATTATGTATTTATATATACCAGGTATTTTCTCAAAGCTTCTTTAAACCAATGTCAAGTGAAATGAATCTTGAAATTGAGATAATGGTCAATATATTTTTTACAGTCGTGCAATTTATGATGGTTTAATCTCAGCGAACGGTAGGAAAATTTTTCATAACATCACAAGCAAGCGAAAATGATTTCATACATTTCCCATGCATTTCCCCTTTCATGCTTCATCAACATTTTAATTTACAATTTCAGGATTCACAAAACCTGCTCGGGATTTGTACGCAGCTCGACAGAACCACCGTTTTTATGAAGCAGTTCCAATTTCAATAGTAAAATATGAACCCAATTACGCAGACTATATAACTACAATTCACGAAATTGGCCGTGCGTGAGTTGGTTTCGTCATAATCTATTAATTCGAATCACAATTACCCAATAGATTATTCATATCCCATTGTATTCTAACAGATTGAACATAAAGCTAGATCCTCAAAGTAAAGGTGTGGTGTGGACAGGACAATGTTATGGCATTATGCAACAAGATGGTCCCAAATGTAAACAATGTTTCAGATGGAGTGGCGAAAGTATGAATCAATTAAATGCGTTGCTCAGGTCTGTAAATATTGAGAAATGTCTAATAATGAATATCAACACTGATCAGTCTTCAACATCTTGAATTCTGTATAATCTACACTTGTGTAATTACAGTGATAATCGGAATCGTTGCTTTCTTATGAATAATCCTCGATCGCTTTATCCACTTGGTGTAATGCCTTTATTGGGACTAGATCAACAGTGCAGATGTTTCGGTTATCATTATTATATACCAGTATGTTAACACTTCTGGCCGCTTGCTCTTCATTGTTACTTTTATTGATTACTACTCATGTTCGATTTCATGACTCATTACTTTATGATTAGACTGCTGTCTGGAATCCAAGAAGATCTATCTTACCAAACGAATGTATTAAACCACTGCAATGTGGAATCACTGAAGGAACTCTGTTGTCCCGTCAATATACTGTGCTGCCTTTTGATGGTACACCATGTGGTCACGGAATGGTATTGTTGATCGTTAATTGTGCCGAAGTTAATGGAGAGGTTTTATATACTCTACGATATTTTCATTGCAGGCTTGTTGGGACAGAAATTGTGTGAAGAATTCGCCATTGAATCACATGTCTATTCAGGAGTGATCAACAGGATTTGTATAGTTTCAATGTAATTGTATGATGCAGTGGATGAAATTGATTATATTTGTTGGATTGATAAATAGCTTTGTTGTTCAATTTCTTTCATGTCTTTATGTATTTGATCATTGCTGTTGATGTTTTCAGTGATTCCGTCATTGAAGTCATTCATTCATCGTCCTAACAATAATCAATTTGAAGATACAAATTAGGATTTAATAACGAGCTCAAATTTATCGTTTCAGCTGGTTCTCTCCCATTAAGAAATGTTTACTTTGGTATTGATATGAATCACGACCATGCCACGTTCTAGATAGCTGAATTCCGAAGTTTGATTTCATGCAATCAAAGATATTATGAAACATTTGCGGTCTTCTGTTCATACAATAAAGTATCGACATTATTCGTACTGTTAGTCAATACATTCATGTGTTAAATCGATTTTTATTGGTGTAGAGAGATTATAATCGGATGTTCCCATGTTAAAGTCTCTGCCAATGACCTGATGAAACTATATAAAGTCAACTGTTGCACGGTTTTGAACATTGGTAGATAAGCCACAGTAGATCTCACATTATCAGCACGGCAATGGCATCGATTACTTCAATTTTTCATTCCATATTTTTCACTGTGATGCTATTCAATGTCATAAATCGTGAATTTGTATCATCTAGCAGTTTAATCAACTCTACTTCAACACACGAATTAGGTAATTTATCCGTGTCAATAACAATTGCAGTGGAATTAATAATACGAACAAAAATATTTGTTGAGAATGTTGAACAAGTAGAGACCCATATTATAATTGACATTTTGTTTCAACAGGTCGAACCAGACGTGCTCCAAATAATAAGATTCCATATCTAATTAAAATCCAAGTTAAATATGAAACGGACGAACAAATTAATTTACTTTGGAAACTGAAAAATCCATTTTTAGCTAATCAACATTTACCAATAATGCTTCCCTTTGCATATTCTAATCAAGATGTAAGTAAATACATCACTCATGTTGCAGTGCGGAAAGTTGTAATAATACATCAATGAATCATGATAAAAAAATGTTCACAGGTGATGAATAATATTGGTGAATTTGCAATGTATTATGACAAAATCAAGTGCTCTGCAGTTGTTTACTTTTATAAATTGAATGCTTTCGTGAGTTTCTACAATACAATTTGTAAATATAGTAACTTTTCAATGGTCATAACATAAATAATTTATTTTGGATTCCAGTATGGTGTCATTGGAATGAATTACCAAGTTGAGAATCTTCCATTCGACTTTGACCAGGATGGTAATCATCGGTTAGGATTGATTGGAGAGCCATTCATAAAGAAAAATGCTCAACCATTTGCTCATATCATTCCTGAATTGGTTATTCCACCTCCTATGGATAAAGAAGCTTGGAATGACTACCTTCGTCCATTCAATGATCAGATGGTTCAGGAAACGAGCCCTTCTGTCATTTGCACTGCGAGTACAAGTGCTGGAAACCAACGCATGGAACTAGATTGTAAATATGATTGACAATTAATTAAATTTTCAGCTGATACTTAAACTTTTTGGAATTGTGTATTCATAGTTAATGAGGATATAACTGGGAAGACAAATAATGTGAGGATGAGAAAGCGTCGAGATTTTGGGTCGGATAACGAATATTATTTAGAAATTCTTGTCTTTATTACTCGTGATATTGTTAAGATTTTGTAAGTATGAACCTGCATTGGATTGATCCTGAATGTGATTTTGCAGCTATTTAATAATTTCTTGTTTCATCAGTAAAGAGTACTATGGGGATGATATTTACATGGAGTGGTTAGTGAAGTATTTCATTGTTTATTTCAATGCTGTTGATACAATCTTTCAGAAATTTGAAAGCACTGGAACTAAACTCTTTCTTAACATTGCTCGAATCATTATTGAAGATGTAAGTATTGTTTATTGTGATTTGTTATGTTAAAGTTTTAAAAGTTTGACGATTTTTTAGGAATTGGCACCATTTGATTTTATAACTGGTGATAAATTTGAATTTGGTGAAGTGGCTACGAAATTATCAGGATATTTGAAAGAGAATGGACTTTTCTTTACACCAGATTCATTCGACCATATTTTTATTTATACCAGGTGAATTCTCAGAATATTTATCTGTGTATTCTAATGAAAAAATGGAAGAAGTTGATCAATGGATTAACATGTTGTTCGATTGTATTTCTAGTCGTGCAATTATGAATGGTGCTATCGAAACAAATGGTAAGGAACATAAAAAAATATTATTGGTAATAAGATATGTTGTATTTAAGTGAGTTCATATGGCTAACAATGAAATTTTATATTTATAATTTAAGGAATTACCAAATATGGCGCAGATATGTATAAAGCGAGACAAAACAATCAATTTTATGATGCAGTTCCAATCACAGCAGTACAGTTTCAATCGTTCTTTGGGGATTATGCTACTACAGTTTATGAAATAGGTCGTATGTAAGTTGGATTCATTAAAAAACCAGACTGGAATAAATCCTGACTCAGTAAATTCCTTGTTCAGTCACATAACACTAAGATAATTCATGAAAGTTGTGCAAATTGACTTGGTATTAGTTTGCCCAATTGTTTTAAATACTAAAAATGTATTTCCGTTTGGTTTTACAGGTTGAACTTCAAAATTGATCCAAAAGAAGCAGGTTGGACATCTTCAGGTCAGTGTCATAGTGTTATGCAAAGAGAAGGATCCAAGTGCGATAGCTGTTTAAAATGGACTGACGATAGCGAATCGCAATTCATGCAATTTTTCAGGTGTGAATTGATCAAAGACATGATAAGATTGAACATTGTGGTTAACAATTTGAATTTTCTAAATGTTTCATGACTCTCATGTAGATGATACATATTTTGTTACAGTATTAATCGAAATCGTTGTTTCTTCATGAATAAACCTCGTTCAATTCGACCACCTGGAGCGAGCAAGCTCTTGACACCATACCTACAATGTCGATGCTTTGGATATGATTTTTATTATCGGGTATCCTAACTGGTCTTGTAGATTTTCCATTCTCTCACTTTATTGTAAATTTTTAAGTGTGATTGAGTTTTGTTTTTACATATAGAATGGTCGTGGTAGAAGCGAAAGTAATGTCATGGTAAATGGATGTTCGATTCCATTGCGATGTGCGACTCGTCATCCAACTCAGTCACTCTTCGAATTTTCTCTATTGCCATTTGATGGTACACCATGTACTAAGAAAAAGGTCTGTTGTAATTGTTAATCAATCACGTTTAAAGGAATCGATAGTTTTTCTAAAATATTTATTTGTTCATGTGTCACAGGTTTGTTGGGGCGGCAAATGTACTCTAGAGCGACGATTCCAACTGCTAATCTAAATATCAACGATCAATGATGGCACATCAAATTGGATTTAGCATGTTTTAGAAATTAAATACTTGAAAGTTACATCGATATACCTGTTCATCAATGGCTTGTCACTGTGTTACACTCCTATTCACAATTTTCCAATATTTACATTGTCAATACTTGTGATGACGTCATAGTCACGTTCATCCTATTCACATCAAAACATGTGCCCCATATTCAAATTATAAAAACCTATCAGTAAATATTTTTCCTATTCGTCTACAAATTTATGTATTATCACTATTTGTTCTGTCAGTCAGCGAATTGACGACATTTGTGAATAAACATTGACACATAAGAATATATATTGAAGAGAGCTCATTTCAATACCACTTTTAATCATCAAACTCAACAGTTTAGAATCATTATTAAGAGCCTTTCGGTCACATACAATACGGTTGTCAATGTTTCAACGTTATTATCAAAATAATGGCATCAATTGTTTCAATTGTTCACGTTATATTGCTATCCGTGGTCTGTTTCAATAGCACAGCAGCTCATCCAACATCACATGACTATGAAATCCAACAAACATCGAAGAAAACAGGTGAGTTACCTCTATCAATGAACATCTTTATGACATCTGCAATAATAGTTGAAAGAACATATCAAGAACAAGAATTATTAAATATTTTTGATTCATCCAAACAGCTCGGGCGAGACGATCGTTAATTGATACGATGCCTTTTCAATTAAGAGTGAAAGTTAAATATCAGATGGAAGAGGAAATCAATTTAGTATGGACACGAAGAGATCTGACTCTTGCTAATGAATATTTACCTGTAATTCCACCTTTCGCACATTCTGATAAGGACGTATGTTTTGATTATTCCTTAATCTCTGTAAAATTGGAGCGATTCTAGTAAATGCAGTTATCACATCAATAACATAATAATTGTTTATAGATCATGAAAGATGTTGGAGAGTTTGTCGTGTATTATGATCAAACACAATCTTCAGCAGTCGTTTATTTCAAGAAGTTCAACGCTTTTGTAAGTTTGTAAATTTCCTAATTATTGAACAGTGTGATAAATATTATTAATTCCAATTTTCAGTATGGTGTGATTGGAATTGATTATTACGTTGATAGTCTTCCATTTGACTTTGATGACCAAGGTGAACATCGACTTGGAATCATCACAGATTTATACATAAGAAAAAATCGTGAACCATCAGTCCATGTTGATCCTATATTCGATCCACCACCTCCTTCTGATATAGAAGCTTGGAACAATTTCATTCAAACATCTGATCCTGATTCTCGTCAAAGTTTGAAACGCCCAGCTAATGCTGTTCCAGATACGACAGCCAAACACTCACGTACCGAACGGCATAGTAAGTTCAATTAACATTCTTCAGTGTTGCTATCTTCAACCTTATGGAGTCTAATTGATAATGTATTCACAGTTAGTGGAATCATTGAAGCAGCAGTGAATATAAATGAAGAGTACAAAAACGGTACTTCTAGAAGACGTCGTGTTGCTACGAGCAAGCAGGAATATTATTTGGAAACTTTGATCTTCGTAACTCGTGATATTGTTGAGCTTTTGTATGTAACAACTAAAATCTCTTAGATATATTTTGGTATTTATTGATCTCTGTTTTTTTTAGTAAACGCACATTTGGAGCAGATCATTACATTGAATGGATTGTGCGGCATTTGATTGTATATTTCAGTGCAGTTGATATGATTTTTCAGAGATTACAAATCAATAAAGTGCAAATGTTTATGAATATTGCTAAGATTGTTATTGAAGATGTGAGTATTGTATATTATAGTCTAATATTGTTGTTATTCCTCAAATAATTTTTTTCACTGATTACGTTAGGAGTTGACGCCGTTTAATTTCATCAGTAATGACAAGCTCCAATTCAAGGACGTTACTGTAAAATTGCAACATTATCTTGCTGATCAAAAGTCCTACTTCACACCGGATTCATTCGATTACGTTTTTGTATACACGAGGTGATCATGTATCGTATTCAAATATTAAAATGAAATATCACTCGGAGAAGCTGTTGGTATAAATAGTGATACTAATAAATTGTTTGATTTGTTTGTTGCAGTCGTCCGATTATGGATCGTGATTTCCAGGTTGATGGTAAGGAAGTCTGATGATGATAACATTAGAAGAAAAATTAAAGAATTTATATTCATTTGGCTTGGGGCTGTTGAATGATTGTTATTTATCATTACAGGGATGACAAAACATGGTGCAGACTTGTATGAATCTAGGAAACAAAATCAATTCTACGATGTAGTTCCAATCACAGTAGTAAAGTTTAAAAATTTTTTTGCTGACTATGTAACAACAGTACACGAAATTGGTCGGATGTGAGTTTGATTTCTTATTGAATTGTATTGTGAATTATCTAAACTTTTGGAATTTAGACCAATTGTTGCGTTTTATCTTATTGTTCATTCTATGATGGTTTCACATTCATCTCATTTCTAGATTGCAGTTGAAAATTGAACCAAGAGGGATAGGATCAACTTCAAAAGGACAATGTTATAGAATAATGCAAAGAGGTGGTCCTAAGTGTAATGGATGTCTTCATTGGAGTGCTGATAGTCAAAAACAATTTGAAATATTTTTTAGGTTAGTAACAAAGATGATGAACTTAAATTCAGTACAACTATCAGCACATGGAACCTTCTAGCTATTGAATAATATTACTACTCGCTTATATTTATTTATAGTGAAAATCGGAACCGTTGTTTCCTACTGAATGAACCTCGATCACTTCGACCATCTGGGCCAAGCAAATTTTTATCACCATATCGACAGTGTGAATGTTTCGGATATGATTCTCATGAAGCGGTGAGTCAAATTTTAGCATTACAATTCGTATTTTTTTCATTGATTATTACATGCACACTGGATTTCATAGAATATTAAATTAAATAGTATGCGAGTGGTAGGCCCAAATACTCGGTGAATATGTCTGGATGTAAAAAGCCACTGCGATGTACCTTGGTTGATGGAGGCCAATCACATGGAATTCCTACTGTGCAGCCATTCGATGGCACCGCATGTAACCATGGTAATAAGGTATCAATATGACAGTTAGTTAATTAATATCGTTGGCTTAAAACAGGATTCCAAAGTCTTATGTTGTGTTCAAATTACAGGTTTGTTGGGGTGGAGAATGTGTTCCAGACCAAACAAAAGTATTCAAGAATCGACAATGCCGCATCTAATTAATTCTGTGGATGTGCAATGAATTGCTCGCATTCCAATTGATGATAAAGTTTTTTCAGTCTCTTACATGTTACATCAGTGTTCGAAAAGATGAATTAAACTAATTTAATTTTATATATTGGACTAAAATTGTGTGATTTTACAAACCGCTTCTATGTATCCAAAGATTTTTTATTGATTCAACAGTCGATAGGGAAAAAAATATAATTAGTTCGATAGTCTCTATCTCCAACTTTTCAACATTGAACAATGATTGCGCTTAATTTCATCACCTCAGTATTTTCGGCAATTGCGTCATTCCCAATAACTTGACTGCGTTTTTTTCTCATTGAAATTCATTATGTGTATTCATTTTGTTTTAATTTATTTAATTATTTGCACATCGAGCCAGCGATAAGATTTCTTAATTCTATTGGAACATTGTTATTCGAGTACAAAAACATCTGTTCTATTCAAACATCAGGCAATCCGCTGATAAAGATGAACCATTTACATTAACTGAAAAGCATAGGACTCTATCGTGCGATATCGACTTAGATACTGGTGGATAAGCAAACGTAGATTCAACATCATTTGCATGATGGCATCAGCTATTTCAAGCTTCAGGATCATATTCTCCATATGGGCGGCTGGAATATTTTTCGCTACTGCAGAGAAGGAACATCCTGAACCAGATAAAAATCTAACTCACTATACATCACAGTTGAGATCAGGTAAATTATTTCTACAATCTTGTTCGTCATCATCAATATGTTACATAAGTTCAAGTCGTTGAAGGTTTTGATGTTCTCTAAACAGGTCGAACTAAACGGTCTTTATCTGATGTGATGCCAATTATTCTTCAAATCAAAATTCAATTGGACTCAGGAAAGAAAATCAACTTAATATGGAAACAGGAACCACAGTTCTTGGCTAATGAAAATTTGCCTGTGATTGTACCTTTTGCTGATTCTCCATCAAATGTCGGTGAATATAATTTAATCAAATTCGAATTCATGTGGAATTGTATCAATGAACATTCAATATTATCTCAATATTATCCATAGGTGATGGACGATGTTGGTGAATTTGTCATGTATTATGATCGGACGGAATGTTCTGCAGTTGTCTACTTTGCGAAAACAAATGCCTTTGTGAGTAGTTGCCGAACACATTCAGCGTTTTTAATAAATTAATGAGCAATACCTGGATTATTGATTATTAATCTTTCAATTTCAGTATGGTGTGATTGGTATCGATTATTATGTCTCAAGTCTTCCATATTATTTCGACAACAATGGAATCTATCAATTAGAAATCGTTGGTGAGCCATATGTGATGAGAAAGATGAATCAATTCGAACATATACATCCCATGCTTTATCCACCGCCTCCTTCTGATGTTGAAGCTTGGAATGATTTCCTTCGTCCTCCCAATGATTTAGGACAGAATTCTCAACTTCCATCTGGTTGTGCATTAGTTCCAGGTAGACAACTTCAACGGACAGAACTGAACAGTAAGTTAGTTAGACTTTTATTGAAATTCCTGATGAATATCAGAACATCAATGACAATAAATATTCAATCTTTGAAGGAGACAGTCATGAAGAAACAAACACAAACAAACAAAGACGCCAGACGTTAAGAAATTTCATACAGCCGAAATATTACCTGGAAATCTTAGTCTTCGTAACGCGTGATATTGTTGAAATGTTGTAAGTATCAACTCACAATTTATTAACTCTGTATCACATTATTGATGTAAATCCTTTCACGAAATATTTTAAATTTGTTTGCCAGTAAAGAATTCGTTGGAACAGATCATCTTGTTGTGGCTGTGAGATATCTCATCACTTATTTTAATGCTGTTGAGTTTATTTTTCGACAATTAACATCTGTCAGAGAACCACTGACTATCAACATCGCCCAGATTGTATTTGAAGATGTGAGTACTCAACATTTTGATTTATCTGGTTTTACTGCTTTGTTTTTATCACACAGGAGTTGACACCATTCGATTTCATGAGCCAATCTGAGCTAGAGTTTACTGATATAATTGCTAAATTACCACAATATTTGCTAAATCATCAGTCTGTTTATCCAACCGACTCGTTTGATCATGTTTTCGTCTATACCAGGTAATTTTATTGATAATATTTCAAATACCTTCATCAAGAGTTTCAATCTGAAATAATCTTTCTAACAAAATACATCATTTGTTTCTTTTTATAGTCGTACAATTATGAATGGTGTAATTCAGGTGAATGGTAAGTAACATTCATGACCAAGTGTCCATTCTTTTAGATCCGTAGCTGAATTCTTTCAAACTTGTCCTGTTGTCTCATTTTTCATTAGTAACAATAATAAATGAATTGATAATTTCAGGAATGACAAAATATGGTGGAGATTTGTATGAAGGAAGAAAGAATAATCAATTTTATGACATCGTTCCAATTACTGTAATGAAATTCCAAAACTATTTCAGTGATTATGTGCGAACAGTTCATGAAATAAGTCGAACGTACGTCAAATTCATTCGACATTTATGCTGATTAAATGGAGAACTATTCAAAATATTTTCTTCCAGCTTCGAAGCAAAAGGAAATTATTAGAATTTTAATCATGTTGAGTTATGTCTCGTTGTTTTTATTTCCAGGTTCAATGTGAAAATTGAATCAGGTGAAAAGGGATTGAAATCCATGGGACAATGCTATGGTATAATGCAGAGAGAAGGTCCTAAGTGTGACGGCTGTTTCACATGGAGTAATGAAAATAAACAACAGTTCAGAATGTTTTTCTGGTTTGCAGAAAGAAATTGGAATTTTCGTTTTAATTAATATTAGTCATGATATATTGTAAGCCAGTTGTTTCTACTTTATCTTTCATTATTAACAATTTCATTATAGGGAAAATCGAAATCGCTGTTTCCTTTGAAATAAACCTCGGTCACTTCGAGTACCTGGTAGAAGTAGGTTTTTAACACCTCATCGACAATGTCAATGTTTTGGATTTGATCATTATAAACTGGTAATGTCAATAGTTTTTCTACATTATTGAATCTTTTTTATTCTATTGGTTGCTATAAATGAAAGAGGAATTGTGATGTACATATTTGGGTTATAGAGTCCTAGTGGTTTCTCAAGTAAAAGAGTTACTGAACAAGGATGTAGAGTGCCATTACAATGTGTGAAGATATCTCCACATCAAGTATATGAAAGTCTCACTGTACGACCGTTTGATGGAACTATATGTACAGAAAAAAAGGTGCAGTGTAATTATTTATGTTACTGAGTGATAGGAAATTCAAAAGTTCCTTTCACTTCTTTCAGAAAATATCTATTTGTCTTGATAAATTTTTGACGAGTTAATGATTCAACAGCTGCTACATAATATTTATTTGCATGAAAGAACATTCTGTTAATATGGATTTCATAAGATAGTTGAATTTTCTTCTCTGATTTTGCAGATTTGTTGGAAAGGTGCTTGTAAACTATTACCAGTGAGTTAATTTGATGTATGAAGTTCTGGTTGTGCTAGATCAGGATGAGAATTCAAAGAAAAAATGTGCCAAATCAAAATTGTTGCATTTCTTCAATCTTTCTCATCACCAATTGAAAGATTTTTAACAAATAAATAAATGAATGAATTTTTGATGAAATTGCACAATTTGCATTTGTTTCTCTTCATCTTTTCATTCGTGACACAATACAAGAATTTAATTCACCTTATTCTTTTTTTTTTCCTCGTCTTTGTTTTTTTCTTTCTTTCAAATTATCCAATGTATTCAATTGATCTATTTGCACACTTGCCAGACATTGAAATATATATAACCGAAAGTAAATTTGGTTGAATATGTTCCAATAATTTTGTCTCTTCCTTCTTTTGCTTCAATTTTTTTTCCACTGTCGCCATGTAGGCACAACTGACAGGAGTCAATGTCGTTCATCGTCAGCATTTATTAACGATAGTATGATACTATGTGCGCTAACGTGCGCGTGCATGCATCGTCAACGGTCGACAACCTCTCAAATATAATATAATACATTCATACATACCCACACATACTTATTATTGAATCGTAATCGAATAATCATGTCCACAATTTTTTGTTTCGTCACGAAACAAATGGAATATCGATGTCATTGCTTGGTTGATGATGATGTGATGGAGGATATGATGCTAAAAAGAATCTTAAAGGTGATAAAAGAAAACAACTTTTTTTTTATCTGTTTTATTTACTTATTAACATTTTTTGTTTGTTTTTTTTTTGCATATTAACACAGGAGAGGTGGGTTGACTCCCCTCAATGGCATTTTGAGTTGACATGTAGAGAAGGTATAAAGGATAGCAAGAAGTCGAGAATTGTCTGTTGGTGTTCGACGGTAATTTTGGAGATTGTTGAACTCTCTTCGTGTCCTTATTGGTTGGATACATATGAGTGTGTGTACATGAGAATTTGTGTGTGAGAGTGGTGTGATATGTGCTGATGACTCGTCGCAATCTCTAACCTGACTCAAGGACTTCTTATCCATCCTATATCTCACTTCCGTCTTTTGATCCTGATGCCCACACGCACGATTGCCTTGTCCCTGAGACTTTTAAATATAAATAATGAAAAAAATGTTTGGAATGAGAAGAAAAAAAGTGATTTTAATATGAGAAGAATATGAAGAGATTGGAGGTTGAAATTTATAGTGAAAATTCGGATTTTATTAAAAACAGTTGCACAAATTATTATGTAAACTATAAGATATAAAAATGATTTTGAGAATTTACAATGAAGAATTAGTTGGGGGATTTAAATTTTGAAATATCATAAAAGAAAATTAATTATTAAAATTTTGTAAGCATTTTGTTATGTATAAACGAAAGTGATACACACTCGATAATTTGTCAACGATTGTGAATGTATTAATTCAAATTTTTTAAATTGTTTATGAATATTATAATATTTATTGTTAAATCTATCAAAGTACGTTGTAAATTTGCAATCAGTAATTACAGATCATTATTTAGTATAATAATATTATAATTAACTACAAATGAGAAATATAATTTGCTCGACAAATCTAAAATAACAAAAGATTTAAAAGTTTGAAATTATTCTGTGTATAATAAAAACATGAATTTGCAGTGTAAAATCACAGATCGATTAATCGTTTATTAATTAACTTGAAAATTGAATTTCTATTGTGTTGTATACGAATGATAATAATATTATGTACATTCTAGAAAATGAATTGATAAAACCATAATAAATGTAAAAATGAGTGACGAATTTATTTATGGATGTAGGCACTTTGTATAGAGAAATCGATTAATATCAATACGTCAATTCGTTAATTTTATCGAATACCCAACGGCGTTGTATACTCCAAGTGAAGAATAAGAAAAAGAAGTTCGGGGGGAAAAAGGAGACATGAAAAAAAAAAAAAGGTAGAGTATTGAATGTAGTGGGGAGACATTTTGGCCATGGTCCGATGTTGGACTCGAGTCGACGCGCGGCCAAACGTGAATATTCTGATGGTCATTGACCTCATGAACGCGAGCGGCCTTTAACACACCAAAACCTTATATGATTGCGCTTTTAAGAGTTCGTGCATTAATGCCAAAATGTATTCATATGTATGAGTGAGTATGCAATTATAGTTGAAGTAATTTGTATCTTTGCAAATGGTGAAATAAACCAAATTGTTTTACTCCTTTTTCCTACATATCTCATTTTTGTTGTTTTACTCTGGAAAAAATTGTAATTTAATTTTTTCTTTCGTTAATTCAAAAGGGAAATGATTTTCTTTTATGTTAGCTCGTTAGTTGTTTATTATTATTGAAGTTTTTCAACTAGGGAAAATGATTGAAAGAAAATTATTTGTGTTGATCAATTTCGCAGGATATTTAATTGTATTAAAATTGTCAACCATTTTGTATTAACTAAAAATATCGAATAATTTCAATTATTGTATATTTATATCCATCAATTACCACAGGTTCTCCTTTATTTATAATAGAAATGTTGTTAATTATTGTTATATAATTAATTCTATTACAATTAAAAGGTATCATATAGGCAGGTTATTCTACTAATCACTTCCACTTGCTCTGATTCATTAATTTTTAATTATTCTCTTGCTTCAACGACTTTGGAATTAATCCCTTTATTGACACAGTAAATAATTAGTAAAAAAAAACGAAAAAAATATAAAATAAAAGATTCCAAGCTTTTGTATTTGAAATATTCACATAACTTTGTTATTTGCTGTTTATCGCTTTTATTGCTCTTTCTTTTTATGTATTTCACTGCTGTACTTCCTCATCGCCCACACTCCATTCATATCAGTTCGCATTGTTATCACTTTTCACTGTATAGACATTCATTTATTCCCCATACAAACATAAATATTATAAAAAATAAATATTAAAAATAAATGTTTGTGAGTATATATTTATAATTTTCCAGTTTCATTTCTTCCATCATATTATTACAAATTATTCCAGTTTAAAATCAGCCATGCAAAATTCATGCGAATGAATTGCAGTTTTAATGAATCTATAGATTCAAAAAAAAAAATATATATAAATAAATAAATGTTAATGATAAGAATAATGAATGAAAGAAAAGAAAAAAAAAGGATATAATATTAAAAATATGATGTTAATATAAAATAAATGAGAAATATAAAAATAAATATTTAATATAACGGTAAATACTGTAGATGTAACGTAAAACACCTGCCTCTTCTCTTCTTCATCATGCATGCATATTTATTTCGAAATTGTTGCATCAGAATAAATTCCATTGCCTAATGTTATTAATAAGCAAATGCATGAATATTATCTCAACATTATCATCACTTTTATATTGATAGAATGAATTTGTTATTATAATTCAATCTTAGTATTTATAATTGAGGAATGATATAATCGAATTTGTTAATTGGAATGTTATGAAATATCAAACCAATTTGATTCTCTTATTTTTCATAAAATAATACAATTGATAAAATATTCAAAATAAAAACAAATGAGTATTACTCTCGTTCATGAAATTGATCGAACAATTTATCAATTATTGAATCGATAAAGATTATGGGTCAATAAAGTACCGATCAAACACATCGACAAAAATAATTATTTTCAATACTTCAATGAATAAATAAAACGTGTAAAAAACAAGAAATTACAAATGATAAACAAAAATTAAACAAACATGAGAAAATAATGATTGCAAAAAATAAAAATGGATGAAAGAGACAAAATATTGATAAAACAAAAAAAAAGTACAAAGTTTGAAATAAAAGATGTGGAAAAATTAAGGAAATAAAAAGAAACAAATAATTGGAAATATATATGAAAAAAAGAGGGTAAAAAATATGAGATGTGTGTGCGCGCGCGCGTTCACATTCACCCAGCTGGATATCAGCATTGGTTTAGTGCCGACGGCCATAATATATATACAATGCTTCTGCTGCCGCGCGGTATATCAGTGGAGTCAAGAACCTCTTAGTTCGGGGCGCGTCTTCGTCGCATCTTGGTTGAACGAACTGTGGACCATGCGCGCAGGCTCGCGCTCTCAACGTGAAATAAACGTGCGCTCACTGCGCACAAACCAACACTCATACAGCAAAACAACGCTCGAACAACGGTAAAACTCACCGGTATAAGAGTTGCTGGGGCAGACATCACGGTTGTATATAAAATAGTGGTGGGACAGAGTAAAAGAATGAAGAAATAAAACGAAGAAATGTTCGGTAAGGTGAAGAGTAAGAAAGAAGGAGAATTGGATGGCAATTGTGGAAAGGGAGAAAAATTGAGGGGAATAAGATAACGATGACGAAGTTGGGGAAAAAGGAAATGACCATGTTGAAGAAGAAGGAAAAGAAGTGGAAGATTGAATGAAAGAGATGAATATCATGGAATGGGTTTGGAGGAGGAAGAATTGATGTAACACTTCCATCTAGCGGCAAAAATACTTTTTTTAATAGCGGATATGTTACTAAACAGGTTGGAGTCTGTTAAACTTCCGCTTTAGCTTCGAAACTTTTTATACTTTTGATTCTTTTGATTAATTAAACTGGAACATTAATTGATTATTTTATTTTTAGAAATATTGTCAAAAAAGAAAGTGGATAAAATATATAAAATCCTACAATTTTTCCATTTGTTTTTTCCAACTGGCAGAAGTGATAATAAAAGAAGTGACCGATTGATTTACTTCTTCTGGGTATTTCTAGATTAGTCATCGCTCACCACTTCGCACGAACTAAAACTGTTATCTAATAAAAATTCATTTTTACTTTTCGCCTTCTTTTTTCTTCATCGAGATTATTTAATCAATATCAAAATAAAAAAAATTGTCTATTCAATTCATTTGCAGTAGTACGAGTACTTGAAAAAATGTAAATATGGAGTTCAAATGGTCGTTAATTTATCAGAAAGAAAACAGAAAATTTCTTTAACTTACTCAAAGTGAACACAAGAATAAGAGAACAAAAGAAAAAGAAAAAACTACAATAATCTCAACAGTTACCACCACGTAAATACTCGTCGTAAATAATAAAATTAAATTGAATTGTAGAAAAAATGTACATTCACAAAAAAAGGTAATATAATTCTTTCTTCAGAATTTGACTCACAGCTTTCCTTCAGTTCAAATATATTATTACAGATAGTCATTCGATAGGAAATACCATAAACTACAAGATGTATCCATTTATTGAAATGAAAAATAATAACGGTGACTGTTTATGTAGTGTTTATTTACATGTTAAATAATTTTTCGTAGAAATGAAATTTTGCGTCACCACCCAACGATAAAAAAAAATATTCATCTTTCATCATACACAACTTCTGTATGTATTCGTCTTGCACGCATCCGCTTTGTACAATTGATCCCACGATAACTCAGTGAAACAGTACATACTGCGTATATATATAAAGGTATATACATATATATACGTGTATTTATTCATATACACACATGGGAACACGTAAATGTAACGTTTACGACAAAACTTGTACACACTTGGCATAAATTTCTATCAAGACAAATGTTCACGGATTTTAATCAATCATCCATTTAACAACTCAGACAAATAGACGATGATTAATCCACCTCTTGCATTTGTATTAAATATTCATGTATGTAACATATTTATGTTTATACATAAATTAAACGCAATGATCTTAAAATACAAATTTGAATGAATTTCTTAGGGTATGAGAAAATATATTCGTTTCTCGTGTGTGTATATGTGAACATCGGTGGTTGGCTTTCTCGCGTGTAATTGGCAGTTAACGTGGTTTACCACTTCTCGTAGCGGTATTGCAATATTGCATGCGCATTTACTGTATAGCAATATATGAAATAAATGCGATCCTCACTCTCTTCGCACGCGACATATTGTAGCCGTTTTTTTTTTTGCCACCAAAGGGCAAACAGGGCAATGTGATGGGAGAACTGTGTATGGATATTTGTAACTGATGGAGATGAAAATGGAATAAAATATTTCACAGGATTTTTAGTCATTTTATTTTTGATAACTGAATTGTTCCAAGCGATTTTATTGACATGAGATTGGTTTGAAGGGTATTTATTGAAGGGAATTGAAATGTAATAAGGATTCCGGCATATTCAGTGAGGGTTTATTGTCAGGGGGTTGATTTTTATTGCAGGTGGTTATGGGTAATCGTATATGGGAGATAAATTTAAAGTAAAAAAAAAGAAATTGAATTTACAAATGTTTTGAAAAGAGGGAGAGACATAAATATAAAAATCATAACACACTAAAATTTTTGAGTTACCAAAAGTCATAAATTTTCATAAAAATTATGAAATTCGGTAGAGAATTTATTACATAACTCGATTTTTTTTTTATATTATAAAATATATAGAATGAAGATTTAATTGTAAATAAATTGTAGTTCCAGCCGATACAAGTTTAAACCTGCAAGGCAAAACAATATATAAAGCGATGGTGCAAACTACATTATTATTTCTCTATTCGCATTAACTGTGCAATACTTTACAGAATCTTCGATGGGGATTTATATTCCTGGGGCCTAAAATCGTTATATCCATAGACATATATACCAATCGATTCTGCCAGCGTCCACCATCATCACGATAAATTGTATGGGGGCACGTGCAACACCAGACGTACGCGCGCGCGCATCTACAGCTCTTGGTATAAAACCATATAACAGGAGGTCTGTGCAGCAAAGAAAGATAGATAACATATATAAATATATTTATGTGTTAAACCTCAGTTTCTATATAAACAACAACTAAGAGAAGCCGACGTAGCACAATGGAATACCGTTTCTGCAACGCGCACGATAAACGGGAATCAATGCGATGTTAACTTTTACACTGTCACTACACATCTGCAATAATAATATATTAATAAAAAGATATATCTTCGTATTAAGAGATATCATATGAAAAATAAGGAAAATTATTGAAACATATTTAAGGAGTGGTCACTCAAAATAGCTCAAAAATAATTTCCAATTTAAAAATAATTCAGCCTAAATATTGTAAAACTAAAATGTCGATGCATAAAAATATCCTTATACAAAAATAACCACAAAAATAATATTTATTTACACAAAATATTTTTGTAAATAATGTCTATTTATATTTATATCAATACTGTGAATTTAAATACATCTAAATTAATTTTTCATAATAATTTCAAAGTTTAATTTGTATAATTCTACAAATTTCTGTCAAACAATGAAAACCCAATAAATAAATACCAACAATTGTCCTTTTCTTTTTTTATATTGATTAATTCTATTTAAAAATAAAAATTGCGCACAAATTTTCTACTTTGTTATTCCACACCATCGAATTATATCCAATATGAATATTAAATAATAAAAAAAGTAAACAAATAAAGTGGATGATTAATCAAAAACACTCGTGTCATTCACAATATTGTTTCAGGTCAAATGTCCTCATTTATACTCTTACATGTATGGGGGTAAGAATGATCATTGGATTGATCTATCGGACGGTGATTACTTCAATACTCTTACACATATATAGATGAAGCTCTTGAGTGTATGTATACATGTGAAGAAAGATCAGAGAGATCAAAGGGAAGAGGTATAGAAGTACACATCGCCCGCAGCGTTCAACGGTACATTCACATAACGCTGCATAACGTAGCTGTAATGTATGTGAATATCATACACACACACACAAGCACACATATTCGTGTATGTTAGTATCTTGTATATACGACATTATCGCACCGATCATTCATCATTAAAAAAAAATTTTATTTTGCGTTCAATGTTATTATTTATTTCAATAGAAAAAATTATAATTTCATTATATCTACTGTGATTTATAATTAATAATTCATCAATATGATAACCTGTTATTTTGTTACATTGCATTTTTTTACTGTTCTTTTTCCTTCTATTCTTTTTCAAATGCTTCGTTGTATTAATTAATATTGTGAAAAATTTCATAAGTTTAATTATAATAATAATGTTTTATATAAAGGTTCAATAATTTTGAAAAAACATTTAAAATATTGAGATGATTTATGTGAAAATTTTGATCGGATATTTCCCATGAGAATTGTTGAATTTTGTGTTTAAATTCATACATTTAAGATTTGTCTAGTTTTTTTGGTAATTGTATGAAATAATTGTGATTTTGTTAATGTAAATTTTCTTTTTTATGTTTCAAGTATTTGAAAATTTGCTTTGCAATAATATCAGATTGATACAGAAATTGCAAATAAGTTTGAATGAACTCTTGAACAGTCCAATAATTGTGTAATATAAATTTTTTTTATTGAATAATATTCAATAGAATTTTTATAAAATCAAAATTAATTATGCGAAATGGATCCCCCATGATGTACATACAAATAGAGATCACATTTGATTATAGATAATGCTATCAGAATTCAAATCAATTGCATTCACATGCATGTGCTTATGTGTGGCAAGATAAAGTCCCGTGCGCGACATTGCGATGTTGTTCTCTATATATAGAAACATAGATATATATAAATATATTTATTTTTCATTGATATTTATGTTTTGAATGTATAGACACGTGTAACCCCAGTGGGAATATCCCATGCGTCCAATGACGTATTAGAATTTGATGTGAATGTAGACAACAACTGATAAACACCACATTGAACAGATAAATATCACATGGACGTATAATAATTATCAAATAGTTATAGATGAAATTATAAATATTTCGAGATTACTTTGTTGAATTTTGTCAGCAGTTAATAAAACGATTGTTATAAATTCTCTTGAATAATTATCATGGACTACGTCATTTGTTAAAGAAGAAAAGACTGAAAATAAACAGCTCAGAAAAAAAAATATTTCAAATAATAAAAAATTGAAGAGCTACATGGGAAAAGACAATCCAGAACAAACAAAAATCCCGGAGTATTTTTGTATAAAATTTTATTAAATATGTCTAGTAAAAATAGCTGGAAGAAAATGTAGAAGAAAAATATTGGTAAAAATAACATCGTGAAATAGTTTTGAGAAGAACAGTAAAAAATATCGACGTAATAATAGCACAAGGAAATAATAGTGAAAAAAAATATTTCAAAGAGAAGAAAATGTAGAAAAATTAGGTAAAATGTTAAATAGCCTCAAGAAAAATAGCCTGAGGAAAATGATGAGTCAAAAGTCCATTTTCTTTTATTCATTTATTCATAATTGTTGTGAATATGATGAAAAAAAAAAAAAATTGTATTTCATTATCTCATAACCGCAAATTATCTTCGGTATATTTCAAAAGCGATTGAATACGCCATGAGATATTGTCATGGACGCACATGTAACGGTACAATGAATTTCGTCAGTCGCACTTCGATTGGTCAAGTTTAAAATATATATACATACATATGTGCATGTGTATATTCCTATATGTATATGTGTATATATACGTACATGTATTTAATATACATACTGTTATATAGAACGGTCGTTGGACCGATGTATAACCACTGTCCCATTACAGTCCCTTCATTCTACAGACATATAAAAATTTTATATTCAGTTGACGTAATTGTGTGCATGTATGTACGAGCCATTAGACTCTGACATCGCTACTGAATATTAGTACACAATGTTTTTTAAATTGTGAATGAAAATAGAAATGTTGAAATGATATTCATTGATATTTCTGTTCTGACATCCCTAAATTATCAAGTTATTAAAGAAATTGAATATGTAAATTTTGGTTATCATTTGATGGATTCTTTGATCTTAATTTTTAAATTAGTTATTAATTTTTGAAACTTGATGAATTTGTGTGACAGTTTTAATTTGCTGTTGTTTATTATTCGAATGTTTTATTTGTCTTGATGCATATTTGATAATATAAATGGATTTATTGATTGAAGGGATTAAAAATATGTAAATGAAAAAATTCTGTTCATTAAATAGATTTTGAGTGATGTAAAATACAGGTAAATCGTAAGCACAAGAACATACAAAAGTCGTTAATTAATTTTTTTCCTTTAACGGATTAGACCTGTTTGTTGTAGCATAGATGAAAATACGTGTGGAATAAAAAATTAATCGATTGAAAGACTGAAAAAATAATTACAAAAATTGATAACAATAAAAATTGAAATTAGAAATTTTCACATTTTTTTTTTGACGAATATTTTTCATAATTTCTATCTATATTTTGAAAATTCGGGCATGGTATTTTCATTCAATAATATAGGCACTTTATGATGAATGAATTATATTGATTGCGATATTATTTATGTATTTATTGTATGACAGTTTGACACCATCTGTGAAAAATAAGTTTAAGCTTTTTGTTGTAAAAGTATTAAAATATTTTCTTTAAGATTTAAATAACCATTTGATGGTGTATTGTTTCGACTGTTAATAATAAATATTCCAATGTTCGTTCCTACATTACCAACGAATGAGCTTTTATGCAGTGGCATGATAAAACATAGCGAAGAAAAAAAAAGGAGTGAACATTATGGAAAAGATTTTGATGATAACAGAAGTAGTCTAGTCTTCACCAGTCATATTTTTAAACAAATTCTATATCATCATTTTTTTTTTATCTTGATGACGTAGTGTTACTAATGGCAATAATTTATTTATTCCAAAGAGGAATGAAAAATATTTACAGCTGAGATGGATTTTTCAAAGATGACATTGCGATTAAAGTAATTTACGATTGTCCTTATCATAATATCTCCCCTCTCTGTTATTTTCTTCTTCGACGAATTGTATAATGTCAAAAAAAAATCAATATAATAATCACAAACAGCAATAAACAAATAACAAACAATAAATATCTTTCAAATAAATAAATTTATACAAAAGGTAAAGGAAGGAAATGAACTGATGCAAATACAAGAGACAAAACTGATTTGTCTTATTTGAATCGATAGGTTCATTCTTGTTTGAGAATATCAATAAAATAAATCCCAATAAACTGAAACTCTAACGTAAATGTAAGTAATATATACACATACAAAGACATAAATACATTTACAGTTTCCACTTATATATAAGAATGTATATACTTAGGTAAACTAAAGGATATTCCCGAAGGATTGCGTTGCAGTAGCGCAATCATTTCCTCCAGAAACGATTCTGCGCAAAACAGTTTCTGGTTGTGGTAGTTTTACAAGAAGAGTGGGATCTATGGTGCCTATATAAAAGACACCACTTGTTGAGCAATGTTCATACCTTCACAACACCGTAGGTATCACATACGTGTAATCATCAACCGTCCAACAAAAATTCCAACGTCCATTAAACCATAAAAATTGTTGGATCTCTCTAAGGTGAGTTTGGCAAATCAAATTTTCTTTCTTCATCTGTTTCACTGACTCTCTATTTTTCTGTTTAATTTTTTTTCATTCGCGCTAGGAGCGAAAATTGAAAACGTTCAATCTTAATTAGAAAAATGTTGATTGCATTTATGAATAAGAAGTAGGGGCAGATTTTTTATACTTCTTTTCGTATTTTCTGTTTTAATTTCTTGAATTTTGACGCGTTCATTTTATTTAGGAAATAATTGTGATTATTATAGCGATTATTGATGATAATGTTATTATTGTTAACTTTTTATTCTTTTTATCATCTGTTTGTTTTGACTGACGGTGGAATTTACTCGCGGCTCATTTGAATCGTGTGAAATCGCATGTGAAAAGGGGAAATGAGAAAAGTCGGAAGCGCTGGACGCTCGCAGTGAACGTTACTACTTTTCATAATAATATTGACGGTGTCTTTCTCGCGTTTAAATGATTGGAAAAATGAAAAAATGAGGGGGAAGTAATGATAACAATACATAAAATGTAACTAAAAATAACAATGAGAAGAACATACGAGATAAAATATTCTGGAGCAATATGAAATGATGATGTCATTATTTTTTTGCTTCTTTTGTTTTTACAAAATATTTTAAATGGGTTTTTTTTTCTATTATTACGAATTGCTTGTGGTTGATGTGTAATTGTTGGTAATATCATCTATTTTGCAAACATGAGCATGTGAAAATTTGGATAGTGAAATCCCTTGTCGGGACAATTTGATTAGGAAACTTTTAGTGGGTGAGTGAATGTCTGACTATCTACATGTTCGTACAAAAGTCACTGGTTACCACGTGCTCTTGTTACGTCAGTGATAATTTGTCGCATTGCTTTTGGTTATAAAATGCATTGTGACAGTTAATTTATATTTTTCATTACGACAGAAAAATGGTGAGAATATTATTTTTATGATTGTCTATTTTCTTTCTTCTCTTCAATTGTAGATTCTAATGCTATAAGCCTTGATTTTTGTTGTTGGCGGTATTGATAAGTTCATCAAAAATTATTCAAAATAAGAAAATGAGGAATATTATTGACAAGTATGAATGTCGCTATCGTAGGAACTAAGGACGTGAAGAGATTCTTCGTTCTTTTGAAGATTTATTCTGAAAGAAAATGATATTGGATTTTGATGAATTTTTGCCACATGAACGATTTACATTTGCTAGAACATTTTTTGTTCATTGTTTTTTTTTTCCAGAGTTCGCAGATGAGCGAGATATAAACTCGCATAAATTCATGAAAGATTCAGAAAACCTATCGATAAATTAGTAAATAAATAAATAGATAAATGTTTATTGAATTGATAACAGTGAAAAAAATTTGTAAAGAATCAACACGTGAAGTTTTCATGCAAATTAACATAATCAGGCACAAAACAAGTGTCAATGCAATTCTAGTTTGATTGAACAGATGAAATCTATCACTTTTAAGTTCTCCCTCTCACGCTGCTCACAACCATCTTCTCATTCACTATTTATGTAACTTATATAAAGTCATCCTTATGTTATTTCAGTTCAACAATTTTATCTATCTCATTTTCTTCTTCTTCTTCTTATTTTAAACTAATCATCAAATTCTCAAAACAATTCCACCATTGTCTTTATCCTCTCATTATCAAAAATGCGAAGAACTGAAGAAAATATTCACAATGATTCATCAAGATCAAATAAAATGAAAGACAATTAAAGAAAGTGAAACAATTATTTTCTCATTTTTCATTCTGTTATATTAATTTATTTGTAATTGTTTTTTGTTTTGCCAAATAAAACAAAACAAAATTCAGAGAATTTTCACACTATGTTAATTAATTTGAATAGAGTTCAACGATGATAAAATTTATTTTCAAATGAGAGACTAAATTGTTCTTGGGCTTTTTTAGTTCTTTTATCTCTTAGTAATGAAGATAATAAAATAATAGAAACTTGAAAGGATGAGAAATTAAGTTCTAGGCCGTGGTGTGACATCAGCTTAATAAGCTTCCAACGAATGACAACTAAGAGATCGATAATGAAACCATATAAAAACGTCGACAATGCAGCTCAAGCGTAACTTGGGCGATATATTACTCGATTTCATTCTATTTTTTTTTCCTTTCGTTTTTTATTTTTATTATTATTCGTCATTCTGTTCTCTATTATTTTTTTTTCTATTTATTTTTTGATGCACATTCACTTCATTCTCATTTTGTCACTCGTGTTGTCAATTTTTACGAGACTTGAACGTGGATATTATTTCACTTATATTTAATAGTTATTAATAATTAATAATATTCTTTTGTCATTGTAAATGAAAGTTTAGTGGTCAAGGCCACAAATAAATTAATAATTCATGCGCGTAAAGAGGTGCGATCGTAATTTTGAAATTTGGGTATTGTAAAAATTAATGACGTGGAAAAAATTGTTTTGTCTTTAACCTGTTTCACATTCGAGGGAAAAATTCAAAGGGATCAAGTGATTCATTATATTTTGAATTTCTAATCGTTGTGAAGAAAAAAATTTATTATCATTAATACAATATTGAGAATTTTAATAATTCAATATTGTATTTTTATTTGATAATTGTCATCAATTCATTTTCACTTTGATATTAAGTGGAAAATTATTCTAGAGAAAGAATTGGCTTTTTTGTCTTAGCGAAAGAGACTAAGAACGAGAATGAACTTGGAGGATTATCGCAAGCATGGTGAGTACAAACTAAGATTTAAAATAAAATTATTTATTATAAAAAGTGATATTAAATACTTATGAATAATAATAGAACTGATAATTTGATTTTTTTTATCGAGTTAATCCATAACAAATGCGTTTGCTTAGTGATATTAAATGCGTTGCATCAAAATCCACTTTATAACTATTTTTCACTACTAAAAATAAGTAATACAATGAATTTTCTTTTTATTTATCTCCACACTAAACTTGTCTATCAATAAAATTTTATTTCAACTACAAAACCCGAATATTATAAACAAAATGAATAAATAAACTCAACATAAAAAATAGTACCTCATAACTAAGAAAATAAAGGAACAGTTTCAATTGGTAAAATCTATTGAAATTGCTCAACAGATAGAATTGCAGCATTAAAAAACAGTTTGGCGAAGAAAAAAAAAACAATTCAATAAATAAGTCACATATATTCTACTTTGAATTTTAATAGCAATGAAATCGCGAAGGGATGAAAATAAAATTGGTGTCGTCCCTTCAAATTCATTCATTTCCAATCCGATTTACATAATTTATTTTCCCTTTGGCAATAAACATAAACAAACACACACACACAACACATAAACCTGACACATATTTTCCGATTTTATATTGTAAACATTTTGTAATACATTGACCAGATATTTCTCTTTTTTTATTCTCACTTTCTTTTTATTTCTTACAACAAAACTTCCCTACACTGACCCCCTTCTTAAATAAATAAAAATTTAGAGACAATTGACGTCATCTGATTTGTATTTACACATAGATGAACACAAACATATATTGGAATTGACACATGGACATTGTTCCACTTAAATTAAAACTGAAATCACATGAACATCATTAATTGAAATCGTTCACTTGAGAATGAAATGTAGAAGGAAAACAAAACAAAAACCAAAATAAAAATAGAAAGTAATTTAAAATCAATTTTTAAATTATCTTCAAAGTATTTTTCAGTTATTTGTTGTTGTTTTTTATTCTGTTATTTATCTAATAGCAGAAAGTAATTGATGAAAATCGATTACAATTTCCTTCTGTTTGTATTTAATTTCTTCTTTGCTTTGAACAATTAATTAAGAGTTGATTCAATGTTAGAAAAATTGATTTACACTCAACAATTAATCGATTCAATCAAAGCTCAAAGAAATTGTTTATTTATATACAAATAAGAAAAGACTATAGAGATTAGAAATTGACTATTTGTGTACACAGATTTTCAGTGTTTGTATTAGTTCGATTTTATTATTGAAGGAAAAGAAATGGTGGATTATATTGCGGACTATCTTGAAACAATACGAACACGACGTGTTTATCCTGCTGTATCGCCTGGTTATTTGAGAAATATTCTACCAATATCAGCACCAGTGGATGGTGAATCATGGGAAAACATATTTCAAGACATTGAAATGAAAATAATGCCGGGTGTTACACATTGGCAGAGTCCACATATGCACGCTTATTTTCCAGCCTTGAATTGTCCTGCCAGTTTGTTGGGTGACATGTTGGCTGATGCTATCAATTGTCTTGGATTCACTTGGGTAATTGTAGATAAGAAGATAAAAATTAATTTTGTATTATAATTTAGACAATTTAGAAGACTTAATTGAGAAGAGTATGAAGATCTAATTATACACAAAGACAAAATTGGTTTATTAGTGATGATTTAGTGGGAATTATATTGCTGATAAAGAAGATTTTAGTTTGGCAGTTGTGAAGTTGGTTTGTTTGGAGAATTATTTAATTGTTTGATAGTAATTAGATTAATCATTAAATATCAAACTTTTGGTGTTAAACAAAATGAAATTTTTAGTGAATGTCAAAGAGTGAATTAAATAATAAATTGTTCTTTACTTACATTACAAGCTGGTTAGGAAAAGTATTTATTACAATGTCTCTAGAGTATTGAAATATTATTTTCTGTTTTATTTTGTTGAATGGATTAGTGAAATAATTGTAATTATTTTTCAGGCATCAAGTCCAGTGTGTACAGAATTAGAAACAATTGTGATGAATTGGCTGGGAAAAATGATTGGTTTGCCTGATGACTTTTTGCATCGTCCTGATGGATCTGGTGGTGGTGTCATTCAGACAACTGCTAGTGAATCGACATTAATTTGTCTTTTAGCAGCAAGAACACGTGCGATCAGATCTATTCAAGAAAATGAACCTGATCGATCTCCTGGCGAGATTAATTCATGTCTCGTTGCTTATTGTTCTGATCAGGTTTTTATAAATTATATAAATATTCTTTTGTTTATCATTGTATTTATATTTTGGTTTTGTAGATGAAATATTGAATGAAAATTGTTTCTTTTGAATTGTCATAAAGTATTTTATAACAATGAAAAATTGAGCAAAGTTAAGAATTAAAGTTTGATGCTGATTATTTTGTTTTTAATTGTATTTATAATCATAGGCACATTCAAGTGTGGAAAAAGCTGGACTTATTGGTTTAGTTCAAATGCGATACATCGAAGCTGATGAAGAATTAAGTATGAGAGGAGACAAATTGTTGAAAGCAATTATTCAAGATCATGAGGATGGTCTGATTCCATTTTTTGTAAGTATAAAAATTATTCAATAAATTAAATTCATCCTTATAATAATTTAGTGTAATAAAATTAACCCTTTAAACACATCAGATAGATTTTCTGTAAGATTGAACTCTTTTGAAATACTTCATTGAATTTTTATTATTTCAATTCAATTGTGTAATGCAAGATCGAAAGTAAGAAAAATGGAGAATTTATAAATCTCAGGATTAATTATCCTTGTCATGACTTGACTTATTATTTTCTTGATTTCTTGACCTATCATAAATGAAAATTGCAAATCGGATTATTTATGTCGAGTTATTTATTTTTTTCATTATTCATCTGATAAAGTATTATTCCTAATTAGTTTGGAATTATATTTTTTTAGGTTTGTGCTACATTGGGAACAACTGGGGCATGTTCGTTTGATAATCTCCAAGAGATTGGACCAATTTGTGAGTATTTATAAATATAAAAATTCAATTGGAAACACCATTTTGAAAAAGTAACAGAAGAATCAATTTATAAATAAAGTTTTGTTTCAAGAGATAATAATATGTGTTGAATAAAATAATTCATTCCACTTTTTCTTCTTAATTAAAATCAATTTCAATTGTTTTAAAGTTTTGTAATCACTTTTCGATATTGAATGGGTTTTTCAGTTTATTTGTTTGACGAATGCGTAATTATTAATTATTTAATTTGATACTTTTATCTCTATTTTTCAAATTAAAATATAAAATCCAACGAATCAAGTGAATGTTTTGCTAATTTTGTTTCTTAAATTTGATTTTAAGGTGAGAAATATTGTTTGTGGCTTCATATTGATGCTGCGTATGCCGGAAGTTCCTTTATTTGCCCGGAATTTCGTGGTTGGCTTCGTGGAATTGAATTTGCTGATTCAATTGCATTCAATCCGAGCAAGTGGTTGATGGTACACTTTGACTGTACTGCCATGTGGTCAGTAAAACCCGAGAAAATATTATTTTGATTCAATTCATAGATGCTATAAAAAAGTTTATAAATAACAAATTAAATATTGACCTGAAGAAAAAAAAAACAGATAGGAAAGTAAATGAAAAATAAATTGAATTCAATTACAAACGACAGATAAAATTGAATTATTGAATAAGTTGATCTCTAAATGTTTTTCTTCAATTGTTAAATTTTGTGAAAGGGCAAAAAAATCATTGTCATCAAAATATTCAGAACAATTCTTTCAATCTTCAATCGCACGACTACAAATCGATTTGAATATTTCCGGTGGTGCGACCGGATTCATTTGAATTTTTTCTCGTCTTGATAATTTCCGGACAAAAAAATCAGAGAAAGAAAAGAAGATAAAATGAAAAAATTACAGGGCACTTCAAGACCTTTCAATTGTGAATTTGATAGACTTCTGATTTTTCTCATTTCTTATTATTGTTATAAAATTGACAAATTCATCTGTTTTTGAATTGATTGTGTTGTTCTCTTTTTCTAGAAATAATATAAGAAAATGTTATAAATTTTCTTTTTTCATTCGTCATTGATTAATATTAACAATTTTATGTTGATATTAATTAATGTAATTTAAACAGTTCCAAACAATTCTCATCCAATAAAGATTAAAAAAATGATTTTATTTGTCGATTGTTGAATAAGAAAAGCAGGATAAGAATCTTGAAAGAATTTGTCTCGTTTCTTCTCCTCGTTCGATTCAAAATATTTATTTATTTTGTTCTAGAATAATTAATTAAACAATATCTCACTATTTTTCCAAATTTATTTTCAATTAATAAATCGTTATGGCATATTTTTTCTTCCAGGGTGAAAAGTAGTCAAGCATTGCATCGAACTTTCAACGTTGATCCTCTTTATCTCCAACACGAAAATTCAGGTGACGAATTTGATATATTTTCTATTCAATTTTTCTAATTTATCATCATAATTTACTCTTTTCATAATTATTCAATATTAATTCTCTGTTATTCTGTCATTATTTTCATAATAACTAACAATCCTATGAATAAAATCAAATAAACAATTCCAGGTATTGCCATTGATTACATGGTAAGAATAATAATCAAAACTAAATTAAAATTTCATCACAAATACAATGCAATAAAACATAACAAAAAGATCAATAAATTTATCTCATTTTCATTTCCAGCATTGGCAAATTCCTTTGTCAAAGAAATTTCGTGCTCTCAAGCTCTGGTTTGTCATCAGAAATTATGGAATAACTGGATTGCAAAAACACATTCGTGAAGTATGTTAACAAAATTTATTAATTCATTAAGAATGTTAATATCAAATTTTACAATCTAAAAATATTATTTTTATATTCTAGGGCGTCCGGTTGGCCCAAAAATTCGAAGCACTTGTGCTTGGTGATTCTAGATTTGAAATTCCAGCAACAAGACATCTAGGAATGGTTGTTTTTCGTATTCGTGGTGAGAATTCATTGACAGAAAAATTGTTAAAACGAATGAACAGTCGTGGGAAAGTTCATTGTGTTCCAGCATCATTGCATGGAAAATATGCTATTCGTTTTACTGTGACATCATCCAAGTGAGCAAACAGTAATAGCAATTGAACAAATTGGCTCCTTCAATTATTTTCTAATGAAAAATGTGAATTGTTATTTCATTCAGCACCACCAATGACGATATTTTACGTGATTGGGCTGAAATTAAAGCAACAGCAACTGAAATACTTTCAGTAACACCTGCATCACCAGCCAGAGCAAAAATTTCTCTTGCAGGTGATTTTTATAAATTATTTAATTTTAATATTGATTATTCCATTACAGTTATTTATTTATCAAAAATTTCTGTTCGATCAATCAATTTATGATTGGACGACAGATCAGTTTGAATTTAATTTAGTGACGCATAGCACACAAATTTTCTTACTTATTTTAATTATTTATAATTCCAGAAACACGTCAGAAGAACGAGAACTTTGGATCAAGTCTATTATTGGCAAATTCACCAATGTCACCTAAAATTGTTAATGGAAGTTTTGCTGCAATTTATGACACGGCTGATCTGTTCAATGACTGCATGAAAACATTTGGACAATTGCGATTGGAACCTAGCGACAGTCCAGGTGAACGTGAGAAAATCCCTATGATTCATTAACAAATATCAACAAACAAAGAATGAAAATAAATGATGAAAATACTCAAAATTTCCTCAAAATTATTCAATATATTTTGTTGGTTAATAATATAGAAACAGATAATAATATTTTTATTTTGCAGCAATGAGACGACGTATTCGTGGAATTCTTATGTCAGGCAAACAGTTCTCTTTGGATTCACGAATGGATTTAGTTCAGGTTAGTAAAAGGAAAATGCTGACAAGAATTTGTAAAGGAAGGAACACTGGAAAAATTCGCTAATTCTGCTTTGGCTGATGAACAATATGAAATAAAATCTATCAATGTAAATGATTTATTTATACATCAACTAATAACAAATTGGATCTTTTTTAAATGAACAGGGTTATGCTTCATGTGGACGACCCATGTCTGAACCCAACACAAACTTGCCACTCATGAAAGAGGATGATGATGCTAGTGGTATTCATGAATCGAGTGCCAGTATTGATAAAAGCGATACAACATTTGGTAAGAAAGTATCGATAGAGTATGACAATAATCATGAGTGAAATTATAAATAATAATGTAAATCTCAATCTTATCAGACCTAATTGACAAAGTTTCATTCAATTTCATAAACTTTTAATTATGAATGTTGATTGTATCATTGAGTGCAAGAATATCTTGAGTCAATTCAGATTATTGTGATTAATTTTCAAATACCCAATCATGTCTGTCGTTTCAATTGTTTGATATTTGTTGCAAGTGAATGTCCTCGAATTTCACCACATTGAATTCGTTTGATAGATTTGATAATTAAATCAAATGCTGATCATTTGGAAAAAATTACGACGAATGAGAATAGTTTGAGGGTTAAAATACAATTTGATTAATTGGATTCTTGCACGTTATCACCCAAGTGATTTTCTTTGTTAATTTGAAATAATAGAAATAGGTTGATGAACAAAATTGATGATAATTATTTTACGTTGAATGTTGGTCTGAAATGATTGAATAAATATCCAATTGATTTGTTAGTAAGATTAAATTGTTTTGTAGCACTGAACTAGCCTGATGTATATTGAGATAAATGATTAGAAGAATGAGACAAAAAAAATTGAACATAGAAACAAAAACAGAACAATAAAAGAAATAAATAATATTAAAAATTCAGGATTCTCTTACGATTATACAACATCAGACTCCGACGACTCATTAAATGGACTTCAACAAAGCAATATGAAAACTACGATTGGTAATTGCAATGGAATTATGAGGATGGAAGGAACAGTTGGTAATTGGGAATTTTTATCAGATCGGGGAATTACCAAAAGCAAAACCATCAGTGTCATCAATGAATTAACGGATGATTTACGAATTGATCCAAATAATTCGAGTAATGAAATTAACAATCTCGATGTCTGCACAAAGTGTGGACATGTTTTACATAGCGGATGAATTAGTTCTATTTAATTTCCTGATTCGCTTTCTTTTTCCTAAACATTGGTGGGGAATTGATGCCAATAAGAATAATCAAATGAATTGGAGTTAGGAATTGTACAGTTTTGTTGTCATGAAGAACAAATAAATTTCATTCGCTCTTATCAAATGTTTGGAGTTTTTATTTTTTCGTGTTTGTTTGTTTTGTCATTCGTAGCTTTTATAGTTGCAAATATTTCGTTTTAGTTATGTTGTTGTTTTTGCTTTTCAATAATTTTTTAGATTGAGAGGAAATGGAAAAAATTATACGCTTTTGTTGTTAAGAAGATTTTTTACTCTACAAATTGAAAATCGATTTCATCATTTGGCTGCTTGGCTTCATCATTGGAAATCTCTTTCATCAACTATTCGTGGACGCAGAAGACATTTCAATATTGTCGCATCAATTGTACAAGCATTGAATAAAAAATTAATTTTACAGAATAAGTTTTCAATTATCAAAAAATATTGAGCAATGGGTGATATTTATTCAAATTATTACTGAACAGTTCAACAATGCAATGAAATTTATTTATCATTTTGGATATAAAGAAATTTTTGAATAATTTTCTATTAATATATCTGGCAGTATTGTTGGATAAATAAAAAACAAATTAACAATTAGATTTGTCTTAATTTTTAATTTATGATTTGATGATATGACACAATTATAATGTGCTACATAAAATTGTTTACACAGCTTTGTGAACATCTACAATAAATCGAATTATTTTTTATATTTCTCCAGCAGCTTACACACTAATGATATTTTTCGGCGGTAAATTTATATACATTCACATGGATCTACTTCGAGAATAACTTTGACAATAATTCCATAATAATTTCCGCCATCACATGAGCATTAATTCATTTTTTATGTTACAATTAAGTGATATTGTTTTTTGAAAATAAATTATCAATCAATAAAATATTTAATAGAAACTACATGAGCCAAAATTACTGACAATTATTATTGAATTAATTTTCTATCCTAACTGATAAATAATCGTCAACATTTTATTCCCTCTGATCTAATAATATCCAACAAATAAATTTTTTACTCACAACTTTTCATGTTCAAATTAATTTTTTTCCATGAATAAAATCCAGCAATAATTTTTTTTCATCTGCTTTCAATAATTCGTATTATTCCTCAAAAATTGTTCAATTATTTAATTCATAAACGTAAAAATATTCCAAGAATTGAAATTCTTATTTGTTTTATCAATAAAAATTTGTTTTCCAGTAACAAATAATTACATCTGTAATTATTGTGAAATTAAAATTCTTCAAACTGACAAATAATATTTTTCCTTCAACACCACAACAATATTTCCACCGTAAATAATTAATTACCCCAAGCAACAATCGCTCATCAAAAAGAAACAATAAATATCTCTTAAACAATGTAAACATGAATTTTTCCCAAGAGTTCAGGAGAAAAAGAAACCAAAAGAATAAACAATAATAAATAGTAACAAAAGAATAAACAATATAATAGAATTATTCAAGCGACATAATTAATAGCAGGATTTTCATACAATTTTCCTTGTGCTAATCGAAAAATCAATTTTTTTTCTCCATCACCACAATTAAATGCACAATCAGAAAAAAATTCTTTTACATTTCATCAACCCAATACCAAATGATTCAATTTTAAACAACAATTATAATTCATTTAATTCGATTTGCACAGGGAATTTGACGTTTAATAATTAATTATAACATTTTGTTCCGCTTTAAACTGACAAAATTAAATTGACACTCAATGATTGGTGCAACATAGACTATTTATGACATAAATTGAGATCTTTGAAGGTAAAAAACATATCATATATATATATAATTAATTTTATAATGCCATAATTACGTATTAATCAATTAATTAACTGATGATTTATCACCATTTAGCTGATAATGTATTGAATTATTATTATTATCATTATGTAAAGCATTGTTGTCTTTTTTTCCGTTATGCTCGAAATTGCCAACATCCAAAATAGACAATAAATTGCAGAAATGTTGTTTTATTATTTTAATTTTTAATATGTGTATATATATATATATATATATATATTTATGTAAATAATATATATGTATATTAATAATCCTTACATAGCACGTGGTAATTAATTTGCGAGGCCAAATGTTTAATATTAAAACTTAATTAACAAATAATGATATTAAAATGTACATTTTTCAATTATTTTTTGTTAAATTATTCCTTCTCTTCTTGTATTTAATTTCAACTCTTTTTTGATATGCAACTACGATAACGACTATAATAACATTTATTTAAAAATAAACATTTTCTATATTTATTTGTCTTTCGTTAATTTTTTGTTGTCTTTATTTCATTTTTTTTTTTTTCATCAATAATTCATCGAATTAACGATTTTTTTCTCGCTTTCATTTTTCTTCTTTTTTTAAACACATGAAATATTTTCTATTTAAACTCACGCGAATCTAACAATTCAGACTAAGGCACTTATATCACGTGTGAAAATGATAAGAAATTATTATCTCAATAATTTTATGAATGAGGATAGAAAAGAAATTTTAATTATTGAGTTTGTTAAGGGGTCACCACTTTTGTTACTTGCTGGAAGAGATAACTTTCTTACGGATTTTATTCCTTCTTATTGACTTGTATAAAAATTTTTTGACATCTTTATTGGATATATGAAGAAGCACAAAAGAATTTTGAACCAAATGATTTTTAGGAATGCCTAATAATAATTTAAAAAGTAGTTTATAATAAAACAATTCAATGAGAAGAAATAAAATCCAAAATGTTTTTATCTTTTTCAGTTTGTTACATTGGTGCTACTCCTCAATTGTTCCATTTTCTTTTTTTTTTCTATTGTTATCTATTATTTGTTGTATTTGTTATTTCTTTTTGTATCCATTAATTTTGTTTTCTGCACTTTTATTTATATCTGTTGATAAAGTAGAATAGGATGAAGATATTCTGTGATATTTTTATGTCAAATTTACTTTTGTCTGTTGTGTTTTATAAATAAAAAATATTTTGAACATATGGCCTCGCAAAATACGCGTGCGAAAATGAACAAATGACGCGACACATGCCGCATGGCTTGCCAAATAAACTTCACGAGATTAATTATTTATATATTGTTAATGCATTAAAGAACACGTAAGTTTATTTGGCAAAAGGCTCTTTATATAATCATAAAAAAAAAATGAAGAAAAGAAGCCTCTCTGTGAGGATATGCGCGTTCAATTCAAGTCCCATCTTTAATTATAAATTATTAAGTTAATAATAAAATTGAATTAATAACTAAACAACATTATTCAATTATCTGATATTATTTGATACAGTTTTGTTATCACACTGGTAGCAATGATGATATTAAAAAGATGGTGACTGGGAACTGAAGGCCCACTTAGTGCGTTCGATTATATTTTTCTTTATTATGTTTAAACGTTTTAGGGTGGAAGGTGGGTAATCTTTTATAAAAATTATTAAACAACCGAACATTCAATATTTATTTGCTAAACGATGTCTCACAAAAAAAAATGTCACAGTCTATAATAAATAAAGAATTAAATTATAATAATAAAATATGTTCACTTTTCATGCATTAAAATAGTTTATTAATTATTTTTATTATATTAAACAATCACAAATTAAATATTAAATATTGAATGAACGGTCGTCAAATAAATTGCAAAACTTATTTTATTAAGTGGAGAAATAATTAGATCAATAGAATAAAAATCATCAGCAAAGAGCTTTCATGCTATCATGCTAAACTGTTGGTGTAACATGCGAGCTTTTTTTTATTCCATATAAACATTTGTTCCATGGATAAAAAATCTGATTACGACATTTATTATAAAATAAATTAAATCATTTGCATTAGCACAATTATTAATAACTCACAATAAATAATTATTTACAAATAAAACAATAATGATAACGAGAATAACAATTGTATTGGTTAGTTTATAATGAAAATAATTCAATAAATATTGAGTGTCTTGTTTTCAATAAAATATCGTTATCATGCCAGAACGATATTTAATTTAAAATGGAACATAAACAAGAAATAATAATATTAATTGAAATCGATTCAAATTCATTTTACTTTACATTTATCGACTTTGGGTTATAATCGTAGTGATATTGTTATATCAATGATAATTATTAAATAATATAAACAACAATAATAATTGATTGATTAGAAATAATAGAACAATGCATGAAAAATTATAATAAACAGAAATATAAAATCTAAAAAATATTTTCGCTTTGCGATTTGATAAATCCTAGAGATTTCATTCCACACCTAAATATCAATATCTTTAATCTAATTACTTTTTCTATCTACGCAAAATTATATTAAACAAAACAAAAAAAATGAAAAAAAAATTTTTTTTTGTTTTAAATCCAACCAAAAATTATTTTTACTATTTTAACAATTCCAAACAATTCAATTTCATTGATATCGTTGTCGTGAACATAAACAAATCTGCAAATGAATTATTTACAAAAAAAAAAATCATTTTGGTTGGATTTCATATTCAGTTTTTCATTTTTTCTAATTTTAATTAATTAATTTGCTTGTTGTTTCTTTTTTTTTTGGTTTTTTTTTGTTTTTACTTTTTATATTGTGTTCACACAACTAATTAGTGGACATGCGATAAACACGCCGTGACAGACGTTTTATCAAAGCGCAATTTATCAATCTGTATCTCATCCGGGTGTGGGAAAATTGGATTTGAATAGAATTTTTAGATGGAAAAAAATGTATAATTTTACTGAAAAATTAAAAGTCTAATCACGATAGGTAACGATAAAATTGCAGTGAAGTATTTTTACAGTTTAATTTACTGTTTCTATTGATTAAAAAACTGCAGTACTTCATTATTTATACGAATATTGATATTCAATAATGAATTGTTAATATATTTAATGATAAATATTGAATTTTTTCAATGAAACAAAAAGAAAAAATAACTACGAATATTATTTTCACTATAATTTTTTTTTAAATATCTAACAATCAATTAATAAACATAAATTTATATTCTACCTATTATTTTTCACTGCCTATTTAAATCCAAATGAATTAATACTGATAAATATGATATAAGATTGGAAAGAAGCTTTAAGAATTGATGAAATAATTGACAATATTAAAAACCGTTTTGTCAACTTCATCTTATTGCTCTGTCACTACTTTTTTTTTCTCTAACTATTTCTGTCATTTGTTTTCTATTGAATAATAGAAATATAAGAAGAGCAAGAATATGATAATAAGGGAATGTGAGATAGTCTGGAAAATAAGTACAGTGATAATCACAGCGACCTACAAAGCAAGCCTGGGCTTTTTGAAATTGTATTGAGGATAAGGATTGTTGTTAGTATTAATAGGAGAATGGCATTTGAATGAGTGGATTGGGATACTCGATTGCACTTATCTTCCTCACAGAAACACATGTGACCAGTGCCGGTACTTTCCATCATGCACACGTGATCCACCATGAATAAGTTTATTTGTAATTGTGATGTACAGGTACGTCGTACGCTCTCGTAGGCTGCGAAAAAAAATTAATATAAATATAAATAGATGAATGAATAAATAAATAAATGAATGAATAAATAAATGAGTATACTTCTTTATTTGTTGGAGAATAAATGAATTAATTAAATAATCAACAGAACAGTTTGAATAATTGATAAAAATCTATGAAATCGTGAGGTCATAAGATGTTTTACTGTAATTAATTTTTCAATTGATTTATCAATTAATTAATTATATAATAAACAATGAACAATAGATTGTTTAATCAATGGAATAAAGATTCGATTGATTAATCGATTAAATAATTTATTTTATGATATTTATTGAAATTAAATTATTTATTAGAACTTGTTATGACTATTGTTATTAATAATAAAGAAATTTTCGATAGAGGTTTTTATTATGAAGTCAATGTTGTTATTGAGTTGATAATTTTGTTTTTGAATTAGTTTTGAGTTATGAATTTTTGACAATGAATTAAATTCATTGTTGACTTACGTGATTTTGCATTTCGAACCATTTTCACGCAACATCCATTGCATGTCATTAATGGTGGTTGATCACGTGGTAATGCAGTGTAATTGAATGGATCTTTGCAGCGTAAATCTGTCCATGAGTCACACTCGTAACAGTAAACGGTGCGTGCTGATATTATTGAAAAGGAAGTAATGAAATTTCATTAGTGTTGATAATAATTCGAATTGTTTTTTATTAAAAATTGTCAATGTCAGGTTTAATAATTAATTTTTGTTTTTGGAAATTAATAATTAATATGGAGATATTTTTTATAAAAAAATACTCACTTTGACATTCTGCATGGCAGACATTGGCGATGGCTAATAAAATTGCCACTGAAAATACAACAGAAATATCAATCGATTTATATTTCATAAGAAAGAAAATATATTGAATGTAAATAATCAGTCAGTTCAATGAAAGTTTACTAGAGACAATTTTATTTTTGGGTTTTAAAAACAAACAAGAAGATAATAAATATTCTGTTAATAGAAATAATCTACTACATTTCAAACAGAATGATCTAATTAGAGATCAAAATAAAAAAATTAATCTATAAACATCTACATAATTGTGTAATAATCTGTTAATTATTTTTTATTTAATTATTTTCAGATGTTTCTAATTTCATTTTTATTTCATTTCTTTGTTTCATTCATAAAATTCGTCATTTTTTACTTTTTTTCTTCTACTAATAACTCACCTGTTCACGTTGGAACCTGTTTCAACCTGTTCTCAAAAATGTGTATTCACATATTTCCAATTTACATTTACAAATTAAATATATATTTCTTACCATTATATTATTTATTGTATTTCATTTGATTCAATGCTAACTCAGACATTCATACAATAAATAAATATATTTGATAAATAAATAATCAATCTCCATTGAAATAATAGCAACAGCAACTAATTAAATTGAATAAATCCATTCAAATTTAATTCATTGCGTTTGTGCAATACGAATAAAATTCAATGTAGAATTTTCTCTCATTTTTAGAGACTTTCCTTTTGTTTATTATCAATTTTCGATTTATTCATTAGGGGATTAGAACAAACCTGCTATAACGCAGTCTGCCAATGCCGTCGTAGATTTCCACTTGGCCATGTTCACTCAAAATCACAAAGTCTACTAATTTATCTTGCCAACCTTACACGTAAGCAACATGTGATGTGTTTGATCGTATATGTTGAGAATCCACATTAACGACCACGTGATCCACAATTTAATTGGATTATCACGCAACTTTGTATTGTGACCTTCTGATTGACTTTAACCCTGAAAAAATAACATATTTATTTACACATTCATATTGAGAACTTGATTATGTAAAGAATTATTTAACTAACATTTTATAAACATGATAATTAAATAATAATAATTTATCATTTCTGACATTGAATATTTATCAATGAAAAAAACGAAGTGCAATAATGTTACTTTGAACATGTATTGTACCCACAATTATTGATTTAAAAATATAGTTTTAGTTCACACGATAGTTACATTAATAAAAATTAAGAATCTTTTTGATTTTTTTAGTTTCAACATTTCGAAGATTTTTAATCACTTGCGCCATGAAGCTTCGTTTGCTTCATCATCGTCACATTGAAATATACTATCAAAAATCAAATTTTTCTCTTCAATGATATAAACGTTGTATTCTTGACAAAGGAGTTGTTGTTATGTTATTGTTATTAAATATTTACGAAATCATAAGGAAGAAAAAAAACCATTTGAATAATAACATTAAAACTGTTGACCCAAAAATTCTTTGATGGATGAATTGATAAATAAATCATAACCAAATATAAACGTAGTGAATTTTTTTCTCATTATTTTATCACAATAAATCGACTAAAATCACTTACTGTCTTTTCTCATGTGAATAGTTCAACTGCAATTGGCTGTAGAATGATGAAAATTCAATTTAATTATCAATAATTAATAAAATAAAAATGATAATGAACGACAACATTAATATAAACGATATAAACATTACTGATATTATTAGCAAATTTTGATGCAACGAGAAATAAATGTTGACTGACCTTACTAGTAATTATTAGAGCTGTGCTTTGGCAAGCCTCTACTTTTTTATGCACATTCGTCTGATGCAGACAATTGCATAGTGAGATTCAGCAGAATTACCTTGTTGAGTCGTTACTATTTCAATTGGCAATTAATCGTACATGTTCCAAATGTGAAAATTCATTAATGTATTCACGTCTTTGTTCATCAGTGAATATGTATTAATATTTGTGTGAATTTTGATGTGCAACAGCATCAATAAGGTCACAGTTAATTCAAATTAGATTCACACAAATACATTTGTGAATGGCACTCGTCCAAATTACAGAAACATTTTTATTATTTTTATTATTTGATGTGATATAATTGTTGTTAGTTGTGTGAGGTTATTCTTAATGGTTTTTTTGTTCACGATTCACAATTATAAAAAGCATTTAGAATACACTGGAGTATTTCAGTGGATGTTGTTATTTGTAAAGTTAATTTATCGTCGAACATGTTCAACAATTAACCTGGAATTAATTAAAAATGAATTTTTCATATATTTAAAATTAATTTTCATTGTTTTATTCAACAGTGATTTATCATAATTCGAATATATTCATTTTGTTATTTGTTTTAATTAAATTTTTTCTTCACACATTAATTTATTATTAAATTCAGAAAGATATGAAAAGTTGTCAAACACACAAAATTAATTGTACACATATTTTATTTCAATTGTTATTATATTTAATGATAATAATTGTGTAATATAATTTTAATTTATTTTCTTCCTCTTCGTCATTTCGATTGAACGTGTAGAACAGTGGCATCGATCCAACCGTATGCGCTACCTGCATTACGCCAAAATATCGAAAAAAATATGCATAAAGGATTCTGCATTGAATTTCACGTATAACATAAAAAGCAAATTTCTAAATTAAATAAATCAACAACTAAAATCATTTTCGCAATAAAATTAAAATTTCTTCTCACTAAAATACTTTATTTAACATTCATGCATTATTATCTATCAACAAATTAAACAGAAAATGATAAATTATAAATAACAGCTGAACAAATAACAAAATCACTAAATAAAAATTCTTGCAGTAATTTTTTTATTAATTCCTCAATTTATTGTACTCGCTGAACATAAACCAAAATTATTTCTCATAAAATAATGTAAAGTACACAGTTGAGAGGAAAAGAAAAACGAATTACTATGAAAAGTAAAATTGTGTGACCCCAAATATGATTTAATTATTCAATACTATTTTTCGATTGTATTATTCGATCAATTAATTCACTGCTATTACACTCGATAGAATACCGTCATGGAACAGAATGCAATAGTAAATATATATACATATACAAACATATACATATATATATATTGTGGAGCTTTGGAGCTTTCAACGCCCACTGTTTAATGTGTTAAGAGTGACGACCCAATGTCTAGTCCACTCACTGCATAACAGTGCACACACTGAATTCCTAACCGTTGTGCACAACACATTATCTGACGGATGATTTTTTTATCATCATCAACGTCAGATGGCGCTCAACACCCAAATGTAAAAGTCCCCCTTTGGTAAAAGCTCTCATTACCTTCGTCTTTCTCCCTCCTGTTCACTTTTCGTATACTCTCACGCGATTGCGCAGTTGTACAAAATTTCAATTCACCCTCCCGACATTTTGTCATATGACCAAATAGCAAAAATCAATATTATAAAGTACACTGCAATATATATTCGTGCGACTATCACGTGGATGGTCACTTCTGCGCAGATGCAGTAATGACATGTGACAAATGGCGCATTGAAGAGAACGAGCTTGCGGATTGTGAACAAAAGGAGATTTATCTCTACCGTATGAGCTTTGGTAACAAAATTATTAAATGATTCTATTAAATATTTCTTACTTATTGTAAATTTTTTAGGTTATGTAGGATGGAATGAAGTTTTGAGTGGATTGGAGATGAATTGGTTATGTTACAGATCTGATTGAAAAGTAGTATTTCAAACGAATTGATTCCTGGTTAGTCCAAGCATTTTTGAACGTTTAAAAGCATCAAAAAAGAATTCACTCCAAATTGTTTGAAATATCAATTTGAAATCAGGACAATTGATGACTTGATATGACACATTTGTAATGAAACGAATGTGTAATTGAAAGAGTTTGATTCAACATGTCATCGACACTTGAGAAGATGAAAATGCCAAGCGTAACCAACCCTTATTTAGCTCTTTCCCTTTTCAATTTTCTATCTCAATAGGACTCATCACAAATTAGCATTTGTATCAATTCACCCATCGATCATCAACCAATCTATGATTAACTACTTTGATTCTCGATATTTTTCTCTATTATTGCTTGTTCAATTAATCAAACAAAATGTTGAAACTGCAACGTAACATAGTGGGGGTATTGCAATGGTAATAAGTGTATGTCAACATAAAAGAGTATAAAAAGAAAGAGACAAAAAAATAATAAGAATAATAGTAACAATGTTTACGATTGAAAATGAATTACATGTTGCTATCGCGTTAACACGTTCATAAAACCAAATTGATATTGAACATTTGGTGGGAACAAAATGGAGCAAAATAGAACTTTGAATATTCATGCGAGCTTAGTCGTTTATGTGCAATGGTAAACTGAAGACAGTAAACTGGGAATAAGATAAATAAGTGAATGGAATAAAAGTAAATTCCCCCTCTTGCAAAGTTGAAATAGTAAAGGTGGAAGAAATAAGATAATTATTTCTCTGTGAATGTTCTGTTTGTTTTCTGAGAACAAATCAATTGTCAACTATTTTTGAATTCAATAATAAAATATGAATTCAAAAGTGTATGTGAAATTATTATTCGCTATAATGACAATAATCAACCGATGTCACAGTGTGCACTGTAAGTTATTTTTGTACAATGTCTAAATTACATATAATGAATACATTTATTTATACATGTGTCATTTGTTAACTTGTATTTATTTTATTATTTATAATATTATTAATATTCTTGCAATTAGAATGAAATAATTGTCAGCCAGGATTATGAGTGGATAGTTTGTCCATTTTCAGTTTGCATTAATCGTAAATTAAATTGCAATTAGAATTTGTGTGGCCATTGAAGTGTCAAGTGTGATATGGTAAATTTAATTGTCGTAAAATAAAATTATATTGGGAAGGAGAGTATGAATAAATGGTGAATTTTCATTTCTGTAACCAGTCTATGAAAAATAATTCACGCGAATTTTTCACGCGTCACAAATACAATGGAGAAAAATAATGGAATGCATTGACAGTAGTAAATGGTAAAGCTCATTGCTCTTTGTGACTGTGTTAGGTGTACATTTCAGTATCAGGATTTATATAAAAGTCCACCAAACTGGTAAGCAGATAATGAAAGAATTACGTTTGATTATTCATTATCGATAGAATCATTATTATTATTAATAATAGTATGAAACAAATAGTAAAGGATAAAGGAAATATGAATAAAAACAAAAAAGAGAAAGAAAATTCTGGAAAGAGCGAAAATAAAATTGTGAATAATGTAAAAATATAATTGAATAGATTAAATGAATTGGTATTATTGATAGGTACAATAATGAATTTACAGTGACCAATGAACGTTCCAAAGATTGGTGGATAATAATTTTGTGAACATTTGTTGATCAAAGACGATATGCAATGGTCAAATTTAATCTGGCTTTGGCTTATTATAATAATAATTCCAACAATATTATATGCTCAGGACGATGTTGACGATAATATCATTGATATCAACAATGATGAAAAGGAGATGGGAGAAATCGGTAAACTGTTTATTAATATAAACAAATAAATAAGTGAATGAATGAATGAATAATATGAGAGAAAAAAAGATGATTAATAACAATAACAAAAATATGAATATTTTGTGGAGATTGAGAAAAAAAAGAATAAATTTAGATTATCGAAGCATAATTACGTGATAACGATAAACCCTTAGATTAGTAACAAGACAACCAAATAAAATTGTCCATTGCAGCGTATGCCAATGCATCACGAATGGGTAGCTCTGATGGTCCACGCCTACTATTTCCAACGAATAAAGTTGTGCTAAATCAAATTCAAGGTGATATTAACAGTTTGAGACAAGGAATGCCATTTTTTACGGCAAATATTTCCATGGTGGAACGAGAATTGGCTGGTTTAAAGCAGTCTCTTCAACATTACGTAATTGATGGTGGCGTATCTAAAAATGAATTTGCATCAATTAAGAAAAATACATATAGTATATCGAAGAGCGTTAATCAGGTCCAACGTGCACTGGATAGAGTTGAAAGAATGCTTCATACACTTATTTTCAATGTAACCACAAATATATCTGGCTTGTATGAGAATGTACGTGGAAATTATGACGAATATCAGGAATTATCAACTAATTTGAGTGATGTATCTCAACGTATAAATGATGCCCATTCAATATGGCCATCGATGAAACATTACATGAATGCAAGTGATGCTAAATTACAGTTGATTACTTCTGGTCAAGATCGACTGAGAAATATCCTATTGCAACAAGGCCATCAAATACTATCGGAATTGGGAAGGGTTTCACAAAAAATAGACATGACAGTCTATGAGGTCAACACTGAATCATCAAGGATGCATAATGAACTCGTCAACTTTCTTCTAACAGTATCGAATCAAGTTACGGATTTGCGTAGGATGATGGACATGCAGACAATAGGTATCCCGGGCTCATCCCAAAACTCATTAATAGCTCATCCGCAAAACCAATTAAACAATAATACTGCCGGTTCATCATTATTACATCAGCCAATAACTAACAATGGACATTCTAAATTCCCTAACAGCAATGACCCATCAACATATCCAAATCCACCCCAGCACTATCGTTCTCCTCCCAAATTACCATCGGTTACAGTTGGTAGTCTTACCGGCACCGGAACATTCCAGGGAATACCAGGTGCACATAATATAACAGGTAGTTTTGGTGGTGTTGGTAGTTTTATATTCTTTCCAACCTTTAACGTTCCGAGTCTTGGTCCTGGTCATGCTGGAAACAAACCACCGCTGGCAGACATCTCCATGCATGAAAAACCAGCATTTCCCGAATTTCCAGGTTTTCCAGAGATTCCTGGATTCCCAAGTTTTCCTGCATTCCCAAATCCAGGCGCGCATCATCCATTACCATACGTTCCTGCTAAAGAACCGACTCAAGGTCAATTACATCCTATATATCCTTCATACCCATCATACCCACCGATATTACCTGATTCATCATTACCTGGTGTATCCACCGATGGATTTCCAGGACCACCAGCGTATCCGGCCTCAACTAATGGACTGCCATCAAATGGAGGATCTTCACCAGCATATCCTGGACAACATCCGACATCGTCGCCGTATCCGAACGGGTGGGGTCAGAATGGACGACCGACTACACCATCATATCCAAATTGGCAACCGCCACCGAATGGTAACGCCTTTCCACATCGACCTCCATCACACAATGGCATGAAGCCTCCAGTAGATTCAGGCTACCCCACTTCACCGCAATATCCGCGGCCCAACGGACAGCCTTATCCACCACTATATCCTGGTGGGCCACCACATCCTGAATCATATCCACCCGTGGGGCCACAGTATCCTGCAACAACCCAATCATATTATCCGAATTACCCTGGTTACCCTGGTCAACATACAACACCTGTATATCCCGGTTTTCCAACGACAACCCATGAGCCCCAATGGCCACAACCATCCGAGCCTGTTTTAATACCACCTGGCATATCTTTGGGTGACGGAGTGTATCAAGGCTATTGTGTTTGCGTCTGTGCATGTGACTGCACTTGTAATACAGTACCTAATAGCTGGATACCAGACCAGCATATTCTAACTACGACATTTCAACCACCAGTACCTCATGGTGGTCATACTAATATACATCCACAACATAGTCCATGGCCGAGTTATCCGCAAAGTCCGCATTATAGTGTGAGTGGTCGGTGTAACTGTCTCTGTCCATGTCAATGTCCATCGCATATGCCTAGTACATATCCGACCTCAGCGTATGATAACGTCCAAAATCCCAATGTGCATGCAAATGGTTGGATGCCTCATCCATCGCAAAACGGTAGGCCACATGATATGTTCTCTACTGCATCGCCAAATGGTATGTTCCCTGGCCGACCACCATTTGATCATCCTAGTGGGCCGCAAAATACGCATCCTCATGGACAACCAGGCATGTATCCACATGGACAACCAGGGACGTTTCCTCATGGACAACCGGGGACGTTTCCTCATGGACAACCGGGGACATTTCCTCATGGACAACCGGCGACATTTCCTCATGGACAACCAGGGATGTATCCTCATAGCCCACCACACGGTGTATCTCCTATCGAACATCCAGACATGTCATCAGAACCACCGCTTAATAGTTCATTATTACGTGAGCTGCGTGGAATTAAATATGATGTTGATGCTGTGAGGGATGAAGTTATGACTGCAAGAGCTGCTACCATAGGTATCATGAATGACAGAATGGATGAAACTAAATACTTCCTTTCTGATATGCATCACGCCAATCTTGCTCACCATACGGACAATAAGAATATTTCAGAATCATTAACGCATAATGTCAGGAGCTTATTCCAAGATGTTTTTTATATGTTGAATACTTTAACGAATTATGCTATGGCTACGAGCGCAGGTATCGAGCAATTGAGTGAGTAATCTCCTGGTTTGGTCAAATTTTGTCTTCTACTCATGCAGAGTTGTATGTTAGAATTATTCAAATCTCCGTCAGTGGTTCATTATTCAATTCAAAGACCAGGATATTTTATTCATTATTTAACTCGTATATTTCGAATAGATGATGGTAAAGTTTCGTAGTTTGATGGTAAAGTGATTGAATATCTATTATGAAAATGGTACTCTCATGGATCGCAGTTGCCAGTTGGATTATTTTACAATTGCTGGTTCAGTTCTTTTATTAGTCGTCTTCTAGTCATCAGCACCCAATTAAGGGTACTGACAGCCATTCCAAAAATCGCAGAAATGTTTTCTATTCAAAACAAAATCCTGACAGTGATGAAAACAAGTCTGAATGCGATAGTGATTTTCATTATTGATAAAAGTAATGAGAACTAATGAGTACCGGAAAAAAACTTTTTAACTTTCTATATTAACGGGAATATCAATAATTCTACAACACTCTCTGCATTTTTTTTATTGCAATTTTTTTCTTCTACTGATACGTATGTTATGTTGATAATGACATCATCGATGAATATCTACAGCACAACACATGAAATATCCACAGCAGGGTCACCAACCGTCTTATCCAAATTATCAATCAGTAAAAAATAAAAATTATACGGAATTTTGGCATGAAAATCAACCTCCATTCGGGCAACCTCCAAAGCGAGTTGGAAATAATAAAACAAACGCCGATTTGCGTCATGACTTTAATGTTGAATCACAAATAATACCAACAATTGATACTGAAATGAATGAAATATCGCAAAATGATAGTGATACTGATCAATGCAAAGAAGAAAAGCCAAGTATTGAAAATAAACTGAAATTAACTGTTAATCGTTCCGAAAAACTTGAATCGAATAATACAAGAGTTAATTGTAATAAAGGTAAAAATATAAATACAATTAATACATAAAGCAAATATAATTTTGATAAATATTGAGCGGAGGTGATAAAATAAATTTATATTTTACAGATTTTGTACATGATTTTTGAATATTGAATTATTAGAGTTGAAAAATTAGCTGCATCTTGGCTGACAATTATATTGAAACAAAAGGAATAAAACAGCAACAACAATAATAAAATAAAAAATGAATGAAATTGAAATTGTTTGTCATTATTGCCTGAAGAATTCCATTAAAGGATTAAGATTCAATTTACAGACGATGATTCGTTTGAAGAAATCGGTCTTCCAGATGTTGATAAATTATTGAATGATGAAGATCGGTTCACTGCTATGGCTATGGATAAGGGATTTCGGCCTTTTCGTAACAGATATGTAGAGCGAAGTCATCATATGAACCGTCCGCGAAAATTGAAATCAAGTAATGAAAATATATAATGAAACATTTAGAATTTACGCGATTTTTCAAATTATCATTAACCTATTATCTCTTTTAATATGTTCTTCAAATATTTTATTCATGTGTTTCAGGACATCGACGTCGTCGTCCATATAGGAAGCTTCATCGTCGTCCATTTATTAATACAATGCTATCGCGGATAATATCACGTTTACCCCCACGAATTTCTATGTATTCACCACCAATCATTCCAATGTTTCCTAACTTTAATTCGTTATTAGCAAATCTTGGTGTACCACCAATGAGTCATGCAATCTCTATTCCCAATTCACATTACAAGATGAAACCTATCATGCAATATAATATGCTACAGAGTATGCCAAATTTACAAAATGTACCAAATTTACCGAATCTTCAACATATGCCGAATATGCCGAGCATGCCGGTTATGCCAGCTATGCCCAATGTACCAGGTGTACCAAATATGCCGGGTTTACCAAGTCTACCAAGAGAAATTTTATCAGCAGCACAAGAGGGTAAACCATTCAGTGCTTCATATGCTGATGGTCAGGGGAATCAGTGGAATATTAATGTGAACAACAGACGTTTTTCACCTCAGGATGATGATGATGATGGTGATGATGATAATGTTGATGTTGATGTTGATGTTGATGTTGATGTTGACGAGACTACAACTGAAAATTTAGATTCATTAAATGATTCAAATATTGATTGAATCAAAAAGTAGAATTGATGGATGTGGAAAAACTTCATAGTTAGATATAAATTAAAATTTGTTTTGTGTTTTTCATTTTGATTCTATTTTACTTTTGTCGACATGAAGCACATCACAAATACTCTCGTTTATCCTTCCCTATATTTATTTTCGTTATAAAAATAATTCAAACATGGGCTTCAAGGGCTATTCTATACAAAAATTAAAATTGATTATGAAATTAGAGATCAATAGATGATTCAATTGAATCCAATTGGACCCAGTCCTATTCATAGAAAGTGAATTATTCGTTCATTCATTTTTTTTTTGTTAATTGAAAAAGGGAGAAAGAAGGATGAAAGTTGAGCTGAATCTAAATTTTGAGTCATTTCTGTCTTACTTTTATATTAAGGGGAATATTTTTTAGCGATTTAGATTCACATGAAAATTTAAACAAATGTAAAAACAATATATCAATTGTATGAACATTTTTCATCCATATTTTATTCTGCTCATGCCTCGTCTTTTCCTTTAGCATCAATCCAATATTCACATAATAATTATTATCATTAATTTCTTATTGTTTATAATGTTTTGTCTGAAAGCTCTTACAAATTTATACAATTCTTATCGCAAATTTTTGATTCGCTTCAAATACGTCAATAAATCAATTTGTTGATTTGTAATCGGTTTCAATTTGATATTATCATTGTCCGTTAATAATTCTTGCAATTGTGTGTTGATCGATTTTCTCAATTGAAAGTTATCATCAATTGAACGTTGAATTCTTATCTCAAAATTTTCATTATCAAAATTCAATTCATGCGTCACCTTTGGAATATTTTGTGGTATATGATGTTTATAAACGATACCATTTGATGTTAATTCAAATCGTTTGTTATTGTTATTAATATTGTCATGTGTAAAATCACGATTTTTCTCATTAAATTCAAAATTATTCTTATTTTCTTTGTAATTATCATTATGAATATTAAATTCATTTGTGTCATGATTAATTGATGTTAAAATTGCAGCATTTTCTAAATTATCATCTGGCTGATGTGAATTACTCCGTTTTAACATATTACCATTCATATTTATACTGATGTTGTCAATATTAAATCCTGATGAATTTATTTGTTCCAATGCTATTTGTGGATTTTCAATTATTTTTTCAACACTTTTAAAATCATCAACTTCAATATTAATTGGTAAAACTATTTTATCATCATCACGTAAACTGTTTGATGTGGAAGTTTCAGTATTGTTGAAAATATTGACAAAATCTAAATTATCTTTAGAATTTTCGGAAATATTTGTTGAACTTGTACTATTGCAAATTGGATAAACTTGACCGTCAATATCGATAAGAATTAATGATGAACAATCATTAAATGTAGAATTTTTTTTTATCATATTCAAATTATTTTCCGTTACTGGCAATTTTCTTTGTGATAGTTGTTGATAATTATTGTTATTATCATTATTATCTGATATGATCGGAAATTGATTGAAAATTTGTTGCTTTTCTGGTGGAATTGATGAAGACAATTGATCATCATTGTCATTTGGTTCGTTCCCTAATTTTTTTCCACATATTCTTCCATTTCTATTGTCACAATCAGAATTTTCGAAATATTTCATGGGATTTAATTCACGTGGAAATTTATTCCAATTTTTGTTACTATTAAAATTATTATTATTGATGTCATTCCAAATACTTAAATCGTTGAAGTTGAGTTTAGAATATTTTTTATTGTATTTATCTCTGCTTTTTATTGGCCAGACTGGACGTTTTGTTGTTGTAATAATATTGTGATGTTGATGATATTTTTTCAGATTTATCCAATTAATAAAATTACGTCGTGAGTAATTTGGATTATTTCGTCTCTGCATATTTCTTGAATTTATATCTGAGGGCATTTTGGGAATTATTTGAGATATTGAATTAGAATTTTTTGTATTGGATGATGTGTGATGTGAAGATGTTGAAATTCGCTTTTTCTCTTCACGTAACAATTCGGGCAAAATATTTTTTAGTGTTACTAAACCACTCTCCAATTTATTCGCATGGCTCTGTTTACGTATTCGCTCCAATTGACGTCGAAAATCTGATGTTAATTGATCAACATTGATATTTGATTCAGGACTCTCTGGTATAATGATTGATATTATATTTCCAACGTCTATTGATGCTTTTGTCATTATTGGATTTGTTGCTGTAATTTGTAAAATATATTAAAAAATATTCTTTTATGTTTCCCAATCTTGAAATTATTTATAATTTATAAAAACATTTTAATGATCCATTTTGAAATACAATTTTTAGGGAAAAAAAATGATTATCAAAATTGTAATTCACTCATTTGATTTTTACCATTTCAACTTTTTGTTTTTTTTTCTATTTTGGCTGTTCATAAATTATTCACTTACCAATAGTTAGTTTAAACATCCAAAATATATGTGGACACAGAATCGAAATTGTAAAGAAATTCATTATTCTCATATTCCTCATCATTCTTCAGCACAATGTGAATAAAGACTGTTTAATTGAAAAAAATTCAATAATGATTGTGGTGGAAAATGAAGCACGATTATTCAACAAATTATATTTGTTGAATTTGACTTAATTAATAGTGGGGCAATAATTCCAATTAAATTAGTAAACAAGAAATTTTATTGGTTTTTTCGAATGATCAATAAGTATTTTTACAATGTTTGTTTGCTTTATTGAACAATTAATTGGTAAATCCATTAGGATTTCATGCAATTTTACATAATTTATGTGGATTTTGTTAATTTAATAGTTGATTTATATCAGGATAAATTTTTGGAATTATTAAAAATGTTTCATTTAGATTAGTGTTTTGAAAATATATCATTTGAAAAACAAATAATCATGAGAGCGAGAAATGAAGTGCTCTTAATTACCGACTACTGCAAATTTTATAAATATACCAATGCTATTACAATTCATGAACAGGTGTCACTGATCACTTCGATCTTCAATCTCAACTCAAACGATTTTACCGACTGATCTATATTTTTATATTATTCGTAAATCAAAAATTGAACTCTAAATAATCGAACCCAAATCTGTACTGGAATTCTAACGATGATGTCACGATGAATATCATTGAAAAATTGTAAAATTTATAATTCAATGACACTATTGAATACGCAATACGATTTAATAATTCTTCATATTTACGTAATACCTTCGAAATGGAAATGGACATGGAAAAGCTGAACAGAAAAAAAAAGAAAAAATAATTTAGTCATCAATAAATAAATTAATATATATTTTATAAAAAAATAACAAAATAACTGCGCGTTTTGTCCTTGTTTACTCTATTTTTGTTTCATTTTGACTAATGGCTTTTGTTTATTTAATTGACTTCGCATAAACAAGTTTTGTTGATAAATAATAAATAAACAAAAAAATACCAAATTTTAAATTCATGGTCAAGTCATACAAAATAATTAAAATTCCACGAGCTACCGTTTAAAATTATATAAATTATATAAATTACTCTCAACATTAATCACCACAATATCCCTATGATTATTTATATTTATAGTTTAATCGAATGAGACACGCAATCGTTTCATCTTTCAATTCCAATTCATACTTTATTTTCCTTTCCCTCAATAATAATTATTAACAAACCATTGAAGTTGATTAAATAGTTTACCAATTAAATATTGTAAATAATTTCCTTTACATTTCGTAGTTCAATGCGGCATGACAAAAAAATCAAGAAAAAGAAAACTTAAAAATAATAATTGGAATAAAAAAAAAATAAACACCACTGAACTGAAAATAATAGTCGTGTTATGACGCGTACACGAGTACAAAGTCCAATGTGAATTGCCACGAGGCTTAGAAAATTGATGTTCAGGTAGAAATGAAAAAAAATTCCAATATTTGCAATGAAAATGAATGAAAAATGATCGAAATGAATATTTACCTTTGAATTTTTTAATCTTAAAAGTGCATAGAAAAATAACAAAACAAAAATCGACAGACAACAATGAAATTTATTTATGGATTCATTTTTTTTCCTTTTTCAGGGTTTTTTTCTCCATCTATTCAATACAAGTATTATGTCATAATTAAATTAGGTATAATTAGAGACCCCTAGCGTAGAAAAAATACAATGCGATAGACAAAAACAAATTGTCTTTACTTTTATTTTCAAAAATAATGATGATCAGTCTTGAAAGCAATTAAATTGTCATTAAATCAAGGTTTTTATCATCATTATAGAAATTTCTCTTTATGTATTAGACCTGCTAACACACTCCACACATCACAACAGGTATACGACAAATATATATAATGCATACTCATTGGCATCAGTGTCAGTGGTTGTGCGTTGTATTCGTGGAGAATGTGTAGAGGGGAGTTTGAGTTCCTATCTGAATACTAAAAGTTGAACGGCCGTCTGAAGAATCCGTCAGTCTGCAGCCCACACGATCACAAGTACGTACGTTTGTACAAATATATAATTTATAAAAAACGTAAATAAATAAATGAGTTAATTATTCATTCAGATATATATTTTATTATATTATATCAATAATCAAGTACGCATGTCACGCGGTCATTTAATAAAATTTTATCATGTAGTAAACGTGACTTCAATATCGATCATAATTTTCTGTTTTATGATATCAATCGAATGGAGAATAAATTGTTTATTGTTTATAGGCGAACGGCAATTGTTTTCATATTTGTTTTTATTTTACGTGATTATTTTATTTGATTGACTATAAGTCGTTAAAATTTTTGTGATTAGATATTTTTTAAAGATGAAGTTTGTGGATTTTTTAAATTGTTTATTGTAGTTGTCAATTTTTGGGTCATCAATTTTAATGATCAATTCGATTCTAAAGTTGACTAAATGTCTGTGTTTGTTCAATTTTATTTTTGTTACAAGTTCTTCATATTTATATTTTTACTGTGAGGACATTATTTTTTGTTGTGTTGCTATTTGTGATATGAAATAAGTTGAAAAACTGAATTATGTTGGTGGATTTTGTTATATTTAATTATGTTTTATAATTGTAAATATTTATTTAGGATTTATAAAAACAATTGTGAATCTGTGAGTGAAAAATTGAGATGTCATGAAAAAATTTGACTCATTTCGTAATTTTTTATCAAATTAATAGTGACAGATAAAGGAAAATAAGTGTAAACACAAAAGTTTTTTTTTTTTATAAGAAAAGGAAATGTTGACAAAATGTTATTTGAAAATATTGAAAATTACGGTTAGCCATAAAATTCTGTACACGAGTTTGTAAATAAAATTTTACTTTGCTTCAAATAATTACGAAATAAATAAAGTGGTTAACCTAGGAAACAGAAAAATTATAAAAACAAAAAAAAAATACGTTTGAATTGAGATTTACATTTAAATTTATTCATCGTCATTCAGAATAAATTGAAAACGCACAATGAATTATCACAATTCCATTCAGCTTGAATAAATATGTAAACAAATATTACTGAGCTCTGCTCAATTTCATTCTATTGTGATTTAGTGATTGACCAAACTAAATTTGCTAAATAAATTATTTATCAATTAGAAATTAGAAATGTGCTTACAATTGCAAGTTGAAGAAAAAAGCAATTGAAAGAAACATTTTCCTGATGAAAAATCATTTGAAACTGACTGACGAATTTTTATTCCACACCAGGTCTTTATTATTTGTGATAAAGTTTCATCGCAATGAAAGTTAATCTTTGCATTCTAAATTTAACACAAAAATATGTTGACCAAGTGTATTAACATCATTTAATACTTTTCCCCAGAAAATAAAAAAATGAACCATAATAAAATAGTAAAAGTATAAAATTAAGATTTCTCCTCAAATAATTTTCATATTTTCTAAAACTAAATAACAAAATCTTCATTGAAAAAAAAACATTGATAAATATCTTAAAATTTCAATAAAAATAACATTTTTATTTTCTCCTTAAATATTTCCTTTTAAATAATCACACAAAAATGAGTCATGTCTCGTTCAAAGTGTTTTTGACACAGCCCACTATTATGATAGAAAGAACAAGAAATGAAAAAAAAAATATAATAAAGCGTCGCGCCCACTGCACAGACTATACCACATCGTCGCAAAATCGTGCATGGCATTTTTGCTTCGTTGTAGATATACTTGGCCAGAGCGAATCCGGTTCGTTGCTACGATGTCGAGCCCCTTTTCAATGGCTATTTTAGTTAGCGTATATATTCATATAATTCTATACTCGTGGCCACCAATTCATGTTTATTATTCTATAGACATAACGAATTTTATAAGAGCGTTTCATCTTGTAAACAGACGCATAACCATCATCTCAAGAATTTAACAAAGTACTTTCATGACCTAAGCAACTGGTGCAAATAATATTCAACCTGCATTAAAGTCTCATACAATTTAATTGCAATAACATTTTGGTTTCTATTCATTTGCTTTATTTATTTCCTTTTCTCGTTTCTCATTGAACTCGTCTTTTGCCTCGTTCTATTGGTTCTCCTTCTCTTCTATATCGGTGTTTATTTGATCTTTCTGTAGAATGGCACACACTATCGCAATTATTACTGTAATATGGCATCAACTGTAACGTGAGATTCAGTCATTCCATGAACGTTCAATTGGAAGTATCGTGAGCAACATCTTCTTATATTTTTCATTTAATTTACGGTGTGATCTACAGGTGTTTTTTGTTGGTGTTTTTCTATCGTTTTACTTTTTATTCATTTTACAAGTATGCAATTTTATTTATTTATTTATTCATTCTTTCATTTATTTATCTATTCTTTCATTTATTTATTTAAATGTGGATGCTTTGGAATGGGCTCTTAAAAAAATTGTTTATTGGAATTTGTTTATAAAATTGTATAGGATGGAGAATATTTTTTCGTTGGTTTTGACTGTGGCTAATTTATATTCGTTATGTGTTTTTATATAAAAGGAAAATGAATTGCTGAATGTAAAAATGGAGAATTTTGAAAATTATACAGAAAATTTCATTGCATTTATTTAATATGCAAAATAATTATTTTCTATTTCTTCAGGTTAAAATAAATTTCTTTCACGTTATTATAAATTATTTTCACAGTTTATTTAGACATTGTATTGTAATTTATTTAATGAAAATATTGAAGTCATGATAGATTTATTTTGATACACAAAAAAAGTTCAACAAAAATGTGACGATAAGTGTCATTGTCCAGTTTCGAATAAACAAAATGAATGAATGAACTTAAAAATGTTTGTTAAATATTTTGACACAGATTGTTAAAATACCGAAAGATGTTTGGATTATAAAAATTTCTTTTTAATCGCAAAAATAATAAATACAAAACGTTACTTCACTTACTAAATTCATGATCACACCAAAAACCAACTCGATTGTGTTCATACAAAGAAAAATAATCCAAAATTTGAATAATAGTTACAAATCACATCAATATATAAAAACAATTAGTGAAGTATTTTCAAGTTAAATATAAATAACCTTTTCAAATTATCAAATAACATTTTAGTCTCCTCAATTAATTTACATTAATAAAATATTGTGGTAAATATCCAATGAGACATCTCAATAGATAAATTAATTTACCTATATTTTTGTTGTCTTTCTTTTGAAATTGTGGAGACATTGAGTCTGATATCATATCAAATGATAACTGTCGAGACAAGAATGTAGACATCCCACTGCGAAACAATTGTTGATGAATTCAATGAACACACTCAGACTGTAATTGTAAAATTATGTCACAATTTATAATCTCTACATCCAGACAAATTCCTTTGGAATTAAAATCCTCATAATTTAATATCACTCATGACACTATCAATAAATTCATCAATAAATAATACTAAATTATTTAAATAATACTCTCAATAATTACTATTTTTATTTATCGGTCACAAAACAATAAAACAATAACTATTAATACGACCAATTGAAATTGAAAATCATTGAAGATATAGAGCAAGTAAACGCACAATTTCATTTGATTATTACTGATATAAAATCGTTATTAGTATTGGTGTTTTTTTTAAATTTTTATTTGTCACACTGTGTCAAGCCTTCATACACACATAAATAAATATTTTATCATGTCTAGTGACGTTGCAATTGGACTTTGAAGCGGATCGCTTTCATAATGCACGCGACTATAATTCTATGCCTTATCTATATCAGCTAGTGATAAATTATTCGTAACACTTGAATGTGTTTTCTTCGTGTTTCCTTTTTTTTCGTTTCGAATAATCGTACGTGAATTTGATAATAATTCGATAAAGGAGTAGACGGGCCCCTGTTTATACACAGACCTCATCAAAATCATTAATGAATATCGCAAATTTCGTCTCATTTAAATTCACACCCATTTTATTTCAATCGATAAAGAAATGAATCAACATTGGAGAATGACAATGATAAACAACTTATGTCCAATCGTCAAACATTACGCTCGTTTGATAAAAAAATATGAGGAAATTAAACTTTGTACTTTGGAAGTTATTGAATATAAATTGGTTTATTTTTTTTTTTCGTTTCAATTCATATGAATTATTCATGTTTTGATAATAATAATTAAATCAATTTATTTTATTTTCTTTTTGCAGGCAATATTGGACGATTGAACGTAATAAAAGGAAAATTGATATCAGTGATCGTTGGAAATGCGCAGAGATTGATTAACGAGATTAATAAATATCTGAAGAAAAACAAAAACAAAATTTGTAAATAGGAAAATATAATTTTAACATGGAATCACTTATTCGTGGTGTTCAACGCATGGGATTGGCTTTAAAAAATAGTCCAAGAATAGTTGGTACAAGTAGACAATCATCAGTTGCTACAAAATGTAAAATTATTGAAGGCAACAATGGAGAACGAATTTTTCCATCTATTTATGAGGATGTAGATATACCTAATTCAACAGTTCCTGAATATGTTTGGAAAGATGTGGATAAATATTCAAAATTGATAGCTGTGGTATGTATAAATAAATAAAATATAAAAGAAAAAATAGAATAAGATGAAATAGTTGATGAAGTTAATTTACATTTCATTTATTAGTTGATAATAAAAAAATGTAAACATAGAAATAACAACAGTTCTATTGTCTTTTAGGAATGCGGAGTAACAGGAAGAAAATATACTTATGCAGAAGCAAGAGATGGTGCTAATTATGTTGCAAGAAGTTTAAGAAATATGGGATTAAGACATGGTGATGTGGTTGCTTTAATATTACCAAATTTACCAGAGTGTGCACTTTCATTTCTTGGAATTTTGGAGGCTGGTCTTGTTGTCACAACTGTCAATCCTTCATACACAGTGGGTTAGTATTCATTAAATGCAATCTCTGTTATCGTAACAATTGAGAACTCAACCTTTATTTTAGTCATTCGATTTCAAGAGCAGTCATCTATCAATATTTCCTACCAATACTCTTGTCACAAGCAATGAAAATCAGTTTGCACATATAAACATAAATTACACAGAGAAATTCTTGAATAGTAACAACATACAATCTGTCGTGTCACAGCAACAACAGATATTGTAACTGACATGTAGGTCATTGAAAATGAATTCATTAGTACCAGTTCTGATATATCCAAGAAAGAAACGTGTCTAGAACATCAACATCCATTCACTCCAATTTCTAATACAAATTAGGTTACTCAAAATTAACATAATCGCATTCATCTGATTCCCATCATCATCATAAGTGAATTTGTATACCATAGCAAACTCCACCATAATCTACAGATAAAATTTATACAAAAATAGAATCAAAACATCAACCAGTTGATTCACCACAAAACATATCAGTCACAATAAGAATTAATTTACATCAATCAACATGTACAAATTTTTGCATGAATTAAACATCACGAAAAATTCTTGCATATGAAAATATTCAGGCTGGATATTCACAAAACCACAATCGCTGATAATATAAATGACTTGTAGGTCACCATGATCAATTATATACATGCAAAAATTTTGGTGTATCAAACAAGTGAAAAAAAATGTGCCCCGGACATCTAGCATGGACATACTTAAATTTATTCTTATATAATAGCAAAGTTCTAAAGTCCAAGGTTATATCCGATGAGCCCCTGCAACAAGCCAACCTTCGGTACATGCAGTGTCACTCCCACTACAAGTGTGTCAAGCAATCAGAATAATCTAATGGCAACATAGTTTATCTATAAACGCAGACTGTGGACTTTGTACCACTTGATACTCTTACAATTTATTTCCTTTTCTGCTGCTATCAATCTTTCCGAATCTGATGCGATCTATTCATCTGAAGTCTCACTAATTATTAATCCATTAACTCTATCTCTATTATAATAATTTTTTTCCTTTTCATTCAGACGAAATTTCGAGGCAATTACGATCTTCCATGGCCAAAGCAATCATCACTTCAGCGGATATAGCATCAAACGTAACAGTTGCCGCTAAAGCATCATTACCACCAAATGCTCCAGTCATTGTTGTTGACGATGGTACAAAACCAGCACCTGATGGCACAATACCATTCAAAGTAACATAATATTAGATAAATTATTTTGGAAGTACTTCACTTTGTGTTTCTCAATTGATTGACATTGATTATAATTCAAGGATGTACTTACACGAGGCAAAACATTACCACAATTGCCATATCATCATCAGAATCCTGAAGATCTTGCGGTATTACCATATTCTAGTGGAACAACTGGTTTACCAAAAGGAGTTTTATTAACACATTCTAATCTTGTATCAAATATGGTGATGACTGATGCTAGTTATGATTTTCCAGAGAAAAGTAATTCATTAATTTGAATTTGTTTTTAGTAGTTTTAGTGCACTTATTTCATTTTTCTTTTTATATAATCGTGGGCGGTTATCAATTTTTTTATTTATATGATCATTGACATTGCTATTAAATTGAATATTTAATGATGAAGTGTTTCGAAATGATTTTGCAAAGACAGCTGCGCATATTGTTAAGAGACTGGACATCAAAGTCCGTTGATTTAAAAGTCACGAATTGACGTCACGTCTGGCTGGTTATATCAATATTGATACATTTATACGCGTGTTAAATTTTTTTATTCGATGATAGTATTATATTGATTTGCAATTCGAATTTTCATTGAGTTAATTAAGTCTATTGAATTCAATATGGAAAATGTTGGAATATTTACATTGTATGTTCTTGAACGAATTTATCGTTAATTAGTTTAATTTTTATTCTATATTTGGTGTTTGTTTTATTCTCTATGAAGAATGTGAGAATGTTTTGTTTAGCTATTTTATTAATTTATTGTTGTTGGCAACTTTGAAAATATGAATAACCAAAATGAGAAATGCGAAGAGAATTAATTGTGATTGTTGTTTTTCCAGAGCAACCTCAAGATGTTATTCCAACTGTGCTGCCACTATTCCATATTTACGGAATGAATTGTAATATGCTACCAAGGCTGGCGACTGGTGATAAATTAATTACTTTGCCAAGCTTTTCACCTGAGACTTACACAAATGTATTGGCAAATAACAAAGTAAGAAATCAATTGATACTATTCAATAATCAATCGATACAAATCAAAAAATGAAATTGTTCATCAATTCTTTTAACATCTGATCATAATTGCTCTAATCTGCATCTAATTCTGTTCAGTGTACTCGACTATACTGTGCTCCTCCACTCATACTTTTTTTCGGTGCACATCCATTGGTAAAACCAGAGCATTTCAAACACGTAACAAGTATTGTCAGTGGTGCTGCACCTCTCGCGTACTCTGATGCAGAGAGAGTATACAATAAATTTAATCTGACTCCTGATCAATTGCCAATTTCACAAGGTAATTCTTTAAAATATATAAGTCGAAATATCTTTCCTTATTCATTTTATAAAGTTGACATAGGACCTGATTGAAAAAAAGGTTGAAATTTAAATGCGATAAATTTTTTAAGCATCACAATGAACATCTGAATTCATCAAACAGTTATTTACATTTCTGTAAGAGTAAAAAATTCATCCTGAATAATAGTTGAGATTCTGGGTGTTCTTTATAAATAGAAATACAGAGACAATTTAATTTTGACATTTGATGATTATTGTTGTACATTCAAAGACAATTGATTCTACGTACGAACCAATTTCTGTAGATTGATTCAACAAATAAATTATTTTTTAAGGGTATGGATTGACAGAATGTTCACCAGTTGCATTCTTAGAGGGTCAAGAAAAATTAGCCAGTATTGGTCATCCAGTAAGTAGATGTGAAGTGAGGCTCGTTGATCCAATGACTGGAATTGATGTCATTACACCAGGTCAAACTGGTGAAATCTGGGTCAGAGGTCCACATGTAATGAAAGGTTACTACAATAATGAAGAAGCAACACGAGAAACTTTACAAGATGGATGGTTAAAAACTGGTGATATTGCATACTTCGATGATGATTTTGCATTCTACATCACAGATAGACTGAAAGAACTCATCAAAGTCAAAGGATTTCAGGTAATGATGCTTTTAAATTATATTCGAATGAAGAACTAAAGTAAACTCTTAGTGTGTCTTCCAAAGATTATGCAACTAATGTTAATTTTATATCTAATTCCATTTCGGTTGTATTCATATTTAATTGATGGATTATCTTATTATTTATCAACGTTCATTCCAGGTACCACCTGCAGAATTGGAAGCAGTTTTGCGGACACATCCAGCTATTGCAGATGCTGCAGTTATTGGTATACCAGATCCACGATCAGGTGAAATTCCTAAAGCATTTGTTGTGCTGAAAAATAATGAGAGAGCGACTGAAGAGAATATACAAAATTTCGTGAAAGGGAAAGTGTCTGAATACAAAGAACTGAAAGGTAGAACTTAATTTCATTCTTCATATCCAATTTTATCTTCAATTATTTTAATTGTCATTGTTTTAATTTTGATATAAATTATTCATTTGCATTAATTACATAACATCACTTCTTTTATTAAATTAAATTCCTGATTTTAATTGACTTAACGTTAATTGCTACTATAGGTTTAACTGTTAAAAATATTTTAATATTTATTTGTCTAACAGGTGGAGTAACTTTCATTGATCAAATACCGAGAAACCCCACAGGCAAAATTTTGAGAATAAAATTAAAAAATGTAGATTGAAATCTATGAAAAATCAAAATTGTTGTTAACTATTATGACGAACTGTTAGTGAACTGGAAGATAAACTGAAAATCATCATGAAAATAAATTGTTAGTAATTGGGGGGTGCATTATTGTGATAAAAATGTTTGTTGTCTGAAAAATAACTTTCCATTATTATTGTTAACTAGTTGCAGTGCTTTCAGCCATTCCTTTAATTGTTATTTGTGCTGGATTTTATAATTATTAAATGATATACGATTCACTTCCGAACTTTTGTAATTAATATTTTTCCATGGGTAATTGAGCAGAAAGAAAAGAATACTATTGAATTTTATACGTAAATGATATAATATTTGTATAAATAAAATAATTTTACAGAAAATAAGTGGCAACTTGATCTTTTCTCTTTCTTTACTGACAGTCATCGAAACAATTCTCACAAATTCATTCGATTAGAACTCTCGAGAAATAAAATATGAATTCATCAATGATCTTCTCAACTCTAGTTCGGACTATACAGAATTTTCATATAAATCGAATGAATTTTCTTCGAACTTATTCGGTTCATTACACTCCAAGAAAACGCATCAGCCAGTTCAGAATGTCCCACTAGACATCAATCGCAAACCTCACATACTTCCAATCTGAAATACATTGAGATTTGATGCAGAATGATAAACATGAACATCATAACATTAATGAAATATATTTATTATAAATTTTCAACATATCATTTTACAAAGAAAGAAAATTTTTTCCTTATCTCGAACTATTGTGAACAAAGTAATTATAAATATATATATTTATTTTTGCGCCATGTTGATTGAAAACATATCATTTAATATTCCATCATTGAACGTTAAAATATATTTTCATGCAAATATAATATTGACCTTATCGCCCATATCAATCCAATGATTTTATTAATATTATCCTTCTTAATGACGTGATTTCATGCACAAGCTTTTTTTTCCCAATGGTATCGCGTAGAATTACTGTTTTAATGAACTCAAATACTGCAGGTATTCATAAATGAAGTTAAAATCCAATCAATAATATCCTATGAAAATAGATTATTCAGGAAAAAACATTATCGACTTTTCTCCATCAATTCGATTCTATTATTGGATAGAAAATTTGATGAGAATAACAATTTCATTTACTGGAAGACTCGAAAACAAGATAAATGAAGAACAGTTATTCAACTGCTATCAAATAATTCGAATCAGAAAGTATTTTTTGTGTTGCCACATATCATGTTCGAACAATTAACTATTAGCTATCATTAAAATTATCATCACCCACACAATCGATACATAATTATTTCTGGTACTTACTCATAAGAACAGAATAAAAATAAAAATCACATGAACGCCGGAAGCTTTTTTTCATTCAAACACTTTATTATTGAGAATTATTCCGCATAGGAATCCAAATTATTTTTCAAGTATTGATTTTTACAGAATTTTGTCAGTTAGATCCAGAAATATTGAGATTGGATTATCAGTCAAGAATACAAAAATATCGTTCAATTATTTTCTTTTTCTATAGCCGCAAGTATTGATGCTTTCAGACTAAATAGCTTGCAATGAATATAACGATAACAATTATGATTGTGCAGATAATATACAGGACGTCGTGTAACAGAAATGTTTTTGTTCTTTCGGCAGAACAATTATTATGTATTAATTTTATGAAAATATATTTCTTGCATCTTCAGATAAATGATAAATTATCATTTGTCAATTAAACCGTACAATTAACTGAAAGGTCAACTGCGTAATTTTGATAAAAATATATTCATTACTTCAATATAATTAATTGAATGTCAATAACAACATCGCTTGATTGTTCTTCCCTACTTTTGATTCGTCACGTAAAATTCCGATATCATTACTCACAATTAATTGCAGGCACTTGCGTTTTCATTGATTTCTATTTGTAAAAAGAAAAATATTTGAATAACGATTCGTTAAAACAGTGGACACATGCTTAGAGTAAACACAAAATACGATAATGGAATATAAAATTAATTTTTCTGGATAGATTAAAATATAAGAACAATTACGACAATTATTTGATTAACGCAAAGAAAAAATTGATGAGTATTATGTTTTGTGTGTTAAAAATAGTTATCTCGATAAGAGAAGAAATACAAAAAGGACAATTCGCTAGGACAGTAATATACCACCACAAAATTTTATCATTCTCGTTTTGTTACTGTGAAACCGTAAATACATGAATTTGTATCGGCTGTTAAATTTATCATATGCCATACTCAATATTCCGTTGTGTTTGAATTTTTTTTTTGATTTATTACTCGGCTTAATGGGCCAATATGGATGTGGAAGTCCATTTTAATTATGTATTGTATGGTTTCAACAATAGCTTGAAGTTTCCACTGTGTACCTCTGTGAACAGTTGATGAGAATAAATTTGATTAATGTTGAATTGATTAACTGAAAATAATGAATATTTATTGGTATTTTTATGCATCGAAATCGTTTCTAATATGAAAAATTAAACTGGAAATATTGAATTGACAAAAAGAAACCTCAGTTGTGATAATAACTTTAGAATTGTATTTACAATAAATTGTCTAGCACAAACAGAGACTCAGTAGCAACAAATCAATTGTTAAAATGGAAAAATAAAGGAAGAAAATTACCTTTCAATATTTGGACCATATAGACACTGTCCCTTGCCATATACGATACAAGATCATTGCATATCTGCACATGAATCCCGTGTGGTCCTTGATACAAAACGGAATGTAAGCGATTCTTTGGCAGATTAAATACCGATATCAACTTTTCAGTCAATGCCTCGACAGTCTTTTCAAACAATCGCACAATTTTCCATATTGGATGTGCTTCATGTTCCATAGCACAATAAATCACCACTGTTGGCTCTGGAGTTTTCTCACTTATTTCATTGAACATTCGGATGCCTTCAGCTGGCCCAAGGAAATGCATCAACTCCTGGCGTGTCAAATTATGAAGATCCACTCCAGAATAATTAGCAAATGTTGCTTCGTGAGCGGGAAAATATTTGCGCAACCAAGCAGCTGCTTCTTGAATACAACGAGATCTTGGTGGTGGATGACCTTCTGCATATCTCAATGATTCATTGCTGCCTAGCATCCCACTGGAATCGTCGCTGCTAGTGTCAGATCCAGGACTATTTACCGCACTCAAAGATGAACTGCCCTCTGCAGGGTTAACCGGTACCTGTGGACCACTGAAACAAAAACAAAGAATTTTAATATTTATATTCAATTATTTTCAGATTGAAGAATTATATTGATTCCAAATTTTTCTTGTCTTTGCAATTGATTTCCTGTTATTTATTCAATGTCACATTCCTTCCTCACTATCACACTATTTTGTGTGAATAATCCTACGACCCGAATACTTTTAATCCACCTAGCAAACTCAATAAGAGTCCTCGAAATATAATTAATGAAAACACTCTGACATGTAGGGAATTAAAACCGATTGCCCATCATTGATGTAACATAACTGATAAACAAATTAGAAATAGTCAACCATCAAGAATAATTATTCTACTATAAAAACAGTGATGAACCCAATAATAACAAAGGAAACGACATATTACAATATTATGTCACTGAAAAATCGCAATGAATGCATTCATGACGTCATTTCCACCGGCAATTTCATGTGACTCGGAAATATCACTTGAACCAAACATGGGCGTGTAACATTGAAGAGTACTCAATAAAAATAATACTCATGGAGAATAAAAATTACAGGCATTAACAAGCAATTGAATATATGAAAATAAATGACATAACTAATTTAAATTCTATTCTATTTTTACGACTATGGAATACTACTACAATTTTTATCACAGATAAAATAAAATAAAATTCTTACGCAGTTTCTTTCCCAAATATAATTATTCTTGAAACAATATCACGTCTTTTGTCCCTGTTTCGACGACCATCACTGCTACCACGGGTGTTATTTGTTATTCTCTTTACAGTGTGTCGTCGTTTATTCCCAAGACTCAACAAATAATCACGACTTGACTTTTGTGACGCTTTAACAATTGACTCATCGCACGACATTGCGTGCAAAAATCTTGCAACAATTTTAATTCCAATTGTACCACACTGACCAACTATCACCTCTTGCTCAAGCAAATAAACTAATACAGTTGGAAATGTGCGACTACCCACAGCAATTAATACCAATGGACTACGTGACATGTCGTGTACAATTTACAATTCAAATAAAAGGCAAATAAATGTTGAAGATGATGAAAAAATTAAAGAAACAGCAATCTAAGGTAGATCAACATCAATTAACGTTTCAAATTTCGTTATCACGATAATTAGTTCAATTCTTTTCTTCACGTTTACAATTCAAATATTGAATCAACAATATTATTCTGTTCAATATATCAAATACTCTTCCAATAGCATCGGGACACCGATGATTTTAGCTGCTCGTCATCTTAGAAAACGAGCTCGACTATCCAATAATTTAATCGCTTCATAATCCATCATATTCAATTTACTTTGACAATAATTAACGTAAAACATTTTCATCATAAAATAATTCTGAATAATTATATCAAAAGTATTCAAATATCCTTTTAATTTATGCTGCTCCAAATAATCTTCAACAGATGATACAATTAAAATCATTCCACACAATCCCAAATATCACAATCTCAATTGTCAATTAAATACAACGAAGAATGAAGAAAAAAGTCAATTCACTATTTCAACGGTAAATCATGATTGCAACAGTATTAATTAAACACAAAAAAATATTCTTCAACAGTATAAATTAACAGTAGATAATTATTGTAAATACAATAAATAAATTTTGATTGTGAATAAAATAACTTGTGAATTTTATTTGAAATATAAGAGAACGTATTGCGTCGATGAACTCTCGCCAACTGGTTTAAATTTCTTCCACAAGTATCCAACACATTCTCTTTGCCTCACTCACCCTCTCTCTCTCTCCCTCACACACTATTTCTCTTCCTCCACCCTTTCACTTCGTCTTTTTATACTAAACAATTTTTAGATCAGCATTCCTATATGTCCCCACCCATTTACAACGCTCGTGCCACAAAGTAACAATGTATTAACTGGTTTTAACACAGTTTCAAGCCAGTATATTCCAGTTGATGGTCGAAATAACTCAAAATACTTATGTTAACAAAGTATACTGTGGAAAAAAAATATAATACAGTCTGGTAATGGTCGTAACACTACTACTGTGTAATACAAGTCAGTTCAGTAGAGCTGGATAACGCCAGTTTTAGCTGGCTGTATGACGAATAATATATAATGGTAGTGCGAGTTCTTGTACAATGTTCCAACGAATCATGATGTAAGAGAATACGGCGTCAATGTACAATTATGGTCGCTGTATAGCGTTGGAATAACGTACACCATAGGCATTCGTTCTTTTTTCTGGTCTTTTTTAAGAGCACTCATTTATGTTAGTGGTTGGCCCATGTCAGAAGAGATTATATCAAATGAGAATAATGACATTGGTGATGGAACCACATCTGATGAATAGATTTAACAATAATTCTAGATATTCTCGATATTTATAAATATATAGATATATATATTTTATTATTTTATGTTCCTCTTGACTTGTTATTTGTAGTTTTTGCAGTCAAACTTGAATTATTCTTTTGTTTCATATTTTTTCTATACACAAATGTGTTTGTTTTCTGTTTGAAAATTGGAGCTATGTGAATTTTGTATGATTTGATTGGTTTTATCTTGATGTTTTTGACGAGTGTAATTAGTATTTTTCGTATTTCTTTGTTTTCTTTTGTTTCAATTGTAAAAATTTCAATGATTGTTGATATTATAGGAAAAGTTTTGGTAAATTTGTATTTATTCTTGATCATTCCAAAGATTAAAAAGTAAGAGATAAATTTAGTTGATAAGCAGAATGGAATATTACAAACGTAAAGCAGATTATTTATCTCGTTATTTTTTAACTTTGTATATTCATATATTCATGTCATGAATGAAATTCCTGTTGCATGATAGACAATGGAAGTCGAAATTCGAACGTTATCGAATAATAATTCTACATTTGTGTCAGCCATTTCGTGAAGAGAATTAATTTGAAATAGAAAATAAAATAGATGTATTGAAAGACAGTTACACTCATACCATTCAAAATTCTTCTTCAATGTTCGATTTTAAATTACTGTGGTAGGAATTATCAGTAATGTATACAAGAAATTAAACATCCAACAAAATCAACAGAAGAATGGAATTTTTTTTTGTATTTGTCGTAAATCAAAAGATAGAGAATCAAATAAAATTCCACATTATATTGTTTCTGTTATATCACAGAAAAGTACTGCGTTTTTTTTTTTTATTAACATTCTGTGCCATATCTTTTAATAATAAATTGGTGACAAATTAATTTAGAAATGATAGAATCATCAAAGATAAATTGAATTGGATTAAATCACACCTTAATATTATACTTCAAAATTAATGGCGACTGTTCGACGATAGAAAACTTGACAAAACTGTTATCATCCAGAATCACTCATGGATATCGTGTTCTATATTTATCTTGTCATTAGTCGAGCACACTAGTACTCATAATAATGACAATTTGATTTACACTACCCTAATTGAGAAGTAATATTTCTGTTAGAATTCAAAGTTATGAAAGGCAAATAGCTGATTATTTTTTAGTATATCATGTGAACTGATTTAAATAAAACAATCAGAATGTAGATATTTTCTCAGAAATTTCTTACGAATTAAAATATTTGATAATCATTCAGGAAATTTATTCTATTTAATTTGAAATAGACTAATCAGTTTGGCAAGACTTTGAATTGCGTTTGGATTCCGGATTGAATTTTATTGTCACATAAATCAAAAGTACTCTTTTGAAAATTGAGTTATTTTAATTTAAAAGACCATCTGTGAGTGTTTGATTAATTTTGGTCCCACGTTTTACATATTTGAAGCTATATAAAAATATCAAAGTATTAAAAATTACTGTAGAAGTTGGCGATGCACTTTGCGACATTTCTATCTATCAGAATTCAAATATTCAATTTTTTTTATAATCGTTACAGATATATTTCTGGTCGAAACTACGATGACTTCGATATTCAAACTTCTACTTTTAATAATATCAAAAACGAAAATGAACTTCTGAATACATAACAAATGTTCTCTAACACATTTTATGCTCTCAGTTCATTCGAGTTTTGGTGGTTTCCAATTTGCAAATGAATTCTTGCAAATTCACACCAATGGAAACAGAATTAAAACTCTCAACATATTTTTCAGAAAATATATTTTAAATAATTCCAAATACTCACACAGCATCGCCACGCGCTGGTGAACTTGGCTCGGTATCAGACATTGAGACGACTGGTAGCAATGAATCAAGTGGTATCTGTGAAATCGACGATAGAATGACGAATTATCCTAATCGAGATTCAATGAACGAATGTCGTTTAGAATCGTTTCATACTTCAACCAAATTTTCTTCTTCGTTCTATTTACATAAGTGTGTGTATATATTCATGAATGTTTTCGTTTTTCTTTTGTTCAACTTACATCAGATAGGACTGTACAGTCATAGCTTGGTTGAAACTTTTCCTGCTCATGTGATGGTCGTCGTAGAATTTTATCACGATCTTGTTTATGTTTACGATCAGCGCCCTTCAGTTTGAACACTTTTATTTGACACGACGCAGCATGAAGACGCGGGCCACCAGGTAGTAACGTTTCCACTTGAATTCTGAATGGTACACCCTTCTCACCCCCATGTTTCTTCGGTGTAAATTCCGTACTAATACAATTAACCTAGTGACAACATTCCAATCAAATATTATAACAAATATACACTACAATTTTCTTAAAACAATTCATTCCATACAAGTTTGAATGAGATAACGGTTACCAAAAGCTGATACTGCTCTAATAAATGATGATAAATATCACGAAAATAATTGATAAGGATCAATCATTAATTGATTCATATTATTCCATTTGTGGCATTCTGATACTTCTCACAAATAGTTTTATACATTATTAATCACGCAGAGAATTTTCATGGTTATATACTTCATATCTTTGTCTAGTTGTTTCATCAATCGTGATTTTAGAACAGTTGATTCAGAGAAATGGTAGTTGTGATATAATACACGACTTTTCCTGCCCTCGAAATATTAAAAACTTTATTGCAAAGTCTTCTTAAGAAAATTATTGATCAATTCAAAAGTTCTTTCTCCATCAATCCAATACGATACAAATAACTCTGTTAGTCTGTTAGACCATAATACAATATGATTCATCATTTTTTTTTTCATCCAGTAGACTCACCGGGTGTAGAGAATGAAGAATGGTAAATAGCCAGACGGGCTCAACGACCCGTGACGCGACGCAGCGTAACTTTTCCACATTTGAATATATTAACATGTAACATTGAAAGGTATTCATCAAAGTAGACAGTGATGATCTATGGAAATTAGCTCGATGTGCTTCTGTAGTTCATTTGTCACGCAGTACAGCACTGCCTCAACAGGTTATTGGTATTTAGACACCTCATAAGTGAACGATTCAAATTGATCAACGATGAAAGAAAGAAAAATGGTTTTCATGGTAGTCATATCATATTTTTCAAATTCTCATATGTTATCCAACACGATTAAAGTGTGAAAAATAAATAGCTACGTTTTCCTATCAATTATTCTGTCATATTTTTTTCTCATAGCATCAGCTATTGCTACCGCTTCTTTCCAATTATTGAATAATGGATCAAGACCTTTATATAAACTCCAACTTCTTTTGTTGGATCCCACATGAATTCAACAGTGTTCTTGGACGATGGTGATTGTACGATCTCCAACATGCCATAACTCAATGGCACATCCACTTCCAGTAAACGATCTTTAGGACGAGAACGTTGCCAGGCTAATATATGCTCTTTTTCCGTGTACTGAAGACGTCGCTCATGAAAACATATCCGTATTGTTGTCTAAAACAGTAAACACATTACACAATTTCAGACATTATTTAATATGTTTCTTCTCTTTCGATTATTTCCGATTCATTGAAATGATTAATCAATTAAATACACTCAAGATGGCACAATGAAAGTCATTTCATTTCTCGCTTTATTGTTTTCCCAACGGAATTGATTTCTTGTCGATGATAATTCTTCAATCATCGTGAATTGAAATTTTCAATTAATTAATCTCTGAATATACCAATGACTCTACTGAATTAATGTAAACTCCAAATAAAAATAAAAATTCATTACCTTCAGTATTTTTCCACGATATGCAGATAGATCACCAAGTTTTTTCAATTTTATTTCATATGATTGTGCTTGATTGAGATATGTTAAAGTTTCTTCATCAATTTTTGTCGCAATGCTGGTTGCAGCGGCCAAAACATATTGGAAACTGAAACAATTAATACACAAATATGAAAGAAATTGGAATATTTATTTGATGCTATCAATAACATTCTCTTATATAATCTTTTCTTCATTTTTTTCTGAATGAAATCTTACCGACTATCTTCATTGAATTCATTTGCTTGTTGTGATGATGACACATGATTGCCAGCAGATGATGTAGTTGGATATTCATCATTATTCGAGTACAAAAATTGAAAATTTGCAGCTGGTTCTGATGGACCTCTTCCACCATTGCTATTACTGATACCATTGTTCGTATTATTGTTGGCATTTCTGTTATGGAGTAATGTTGGTGTTGGTGGTGGTGGCTTTATTGTTACTGCCGTGTTGGTATTGTGATTGCTATCAGGTTCAACTGATAAAACATTTCCGTTTGTTGGATGAGCACCATTTATATTCCTTGATGAAACCTGATTCAAGCTGAAACATATCCAAATGTAAAACATTAGTAAAATAGAATTATTGGTTTCATCTTTTTATTTGACCTGCTTCAACTAAATTTTCGAAGTGAATTAGAATGTTTTTATAATAACTTAGATTTTTCCGACTTCCTCTTAACATTAATTCATACATTAATACTTGACACGTGATAATCATGATTTTATTCGGCAAATGATTTGTATTTTTATTCACATTCAATTACAAATCACAGTAGAATTTTACTACAAAACAAATAATTTTCCAACACTAGAAATTGCTATTGCTCAACCTCATTTCTTCATAGATACAAAAATTCCATTAAATCAATTTCCCCAAATCCACTTCGAAATGAACATTCCAACCTCGACGATTTCTGAAACCCGCGAGGGTTATTGATACCTGATAAATGAAATCAGAAGAAACAATAGACACTAACGAGTATAACAACGCCAAGAGTTACAATATGTTTACAACTGATAGGAAAAATTCTTTTAATCAAAAACACTTTCATTCTTGCTGAACAATGGAATAAAACACTTAAAATTCTCAACTACTCAAACAACATAATATAATCTTATGCCTAATCTTCAATTCTAAACCAACAGCATAATAGATTGAATAGGTGAATACAAATTTTCCTCTCTTCACCTAGTAAATAATTCTTATACTTCAACATGTATACAATTATAGACTTACAATAAATTGAAAAATGATGAAGACGACGATGATGATGAGGAACCATTAATATTCGATGGATATGACATTTTTTTATAACTAATAAATGGATCAATGAAACAATTCACAGAATTAGAATTGAAACGTCCATACATGTGTTGAATAACTGATCAATTCGCTGATGATAAAAGTATAAATGCGCAATAATCGGATTTGTTAATGACTCCAACTACAGAACAACAAAAATAATTGTACAAATACGTGTGAGTGTGCTATTGAACATACCAATGCGAACAACTACATGGAAAGTTCAATGTGGTATCATTTAGTTATGATAAGTATACGCTGATATAGTATATGTTCATGTGAGTGCAAATGTATGTATTGAAACTTGTATATATATTGGATGAAGACCAATTTCGTCATACAATGGATAAAAATTCGATACCAGTCTGTTTATCAAGCAAAGTTGAGACAGATACGCAACCATGTAAAAGTTATGTATTCATTTCTATCACATTGAGTGACGGAGCCTTCACGATTTGATACGACAATTGAACAGATTAAGTCATGACAGGGACGGGGATTATTTTTATTTATTAATTTTGAAAAAGTGTTTCGATATAGTAAATTTTCCAATGGCTTATACTTATTGGAGTATTTGTTTTTCAACAGTTGAAATTTTATTACCAATTAATTTTCAATTGTAAATTGGTTTTGCTAAGATTATTTATCACTGTCTAGGGTTTAATTAATTGACTTTGGTATTTGAATTAAATCAACCAAATGATGTTACAATTGTCGTGAGAATCAGTGGAGCTTTCAATGAGGAAAATTGTCAATGAATATAAAAAATTGGGCGACAATAATATTGGACAATTTGTTAAACTAAAGAAACCACCGATTTTTTTCTAAACTTTCGGATTGTTCGATAGTGAATATCGTTAGGTTCCTCATTTTTTTTTTTCGTCGAATTCACATTATATTATAGAAGAAGTGTTGAAGATTCAATGCGGAATTACATGCAGAAACGAACTAACAATAAAATACTACAAATAACAATTTTTTACTCAAGGAGTTTTTGAGAAGAATTATAGTTCTTTCAGAACTTGGTCTCTCATTCATTTCTATCAATATGGAATAGTAAAAGTGGTGGGACACGTAGCTAATACTATTGACACTCACTTTGAATTATTGACCTGATTTTCCGGGGATGGCGCTTCCTGCTTGAAGACAGTAAGTGCAGAGGGCAACGTCAGGAAAGCTTCGCTGAAACAACCCTGAGATTTTAAATACACATCGAAACTAAAAAGTTTATATTCATCTGTGATTTTTATTGACGTAACGGAAAATCTTTCGAATCACATTTCATATTGAGCAGCTCAATATGAATGTATTATTAAATAGACCAATCAATTGAATTGTTTATATTCTTGTGATTCTCTAAAAATAATAATGAAGAATCAATTTATACGCAGACCAGAATCATTCCTAACATAAAACCTTCTACGCAACTGTTCAAAATGTTAATAAGAATCAGAAACACTTTTATAACAACACTATGACGTATCTAATTGTATAAGTGGGAACCAATTAGTTAATTGAAATATTTTTCAATGGCAGTTCAACTGCATAATATATATATATGTAATTACAATTAAGAGACAAATCATCAGTGAATAGTAGTAAATAAAAACATGCTAACGATCCCATTTGTATTATTTACTTATTCAAATTGTATAACACGAATAATCGAATGAATAATTTAAATTCGACATGTATTCAGTTATTTTTCCTAAATAAAAAAATCAATTTGATACGTTGATTATATACGCCTAGCCTATCTTGTGTACGAATTGATGCATTAGGTAATTGAGGTCATTACATATGAATGAGAATTGACACATCACGGGTGTGGCGTTCCCAATGAAGCTTCCCTGATCGATTATGTATTGATGCGGACTTTGACAATTGATGAAACTCATGCCAATTGATCTACTCTTCATAATTATCTCAATCCAAATTTCAATACGTTCTCATGGAATTGCATTTTTGTAGCAATAGAACGAATATGAAGAATAATTCTGAAGCTGTCTTAGAATTTGATCAATTGAATATATAAATTGTGATTCCCTTCAATCATCAACGAAAGTTTTTTTCATTTCCAAAGTGCCAGACCACATGCCGAAGAATGTGCTTGAGAAAAATACTATTCCACCTGCTTCTAAACTGGAATGATTATTACCAATTTATAAATTCCTGGAAAAAAAAATGATTTGCCATTCCATAAATGGATGATTGAGATGTGGTCAATTGAAATTGATCAGAAAACTGAGACTTAAACTGTTGACTTCATATAAATGAATGGATAAGTTTTTTTTGAGAATAATAATGATTATCAATTGTCACCTTCATCATTCAATTGAATGATTATTTAATCTAAATAATCTCACCTCATACTGTATGATGTAACAGCATTGACAATATCATTAGCTGCAAGTGCTGATAATGAACCATCAAAATCAGCCACCAAATGCTCAGCAAGTTCTTCCACCTGTCCCGATGACCATCCATGTACCGATCCATTGCTCACAACTGATCCTTCAAATTAAAAATATTCAATTAACATAGATCCATTAAATTGAGAATTATTATTAAATGAATCAAGAACAAACATGGGAATAATAAACAAGGTCATTCTGTGGTGAAACATGATATGACAAAGCTCATATCAATCTCGCTATATAATTTTTCCTGCCATCTTACATGATCAACAAGTTCTTTTTCACTCTACAAAATATTTCCTTTGTCTTCACGAAACATGAGTGAAACGAAATTTTTCGCATTTAATACATTGGGAGGAAGCAAACAATTTTTATTATGTGAAAAGAGACAAAAGTAGTTGACTGTCGCGGTTGAACTTGTCTCAACTACTACCACACAGAAAATCCTCCAATCACGATTATCTCTGCAAATGGATGGCTCTATATCTCTTCCTCTCCCTCGCTGTCTATGCATACATGACTCTGTGTGTGTGTACATATATATGTATAAATATCTATATATATATATATAAGATAAAATAAATCGTTGTCTCGGTTGGAAGATTTACGTGGGGAACATGCCGGTCTCTACTGGATTGACAACATGAGAGACACGTGATAGTCTTCAGGATATTAACAATTGACCCACCAGCGAACAAGTGCATAGCTGCGCGATGTTCAATGCGACTGTAGGCATCATGTGCGCATTTATATTAATCTTTATGTAATTTTTTTTCATTCTTTATTTTAATGAGAATATATAAAATAGGTATTGAGATAGCGTGATCGTGATATTGATCTTTTACAGCGTGGTAGATCAAATGGCTTGATAAATATGCTGATTCCATCCAATTGACTGCCCTCATTTCTGTCAGATGGTCGATATTATTTTCGATGATAATGTACAGTATAATTTACAGTATTCCAGAATTTTTTATTTCTGGAATGAGTGTTTGAACTTCATGATCATTGGAATGACAGAGGTGATATATGAGTTTGAAAATAAGGTGAATCGGTTAGTTCGTACGATGGCTACAATTACAAAAAATTTAGTGTGAAAATTATATAAAGTTAAACAATGTACTTCTGGCTTTGTATAAAATAAAATTGTGTGTTTGAATATTTGAATTAATGATCCGAAGAAAATAATCACAGTTTCAAAACTACGATATGTAGAAAAAGAATCCCTAATAAGTTGAACAATTTCATCAAAGTATAATGCAACCGCCGGGTCGCTTCATTCAAATATATTAATCCATCTTCTCTCCATGATTCATACGATTTATTAATGGGAATTGAAGAGCCACATAACAACCATCAGAATGTTTCTATTACCTTGAACTTTTGTACCCATGGGCAATATAGTTCGCAATCATTAAGTAACAAAAAAATGATAACAAACATAAATTACCATCTCGTCTGATATATTTCCTGTCCAATTCACCAATTGTGTGATGGTTCTCATTTGATCGTCGTTTAAGTCCATTTGAGGTCGAATGTTGGTAGCCTGAAACTGGTGGCTCTGATGTTGGAGAATTTCCTCGTGATGTATTACAATTAGTATGCAATTGATGATTATTTTTTAATGGATCTTTATTCTCTTGCCACAATATAATTCCATCTGGCATGTGATATCCCATCGAAACCTGCGAATTATAATCAAATATTAATGAAACAATATCCATCCATTGAAAATATTCATATTTATTACTTTATATTACGTAAAATAATTATTTATTGTTTTATTCAGACATACTTGTTCACTGATAATAATATTCCGATCGTCTTGTCGTTCAGATGGTGATAATCGTTGGTAAAGTGGTGATGGTGATTGACCCAACCAAACTGTTCCATTCAATGTCTCCGCGCTGGTGTCATGTAACTCCATTGTTTTTTTGTGTATTTTCTTTTGCCTTTTAATTTGTATATTCCAATCAGAATAATTTCATTCAACTGATACGCGAATTCTTGTTAAATAACTCTGACTTTATTCACTTTCTTTAAATGCCTTGTATAAGTTGTTTCCTTTTTTCACACTTTTCTTTCTTGAATTTGTGTCGAGAATATAAATTTTGCTGTGGAACGCCCAATTAATTGTTTCGTGATGTGACAATAAGCAAGTGAAGTATGTGAAATGCGATATAAGTATTATTTCTGAGGACGAAAGCAAAATTTTTAACGAGTGCTTGTCTCTCACTTTGCATACTATAATTTTTAATTTTTGTATTAGCTATACTTTATTCCATTCAATTTATTCTTTCCTAGTTTATTCAATTCGATATCAAAATTTTCTTATATCTTCTTTTCGCTTTAGGTTTTTATTCCTTTTTCTTTCTTTATTTTAATCAATTGTTCTCACACTGATCCATCACTTGAATATAATTTGATATATTCTCGTTTTTGTGAATTTTCTTACTTCACACCCACAAGACTGCAAATGTCCACATTCGATTCCACCTTTGACCAACATAAAATATCACCAGCGAACATTCGTATACACACTAAAAGCATGTGAAGAATTCTACTTGTGCTCGTGTAAATTATTGTGAACAGAAAAATATAATAATGAATTTTATCTGTTTCTTTCGCTATTTAGAATTTTCTTCCTTTGCTTTTTTCCTTTCTATATATATTTTCTTCAACTACAAAATCAATTGTATAAATTATCATACAGAAGTTGAGCGATATTCAACAGCAGCTCAATGAAATCGTGTCTTCTTTAAAACATGACAAAGAAACTATTGTACAACTTTTTAATTCCAGTTGTTTCACGCTGTCGGTGTGTTTCCAATAATGCACAACCTCGCGATTTTAGTGACAGAAAACGCGAGAAAACAACAAATACATCCACAAACACCATTGCAACTGTGCCAGTACTGAAAGGCATCTTGCCGTATTCGAACTTTGTTAACCACTGTATTGTCGATGAATTTTGCACAGAGATCAATGGTTTATTAAACTTATTGTTTATATTTTCAAATATATATTTATATATACAAATAAACATATATATTTATCCGTTTCTGTCACAAATCCTCCCGCTCTTCCTTTCTCACAATTAATTTATCTCACTTAGTACCAATTCGATTCTCTTATCAATAAAAATAAATTGACTACTAGACAATGGCGTGGTGTGTCGATATCGTCCCCTCCGACTTATGGATCGTTAATAATTTGTTCCTTTATTTATTTATTTATTTATATATCCTCTATTGATCAATTTCGCTCTTGTTTTTTTCTTCTATACTATTTCACACACTTTTTAGTGTCTTGATCGGCAGTTGGGCCTATTAGGGCATGCCACATAGTCACAACATCTTCAAAATTCTACGCTCCATTTTGTTGTAGCAATGTTTATTATCCGTGATGAATTGATATTATTTGTCACACCAATAAAATATGTGAACACACTACAACAATTGATTAATCAACCACTCTTTTATATTGATTTATACTTTTTCTTCTTCGTTCCCACTGTACTTAATTGATCAATGTCATCATTGAAAAAAATACATCAGTCACTTCAATTGATTCTTTCTCTCATTCAATCCAACAACAATCTTTATTGTCTATATTTATTATTGTCTCTCACAATATTCTGTTGATTTCTATTCTCCGACTGTGAATCAACAGATATGAGTTGAAAATTTAAAATAGTAAATGACAAAGTGTCATCCAAAGACTGGTATTATTCATACATTTATCTGAATTATTTTCAGTGAAATATACATTCCAATTTTCCAATTAGAAATTACTTTGTTTTATGTCTTTGTGTGGGTTTTAACGTTGATAATTAATATTATATTAATGGTTGAAACATTGGATCGCGTTAGAGATATCAGATACGCTCGAAGCTAGAAGATCAACTGTTCAAATGAATAAAGCACACTTGTGTGTCATGTTGCGCGTGTATCAAGCGGTCACCAACAATCGGTGGAAGACAGGGCTTTATTTCTTGGTGGAGGTAGTGGTGGTGGCGATGGCGATGATGATGATGATGATGATGATGATGATGATGATGAGTGTAATATGTACGTATACACGTACAGAATATAGAAGAGACAACTGGTGGTGGAGGCTGATCTCTAAACGACAAGAAAGATGACGGAAGATGTAATATGTACCATTGCGATTGTGTCTCAGGAGTCAAGGGATCAAATGTCTGACCAATAAGCGCTTATGCTTGGACCTTCCGTCAATTGGTGCCACTCAAGTCCCAATGCTTGGATCCACTGTGTTATACGTATATATCAATTGAAATATATGTACGTATATGAATCCAGTTTCTCTTCCAAACCACAATTTGACAATTTTTTTATCTGCAAAAGAATTAAGAAATATGAGTATATTAATTAATTAATATTGACAATTTTTTTCGTTGTATTTAATGTAGAGATATTGTGTTGGGACTGTAGATTTATGTCGTCCTATTGTAGTTTTTCAATTGTAGTTGACAATTTAATCAGATCGGCTTAAATATTATTAATATTACAGAAAACATTATTTTTAGAAAGAATATTTTTACATTGAAGATGGAAATCAACTCTGTTGACTGAAGCAAAAAAATGGGACATTGAAGATATGGAAATTCTCAATCTGGGTCTTTCACCTATATCAATTGTTATACAAGAAATATCTCATTGAGTTTCGATAAATTCAGAACAAAACGACAATTCTTTCTGTTATCATCTAAGAAACTAAATTTTATTTTTTTATTCATCAATGGGACAAAGCTCCATTTTGTGTCAGTCCTGTCATGTGCAACAGTACTTTCTGAGTGTATAAAATAACTAGAATTAAAATGTTTAGAGAAAACAAAAGATATTATTTATAGTTAATGGCACACTACTGAATATGAAAATATTTAATGTATTCAAAATTAGGCTCTAATTATTTTAATGATGATGTAACCGGACAATATGTAAATAGTTGACGCAATTTATCAGTAGTTAGTTTTGGTCACATTCCAGATCGCTTTGGTCCAACTTACTGGCCAATGTGTTTATTTATTTCAAACTATCACCGGATTATCTTAAACAGTTCTAATTCTTTTTTTTTTCTCTTTGTACATCTTTCTTACATTGTTGAATAAAATACTAATTCAGAAAATCATTTTGGTGATTGAAATTTATACATAATCGCTCATTTATATAATAAAAATATACTTATGAAATTCTCCTTAGCTAAATATCTTTCAAACCAGATGACTAACATGATTTTTTTAAATATCACTACATAGAGAAAAGGCAAAGACTCACAAGACTTGGGTTTTTTCAAAGATTAATTCATCACTAAGACATATTGCCTTGCCCAATTTTTGTGAATGTAAATGTTGTCACCATAACGGCCGTGAAATTGGTTTCAATGTGGTAACCAAAACAACAAAATAATGAATCCAATCAGAAGTTAATTTTTCTCTAGATGTTTTTCAATTCCAATACGATGAACACAAACTATAACTCTTGATACATCATGACAATTCTACTACAGATCATATAAATCCTTCCAACTATTCGTATACTTTTTATTTGAATCAAGTCAGAGCATAAATTTTCAAAATATTGCGCTCGCCATGTCAAAAAGAACACAAGAAAATAATCTACCCAACACATTTGAATAACATTTTCCAATTTCATCTCTAAACACAATCCAAACTACTCCAAAAAATTAATTCACTCAGTCACGATACTCTGATATTTAAAAAAAATTCCTTTGTATCTGAATCATCACCAAGTTTACATTTTATTTCATACAATAACATATTATTCGTACTATTCACATACCACAGAAATATAACTGTTAGGATTCACACAAAAAAAAACCCACGAAGAAACAATGTCAGCGAAAAGAAATAAAATCAAAATTATACATGTAATCATATTTATAAATTTTAAATTCATATCAACATGATAAAAATCAAGTGCCTATTTACTCTTGACGCGTGAAAAGTAAAGTAACTCCAATGTATAATATCTCTTAACTTATCACGTTCAATTAATGTCAATCGCCTGGTGTTTACTGCATGTCATTTGCTCTTTGTGTCAATAAAATAGTCATAGAATTTACGAGTTCAGCTCGCACGTGTATTCAATCATACACATACATAATATATATACTTTATATATCATTTGGCGTATCGTTTGATATCATTATGTGACAAATATTCAATAAATACCATTTGGAGTGTATAAAAAAATGAGCCAGAAAAAAACTAAAAGGTAAATACATCAACGTAATGTGGTATAAAAATTAATATTGTAACCTAATCGGATGAAATATTTCATAACTATCTTCAACAATTAACTCATATCTCCTGAATTTTATCAATCAATTTGAAAGGTTCAAAATACTCATCATAAATGACGCAAGTATTTTTTCCTACAGTCAAAACAAGCATTTACATTGAACTACTAATAAAAAGGTAAACAAAAAAAAAATACAGAAATAAAATCAGTTTTATGGGCGCGGTGTTGAGTTTTGATAATTTTTTTTTTATCGCTGGTATCCTATCTACAATATTACATGAAGGTCTCATCCTCAATTTCACAAATGACTCTACGAAACACATTATCGAATAATAGAGATAAGGACAAGAAAGGTGAGGGGATGATAACAGGGAAAACAGTTTCTCTGTATGTGTCGTATGTATGGAACAGTGTTTGCGAATGATGGCGTAGTGTCTGCTTGACATTCAAACGAATCAACTGCAATTCCAATTGACATTGACCACATTCACGCAAGTAGTGATACACATTTATACAGACATACATACATGGATAACAATGGAAAAAAAAAAGGTTTCCATTCATTCCAGAGCTCTTTATATATGGAATTGATCACGTCTCTACATGATGAACTTGCCTAAATAATATTAATGCCATCACGCTGACCAATCTCCCTTGCAGTCCTTTGACAATCACGTTGAAGAACATCCGACCAGACTTTGTACCGATGATTCAGACCAGGCATTGTATGCAGCATAGCATTGCTGCCTAAAATACCACGTGATTTATTTGGTATACCATAAAATATCATGGCAACACGTGAATGTAACAGTGCCATTGAGCACATTGGGCATGGCTCTTGAAGTAAAAATACCCAATAATTTGTGCATAAATATGAACAGTCCATTTCATTATCCAAACTATTCTCCCGATTCTTTTTTAGACTTCCAATCGCATTGGTTGTGAATTCAGGAATATCCAAATTTATTAATGATGATGGATAACAAAGTGGAGGATTCGATGGTAATTTTCTTTTGTTATTGCAATCATTTGGATTTTCTGATTGGGCATCAGATGTTGATTCCAATTTCCACGCACCACCACCACGAAATTTAGCCACAAGATCAATTGCCAACATTGCTGCATGCCACATTGGATGTTCATTGGTTCTACATGATGCAATTGCTATTATTCGACATTTTCCATTGTCATTTGGATCTAAAATTATTGCACTACCATTGCAATGTTTATCGGCAACTGCTGAATATTTCGTTGCATCAATGCACAATTTCATACACGAATCAATGACATCTAATTGTGTACTATCAAAAAATGTGCCATTCAATAAAAGTTCTACGGAATTGTCTGGATGAAAATTAACTGGCCAAATGTCTGATGCTTTCTTTGCTTGGGATTTAGTTCGAGGTGGGCGTGATGGAATTGGCATTTTCAAAAAAGTTTCCTCCAACAGTTGGACATTGAAATTATTTTCATTCAAATGATTTCTTAAATCACTCTCTGATGAAAATGAAATGACATCGTCATTGTAATCTTCCATTGGTGTATTGACCAATGCCAACAACAATTTACCATTGGAACATCGTTTAAGGTGAGAAAGTCCTGGCAATATTGTCATAATATTTTTAATTGCTGTTGCAGTATCACATTTATTTTTCAGGACTCCAATGTAAGCATCACGCAACGGAACACCAACAATGAACTCATCAGCAACAATTGGTTTTGGTACTGGTCTACATTCAAATAAGTCGGTAACAATGGACTTCTCATCATCATCCAATCGTGATTTCTTCATTGGCTCTGAAGATGTCATCCCTCCTTCATTAATTTCTCAATGTAATTTCTCTCTTTATCACAGTGATGACGCCTTCTCTTGAATCCTGAAAAGATGTTTGTCTTCACTCTCCATGCCATATTATTTGATCAGTTAATTTTTATAATTGAAACATTCCATTATTGTTCTTTGTGTTTTGTTTTTCTTTGCTATTATTAATTAATATATTCCAACACTATACAATCAATCCTACCCTATATATGGAATAATAATCAAAATGGGGTATGAACTTGTAATGGGCAAATTATTATATTGTCCACTGTTAAGTTGGGCCACGGCCGAATCATTTGTCAGAGTTAGACGCAATTGTTGAGCAGTAATCTTGAGAATGTGAGTGTGTGTATTCGATCGTTTAGAATAAATTCACGTTGAGGAAAATTGCACAATGTAGAGGAAAGAAATAAAAATCATGTCACTTGCAGCAGTTATTATACATTCTTATCTGTCGTACATCATCGTGAATATGAAAATAAAGAATAAAATCAACGAGGAATAGAAACTAATATAATTGGTACTAACTATTCCACTATGAATTTTCTAACATTGAACTCGAAATGACAATATTATGCAACTGAAACGTGAGAAACTTGAGTGATTCATCCAACTCTGCTGTAACTTTAACAACAAATATGAAGTGAAGAAAATTGATTAGTGTCTTAGTACGTCACATACATTCAAAGAAATTTATCAACTCACTGCAAAATCATTTTGATTTCTCGTTGATGTTTCAATTGAAATCGAATCTGATCCGATATCATCAGTATTCATTGAAGTGAAAAATCAATTTCATTTGACAGATTTGTCTCTGTGTTTTGAATCACAGTTTGGATATTTCTTCTTCAATCAAACGCAATTTCAATATCTATCAATCAAAATAAAGATGAGCCTAAATGAATCACAATAAATAACGATGTATTTATTTCAATGTATTTATGTATCACTGCAATAATTATTTATAGAGATAACCGAAATTCACATTCAAAATTATTAATGAATATCTACAAAAATAACAAAAGAAAAAATCTTTTGATGACAAAGAACCAGAGATTAATCAACTTCAAACCTTATCAAATACTATCAAAGAATCAGATCCTTCCACACAATGAATTTTTCAACATTAAAATCCTTCTCTTCCTAAAATCCAACATTTAATTAACGTGTACACAATAAGGAAAGCCCTTGTCATAAATAATTGTAAATATAATCAGAAATATTACATCATTGAACTGATATAAGTGAGCTGATTAACTGCGATCCATAACACTATAAAATATAAATAAGAATAATATTTATAATTATAACTATGATACTTTCGTGCAATTAAGTTTGTCATTGTATTAAATGCAACTTGTATTGATGGATCTAACGTGTGAGGAAGATATGACGCAATAGAAAAACCTGTGTGAGAATGAGTAGAAAATTAATCATGAGAAATAATTAACACGATGCTGTTGGTTTATATGGACAAGATGGTATACGTGTTTATATGTTGCTGTTATAATTTTCCTTGTCTTACGTCTTTTGTATACACTGCACTACACGTGTTGAACTACTGTGACTGACGATCTATGTGTTAGGTATGGATGAATAGTCGTAGAAACGACCCTGAATGATATGACTATCTAAATATGAATTCATTTACACGACAATTCTTTGAAACGAAAAAAAAAATGAGGAATAATCATTGCAATAATGATTAGATGGATGATAAGAAAAAGGGAAAAGAACGATTGATATTTAGTTTCATGTGTGAGTTTCTTTTTTTTTTAGAGAATAGTAAGGTAAAGAAAGTGAAATCAAGAACATTCTAATATGCATAATTATTGAAATTACAATTAGCCATTTGAATTTTCGTGTGAATAATTTTGTTTAATGAATTTTTGTCATTGTCCACTTTATTTTTATGGAGAAAATAAATTTATTGTGGTTCTATTTTCATGAGAACATAAAACAATTGAATTGTGATTTATGTTTATGTTATTTCTTCTGTTTTAGGGATTTAAAAATAAATGATCTACATTATCGTGCAATAATGATTGAAAAATAAACGAATTGATGATTCAAAATATTTGACTTTGATCGAACGATATTCTGGTGAAATTTGTGATTACAAATCAGTTGTTTGATTGGATGGAGCGAAATAAATTATTAATTTAACAGAAATAATTATTAGTTCAATAAATATAATTCATGGACATGAGATGAATTGTTCATTGAGCGATAACATAATTTTCTATTCAATTTGAATCAGTGTTTTTTTTTCCTCAAATAAGATTTAGTAAACGTTAATAAACGCACTTTTCTTATCAACCATCAGCATAACAATTTGTACGAAATGATCCATTTTATTCAATTGCACATTCAATTAACTAAATCATTTATTAACAGTTAATAAACCTTCGTCAACGATGCTGTTAACTGAATATTAACCGTCAAATAAACGTTGCTATGTGTGCAAAGTCCACTGAAGTTAAATTGAAATTAAACTAAGATTAAGAAGTGGATGAGAATCTTTTATTCTCTTCTATTTTTTTTTCTGATAAAACTACGCTGATTAATTTGTACGTTCGTCAGGGCAATTTTGGGTCTCATGGTAATGGATGAAGAATTATGAAATAGTATTTGTGATACTTATAATGAAAATTCTAACAGTTATTATCATTTTGTTTCGACGAAATGATTTAGATTATCTTACAACTATTCAAGAAAATCTTGTTCTGACGACATAAAGTCTACAGTTGGTACAAGTCACGCGATTGAATTATATTATACTTCTAGTTTTGTAATATTTAACCAACATCCGAGCAACTGTTAAAGAACAGTTTTATTCTAGTTAATATTTCATACATTGCAATTCATCTATTTCTGTTGCTTCAAAGTTAAATTAATACTGTTGATTAACTATAAACCAGCAGTAATAACCTCAATTTGACAGAGTTTTAATGGTCCAACTGATTCGTCAGAATTATCTGACCCATCTGAAAAATGTTTATTGTGATACTTTGTAGTTTAATCTTATTTCACGATAAATTCCATTGAGTCAGTACGAACGTAATCATCCAACTTTCGAACATAAACGATTAAATTATTTTTGAAATACCTCGAAATAAAGAAATCATTTAACATTAATTATCAAAAAATATTTTCGTATATATCTATATTGTCTTTTTGATCAACCAATTGATTTAATATGATAAAAAAAAGATGATGTGTCGTGTTAAGTATTTTGAACGTATATAAACATATTTTTTCACTGAAGAATACAAATTTCAAAATGTAATGGAATGTTTTTATCAAAAATCATAGGAAATAGTTAAAAAAATGTCGAGATTAATTGTCAGAAGTAATATCTTTTGTATGTGTATTAATGAAATTATGTTCAAAAATATATTTTTCACAGAAAAAATGTCGTTGACCTCATTTTTAAAAAATTTCAAAATATATATCAGTCCCAACTTCATCACGATATTAACAAAAATTGTCTTGGAATTTTACGTCTACTTTCAGTTCAGTGAAATAAGGAAAATCATCATTTTCAAGTTTCAACAGGAATTCATGCAATAAGGAAAAAACATTCTCATATTGCAAATTAATCGAAACTCGCTATGATCCAAAGTTAACATAACCAATAAATCGCAACAATATCGCCATTTTCAAGACACCAAATGAATTAGTAAATTTGAAAAATATATCAAAACAAAAGACAAATCAATTTTCCAGAATTAAAATTGCAAAAATATCAGTTATCCAACAATTAACAACAAAAAAGCAACAGAAATACGCCAATGTATCATCCCTAATATCCCCTCATTGTAACATTCCTAAAAATTGAACCATTTTCTACCCATCTCATCTAAAAAAAGAAAAAAGGAACCCAAAAACAGAATAAAACGAATTTAAATTCGCGTAACAGTCGAAGACCTCGCGCTATCCAACCTCAGCCTCATAAACAAATTCACACACCAGATGGCATTACGCGCAACGTATTCGCATCTCATTCCATCTCATTCTCGCTAGATTCCAACCTATTCTCAACTATATGTGGTAAAATAATCTCATCATTCATACAAGTCACAATGCAATCCATTTTCATCTTTAACACAGCTCAACCTCGCTCATATAAAATAATCAAACGCCAAATATTTATTAAAATACACAACATATAAACATATATTTACCTCAATTTAATTTCAGATCTCACGATTGTTGTAATTTCGATTACCAACTGCAAAAACTCTCCGTGTGTACAACTTAATGGACTCTGAGACACTGCTTGTGACAACACCACCAAATGCACACGAAAGAACGTTCATAAACACGCCAATATCATGACGCAACTACCGCTATTAAAGTTTATTGAAAAAAAAAAATAAGAAAAATAAACAATACAAGTGAATGAAGGAGCAGAGAGCCAAGACGCCAGTGCAGGTAATAAATGATACTGACATGAAATTTGTCTCTGCAACAATGTTATTGGGAGGAGTTGAATCGATTTATAATGACAAATGAGAAAGTGTCTTTACCTAAGGCTTTTTACGTCTGCTTTATTGTACTGCAAAAGCGATAACAGCGTGACTGTATTTGTAAGAATGAGATAGAGAAACAGAAAGATGTTAATGAAGGGTGGGGATGATAGAATAGTACCCACACATTTTACTAATGAGGTTTTTTATGTGACCAATATAACTTTATTCGTCTATTGTTTATTTTTGATTGAGATATTGGGGATTGTATGTAATTGATATTTTTTATCATGTTAGGATACACGTGGATGATTAATGAATTATGGAAATACGTTATGGTTTAGTAGTTGATTGATTTACGGGCTGTTGGTAAAGTAGATATGTTACTTTTAGACCTTGAATTTGCAGACAGAAATGAATTATTGAATACGGGAACTTTTTTTTATTGGAGACAGAAATGTGAGTTTATTATTGTTTGCTTTGTTTTTTGAAACTAGAATCTATTTATAGACACGACAATTGGTTTAATATTATCTCGAAAGTGATATACAGTCAATAGTGAATTTTAGCAACCACTGAAGCACTGCATTATTTCAGTTGTTGATTGCAAATTATATTTGGTTGATACACTTTCAATATCAATTACGTGAACATGCTCATGTAGTAAATAATATGAAAGATTTTTCCAACATCAGGCTAGAACGAATTGAACATTGATTGTGTTTATTATCGATTATTCTATATTCTTTTTCAACGCATTGAAATTCATATCCATTAAACTCTGCTAAATAACTTAATAACAAAAACAATGAATAGAATGCAAACAATAATCAAACTAATACAATTAGGTATTTAAATGATTTCAGGACATTCATGAAACATCATGTTCGCTGCTTGAACATGTCATCATGGCATATATCATTGTGTCATTGGCAAATGAATGACGTTATTCATTTAGGTAAAGTTTGCATACGTTTCGAAGAATCCATTATAAATCAATGCCGCATCGTACAGATATTCAAATTGCTCCTGAGAGAATAAGAATGAATATTATATCTGCGTCCCCATATTCGATATTATGAAATAATTATGATAACTCACTCGTGTTGAACAAAAATCCGAACGTGAACGTCTTATGGCTCGAACAGCAAAACAAACATCGCACTCATGTTCCAAGCCCATTCTTTCGAGAAGGAAACTCATTGCTAAGTAAAGACCACATCCAGTTACACCATCACTACAATAATGATAAAGAACGTGGGAATATTTGGAGTAGTATTAAATATTGCAGAGAATATCTTTAAAGAAATATCAAATGTCTCACTGGCAAATAACTACAGCAGGTTCATTATTCCTTGCTATTTTTTCAGCAACTTGCCACAAATTCACTAGAGCTTCAGGCTTTGGTGGTGATTTATTTCGACCTGGATCCCATTCTTTGCATGTCAAAATTGTTATGGTCTGCTCATGAGGACTTTCCTGGAAACAAATAGAATTAATGTCAAGATTTCATTCATTCTTCTCTAATATTTCCTCATATTGTTCAACAATTGTTAATGAAATTTTGTCCAGTTGATGAATAACTTACAGTCAAATTATCAGTCAGACAAATTCTTTGTTGAATAGCATGTTCTCCATCTGCGATAGATTTTCCTTTGAGATTTAATGACGCCAATGGAGAGATGTCTTCATCAGGATCGGGTACAAACTTGCAGCAAGTCTTCAGGAGTACAGAAACGACAGATAAACATTCAGAGTGATTCAATGTAAACCAAAGGAATAAAACAAAAATATTAGACGTAACTCACTGGATCTTCAAGGTCAGGCGGTTGTAGAATTATGATAAGCTGAACTTTGAATTCAGTGACCATTCTCCAAAAATCTGTTACAGTTTCAGGCAATGGAAGTTGTGTAGCAATGAAACTATTTTGATGTCGCGCACTGTCAACATAAACACCATGAATATAACTGCTGTCATCATCAGTTATTGGATATCTGGGAATATATAATCTTGTGGAAGGCAACGACTCCGGAAATCGATTCTTGGCAATATTTTTCTCGGTGAGTTTCATTTGCATCCGCGTTGATGACTGAAGTGCTTCATCTTGCCACGCAGATTGCTCTAGTCGTTGTCGCTGTAGATTCAGTTGCTTTTTGTACTCTTGAATTCTTGTTGGCAATAAATCATTGCATGGTATCGCTGTTGGGAATGAAAGTAAACATTCCACTAATGCCACGTGCGCAAGAATATATTGCTGTTTATTGTCCACCATATTTGCACGTTGCTTTCTTATTTCGTCAGTTTCACCAAATACATCAACAACCTTTATTAACATTCGATAATTTTATCATATTTATTGTTTGTATTAAATGGGTAATTATATGTTGAAGGCGATTGACACTTACACCTTCGGCAGCTGCACGACGGAGGCAAATGTCGCAAAGGATTATTGTTCCAGTACGACCAATACCAGCGCTACAGTGAACGAGAATCGGCCCATGACCTGATGGTGTTGCCAACAATTTTTTCAGATATGCCACCACCGACTGCGTGTACAAAGGTATTCCATGATCAGGCCACGCTGTATAGTGGAGATGATCAACCTTAAATGGTTTATTAGTTCATTTGTGTTTTCATGGTAATTCTATGTGAAACATTCACTGATCTCTATTCCAAGATATTCCCAAAGCAAGAAAGAATCTGTTTTAAGGGTCGTTATTTTCAATTGTTACGATTCCAATAGACTCCTCTGCTCAATATATTAATTATTCTAGTTGGGATTGGATTTATGACTTTCCTGATTATGAAAAATTTCAACACTTTGTGTAATAGATCAACACAGAGCAAACTATTTTCCAGTAATGCTTTACAATTAATATATTCCTGGTGCATGTAACTGTATTGTCTATTGGATTACCTTCCTGATCTCCTGATCGATTTTAATATGAAAAATTCTGAATGTGTAGTCAGCAAACTGCACGTGACTGTTGTTGGATACTGAAATGTTTCCATATCTCATCACTTTTCCAATTTCCGGCCAATATTGCTCACATTTCGTCTAGAAAAAAAACAGAAATAAATGTGGCAATAATTGATCAATTTATTCTATCACTTTTATTATAATTGATTGATAAAATTAATATATCGCACTTTGCCACTCTCCATGATATTTGCTAGCATACAAATAACTCGCACATTTTCTTGCCAGACCATGCGCCAAAAGTCTATAATTGTCGTTGGTTTTGGTCCTTGTGTTGCTATGTACGCACGATTTTTTTTATAACCCTGAAAGTCATCTTGAGTTCCATTCAAATTTCTTCAAGTAGATTCACATTGAATGAATAATAATAAAGTATTTGATACCTTTATATAATTAGCATTGATGTAGTCCGAATGAGGATCATCTGGGAGTTTTTGGAGTATCACTCTCGTTTCGTCGTCTAACAAAATCACAAACAGATTCATTCTCGACTTCACTCTCAAATATCATTGCATAGAAAATTTATATCTTAAAAATTTTAACTCACATGCGATTAAGTTTCCATATCTGTTTTTCTTCTTATTTTCCGGTAGCTCACCATAATCCCATGGCTTTGTTTGACCTCTTGGAAACAACTACAAAGAGAGTTAAATAGATAATTGACATTCTGTGTTTTTTATACGCGAGAAATTCAGAGATAACATGATGATTAGCAATCGAAACTAAGAATATATTTTGTATACATACAGAATATTGTTCGTTGAGTTTACCAGACGCAATCGCACGTTTCACATAATCTTGAAATTCATTGAGCTTCACAAGTGAAGTGCATTTAATTTCCTGACATGTTTCTACAATTGCTAGGGGCTTCAATTTCTCGAGAGACACCGCAGGTGTCAGTAAAATTGATTCGCGATATTCCACAGTATCTGGACGTCCCTTCATCGGTAATAGAGATGGTGATTTGAGATGGCTTTGCTTTCTTACTCTCTCTACTTCTTTTGAAAAAGCAACAGGTTCAGGCACGTCAACAATTATTTTAGTATGGCTGTTTTCTACGCGCTTTCTATTTAATGAGAATGAAAAAGAGAAACATGAATGAACAATGTCAGCACAAGTAATGAATTAAAGATTGATATGAATGACAAACCCCACCGGTTCTTTTTCAAGTAGAAAACCACAGCTACTATTATGATGATGAGTAATAGCAGTGGTATAGCCCATAGTTCGTGACGTGTTCTCGGTTTCAAACCAATTTGAATACTTTTTGAACGCCAGATGATAGGCTTGGCTTGTTCAGACTCCGCAACACCTTCTTCACGTACAACAACGATGATAACATATGAATTACCAACAAGGAGTTGACATTTCACGTTTTCATCGCTCTCTGCATTATCCCCGATTGAAATTGACACTGGTGGTCTCTGAAGGTATGAGATTGGGTTTCAATTAGAAGGTCACAACATTCAATTAAGGGTTATTTATCTCTATTTAGGTTTTTATTCTCATACGAACATATGAACATACCGGGAACGTACCAACGTGCCGACCAACTTCCCCATATCGCAAATGGAAACTGTCTGCCGAACTCTCGTTCAAGATTGGATATTTTGGACACGACATTTCACCAATTACGGCGACATCGATTTTACCATTGTGAGTATAATCAGCAATTTCGGGTAACGAAAGTTTTATTGAATGGGTGATGTTATCAACAAAATAACTTGGCTCTTTTTCAAACCATTCGAACGATGACTTAGTTTTGACTTCTATCCTCAATGCATTACCAACTAATTCATCCGTCCGTGTGATGACAACACCTTGGATATCTATTTTGTAATATGTTGATGGCAACATGTTCAACTGAGTTGTGTATGTTCTCTCATAGGTGCTAACATTGAATCGAACTGATTCGTCCCGATCAATAGCACTTATGTTTCTTATTAATCTTGTTGATTGTAATTGATGATGAATCAAAAACTCTTTCATTGGACCACCAGTTCTGAATGGATGGTCCCAATCAAGTACAATTATCCCTGGTTCTGATTCCGAAACGATAACCTTTCCAGGAGCATCTGGTTCTGTGAAAACATTTCGTTTCATTAATAAAATTATGTGAGTTGGGAACTTATGGGCAATATTCACCTGTTTCTCTGGGAATATTCGTCATCTTGAATGATTCTCCGTAGATGGGTATACCTTTATTCTTAGCGCTCACCTGTGAATTACGATACGAATTTCAGATAGAAAATATAATTGACTTATCATTGTGCATGGCCAGAAGGTTTCATGGAATCCGTCGATAACTCTTTTCAATTATGAAGAAAAGCTCGACGAAATTACCTCGGTATATCCAGTTATTGGAGTGGAACTGTTTATTGTCGCGCAGATCCAACCGTCCCAAAGCGGGCACGTTTCATTAGAACGAACGAATGTCTCAGTCGTGAAATATCCATAATGCGCCACTTTGTATTCAATGATTTCACCATTTGTAGGTGGTGATGGCGGTTTCCACTTCAAGGACGTCTTTTGTTTTGCAGTATCAACTTCGAAAATAGTCAAATTCATCACTTTGGGCGGTGCTGTAGAAATAATTGATTCATCATGAGAAAAGGATTATCAATAGTCTCTTCTTAAAATTCACATCCTCTTATACCATTTTCGAATCACACATTCAAAAATATCGTCTCTCAATAATAAAAGTTCGGTTGGTCTTCTTTCACATAGAATAGCTTTTACTATCCTCCAAAGTAGCCGATTTATGTCTACTGAAGAATTTAATTCTTCACAACCATGACAGTAGTAACAGAAAGAAATAACTATTCGATGTTTAGACATTCCGCGAATGATAATAATGTTTGAATATTGATATGCTCGACATATTGTCGTAATGTTACCCATCGATTTCCATTATTTCACATCGACTTACGTTGCGGATTAGTGGTGAATTCCAGTTCGGTGTAAGCACTCTCATTATGTTTCCCATTTTTCTTTCGCAGTGCATAAACTCGAACTCGATATTTCTCAGCGCCATGAATTGGCTGCTTCTTCATTTCAAATAGTGCGAATGAATATAATTCTGTCTCATATTGATCAGCGAAATTCTTAACATTTTCGCTTTCTCCAAAGAAAAATAATCTTGCCGCTTTGATAGGTCCAGTGATGGTTGAGCAATTATCTTCTGGAAGGCGCCAATTGATCTCATCATTTGCAAATGACAAATTTTCATAAATTGCTGTTGGTATTTCTGAAATAATTATTCTCAATGAATGTTTCACGCCTAATATCTGGACTATGATTACAATAAATTATTCACCTGTAGGCAGAGTCGTGAAATTGGCTCGTTTCTCCATCCCCTGACGCTTATGCAATATGAATATTGTCACCTCGTAGGTGACATAAGGTATCAAATTTCTAAAGGTGATGTCGTTTGAGGTATTTCCAAGTATATATGTAGTTTCAGAAATCATCAAATTTTTTGGTGACGAAACAGGACAACCTTTGAAATGCACAGGCTGTAAATATAGAAATCATTTCATTGAACATAAAGTACTTGATACGTTTGAAACTTAGCAAATAATTCAGACTGAGTTATTGAACCAGGAACCCAAAAAAAAAAACCACCAATCGAATAATGAAGTGAAGTATATTGTAGGTCCTATGACAGTTGTCTCCACAACACCAATACTTCATTCTCAAGTTCTTGTGACAACAGGATCAGTGAGTTCGTTAAGAACCAAACTCGAAATTATTTACTGGAGAAACGAAAATTTTTCTTTTCAATCATCCATTTACCTTCACTGTCAAAGAATAATTGTCAATCTTAGCGCGGGGGTATATAGGTGGTAACCATCTGGCAGATGCTTCAGTTCTCCTCACGTCGAAAATTTCGAAACTTTCGACTGGTAACGGTCCTACATCACAAATTTTAACATATGAATGCAGTCTACTACTTTATCCGTTTGTATTTGTTGTTTATCGAATTAGTTAGACGTTATGTAATTACTTTTAGGAATCGTTGATACTTCTGCGCGTATTTGGAATGATGAAGTTGAACCAGCAATAATAATTACATATTCAGTGTCTTCAGTCAAGTCTGCAACCGTTCTTGGAAATTCCCCTTTCATTTCAATCAGTAGTTTATCATCCGGGTTGGAATATTTTCGGGAAACTTTGAGAGAGTACCAATCATCAAGGCAAGAATACACATTCTGTCAACCGAATGAATTGTAACATTAAATAAATAATGAAATACATCGGAATTAGTATAATATAGAGAAGCAACAACCATATACCTTCTTGTCATTCTTCTGAATTGTCAAATTTTCTTCACCTGGTATAATGTCAAAGTTGTCTGTCCCTAAAATCATCAATAGTGAATATAATTAGTTGAACTATGATTCATCATACAATCGATTACGTACATATACACATTTCTGATTCTTTTGCAAAGTCTCCATCAAGATGTAATTCTTCATCTTTATCTGATGATTTGTACTCAATACGCTCTGATATTCGAGCTTTATATTTCATTCCTTCTTTTAAGTTATGGAATGTAGTGAAATATATTGGTGTTCCATTCTCATCGCCACTTTCTGCCGGCTGTTTTGGTCGAGTCTTTTCATCTACCTACAAGAAATTCAAATTTGAATTCAATGTTGATTGATTGGGAAAAAAATATTATTAAAAATAATCATGACCCACGAGAATTCTTAGAACTTTCCAATACAAGATTTATGGGATAAAAAATTTTACCTGTATTTCAAATTCGTATGTTACATTGAACATTTTGTTTTGATCAAATTGTGTGAAGTATATTCGTAGTGTTGTGTTGTCCTTCTGATCGTATTTCAACTCCGGGAATTCCACCACTACACAAAAAGTATTAGGATTACGAAATAAATCATGAAATATATCCAATTATTAAATGAACCAAGGTTTCTATTTACTGTCTTTGCAATGCGGTGGCACATATTTATATACTGCATCGTCTTTTGCACATCCCGCTTTACAAATACCTGTAGTGTAATGACAATCCTTGTAGAGACAGTTGTCACATGTTTCTCTGCAACCATATCCGAATTTTCCGTCGCTACATGCTGTAATATTAATATCAATTCATATTATTCATTGCAAAAGTAAATATTAGCAATCAGAAATAATTAATCAACATTCTAAGCAGTAAAGAGATATTGTCTTTCACGTTCAACTGAAATCCTTTTGAACTTTGAAGATTCATTATCAGTTTTGAAATAGTGAATGTATCATCCTGAACAATATTAAAAGCTCACGTTTTTTGCAATCATCTGATTCGTATCCTTGAGTACAATAACATCCAGAATCCCTGTCACAAATCATTTTACCACTACAATGCTCCGGTGGATGGTTGATTGTGTCACAGGTTATGACACATTCAGGTCCAAATCGATTTTCAGGACACAAAGTTAGATTATCTAAAAATAAAACATGAGTGATCATACAAAACCGAACTTATTTTTTGTCCTGATGATAATTCTGGAAAAAACTTTTTACATGGAGGGTTTGATGCCTTAAATTCTTTTCTCTCTTGCAGGTTGATAACTCCTGCATGCGATTTGTCATATGACAATCTCTGACATTGAATTGCTGGCCAGTACAACCCACGACGTCCAGAATCTTGACTTGCTATCATTTTTAATATTTTGACGCTTCCTATTTTTATAAAACATTCCATGTTATGAAACTAATTTAAATGCATTGATCGAATTAATTTTCGGGCAAGGCATTGTTCATTATTTTCATTTTTTTTTTTCAAATACCTTCGGGTGGACACTGTCGAATTTCTCTAATGGCAAAGAAATGGTACGAGTTACTGTCTGAATATGTAACTATCTGCAGTTTTGAACGTCTGTGTGTTTCATTGAGATTCTTTACGCTGATTCGATTGTGTTGCCACATCAGTAAACCATGTTTGGCAGTCGCAGATGTTAACGGTGAGATATTCTGTATCATCTGTTGCTCATTTTGGTTGTCAACCAAATGAACTTTAAGATGACAATGAGCACAAAGACCAATAATCATATCCAAACATAATTCACCATCTGAGTTTATATTCAATTCTTTAGAGGTCAAACGAGAATTGAGTTCAGATGTGAATCTATAATCATCTGATAAAGGAGGAGCGAGACGTTAGCTTGAGACATAATCAGTTTGATTGTACTTAAGAGATCAGTTTTGGAAAGAATGAGATGTTCTTCTTGCTTATGGCCATTTCAAAAATTCGAAGCTTAAAATATGCTCAAACAGATAACTTTTCAAAAACTGTTTTCTCAAATAGTTGTAAAATATTGGAATACGAACATTCGTGGAAACGGAACTGCATTGGATATGTATTTTGCTCAGAATTGCCAAAAAATATATATTTTGGATTGACATGTTGAGATCCTGTATTTGTATAATCGAGAATAACGTTGTCTGGATCGTACACAATGATTCTGCGGTCGTAAGCAATCCATTCTATCACAAATGTCTTCCACTCGCTGATCGATAATGGGTTATGTATCTATCCAACCAGAATAATTTCATTGTTACTTCCTCATTTTCATCAATGATAATATTTTTCCAATAATGAATTACTAACCATGGATTTCCTTTCTTTTCTGCATTCTGGATCGGTTGGTGGAAGATCACTGACACCTTTTTTACACATCCTGATGGCACTTCTTGTATTCTGCCATCCACCAATGATTACCCAATAACAAAAGCTCGTATAATGACTCGAATCACTACACATCAAAAAATGAGCATTGGCTTTACCACGCACTGACACAACAACTATCACATCTCCATCAAATGTTAAATTTGTCCTCAATCCATTTTTATTGATTGTGACTGCCTGATAAATCGTAGGATTCCGCTCAAACGTGTTGTACTCATCAAACGCTGCAAGAATCGCATTCTATTATTGTTTAATGATGTTTCCCTTCAGAAAATGAAACATAGAATATCATGATTAGATAATTTAAAGAAACAACAAAGACTTTTGTTACAATAGAAATCATCTATGATTCATGAACAAAATGAATGATAGTATGGTGCAATACATTTCATTCAATCGCATCACTGCAATTGTCCATTTAGGAATATGCACAATCTAAAATAGAAGAGAATTTCATTACTATTCTAATCAATCAATTTTCTCGTCAATTCAGAATTCACTCATAAAGAAAATAAATGTTTTTACGCTTATTCTTCCTTGTGCAGACTTGAACTATTCAATGTTTTTTGCGGTTAGTGAAGAAGGAAAGTTTTCAGGAAATTTTATCAAATTCATCTAAGGAAGTTCCAAATCGAATGACTAATCCATTCACGTCTCTCTATCTTTAATAACAAAACAAAATTTCATGAACATACTTTCCCAAAGACTATCAAATACTGGACCCATAGGAAAATCTGATGAGTGTACTAAAGACCATGGTGATTCCTCATGTCCAAATGACAATTCGCATTCATCCGAACCAACAATAATATCACATTTCCATTTGGCATTTGTGGATTTTATACCAATCGCCAAGCTCGATACTGAAATATATATCAATTTGTATTATGAACTGACCACAACTATTATTAGTCTTTTATATTTGTTACCATTTTGTAAATTTTCCCTATCAGTGTATGCGCATTCGTCGACATTCCAATTCAGATTCGTATTCCAAACAATTGCATCATTGATTGCATCTGTGATACAAACCATCCTCGATATTTGATGACTATAAAGCCAAGATTTTCCTTGACTATCAAAATATTGTGACAGTTTCGGGCGATTTCGAAAAATTCCAAATTCATCACCCAAAACAATTTGAAAAAAAAGTATAAAATATAATAAATTGACCAATTCCATACACTTCACCATTGTAGTTGTATTCCGACGATTCAAACGTTAACACGCACACTTAACGACTAAATTTAATTTCTTCATCATAATATAAAATGAAGCAAAAGAATAAAAATAATTGAAATGATAGCGTGTATATCAATCTGGAGGAACTAGTCTTCCTGTCCACAGATGATGAATCAACGATGATAAAAGAATAGAATGGATGTGGGTTAAGTTGATAGGGAAATTGTGTTTGAAATTTTTCCTTGAAGAAATACGAACGGAGAATCGGTGCATAAATGAAGATGCACATGAATATAAGCTGAGGAAATAAATACTCATTTTTTTTTTTTCATGCTCAATAAGTTCTCATTATGATGAGTGAATGTGATTACTTGGATCATTCAATTTCATTGAAAATTTACTGGTATTTGTTTTCACTATTTACCTCTGTTTTTTCATTTTTGGTTTCTTGTAGAAAAGATGTTGTTCTTTGTTTATTTGCTTTGTTGATGTTTATTCACAATGACTGAATTATACACGATAAGTCTATGGCCACAAGCAATCGAAGTTATCAAAAATGTCTGTCACTTTTTACTCTAAATTGCTCCTCTTCCTATCGAAGAATTTAATTATTTCCAGGACAATTTGATTTTAGTGCCTCTTTATTCCCATCAACTTTACTATTTTTTCAATATTGGATCATACACAGCAAGAAGTTTGTCATATTTATTGAATTGATTGACAACGTGTATGGAAATTTGATTGTCAAGTTGATTTTATGATAAAATTTTTATCTCATAATGAAATCAGGAGGCAAAAATGTCATATCCCACATATTTCAAAATTTGTGTCATAAAAAAGCAATTAATAATTTCGGTGGATATTCGTTAATAAGATCTTTCATCTATTATCAGAATCTCATCAAATCCAAGAAAACCTACAATAGTTCACATTCACCAGAAGCAAAGTAAATAAAATAAAAATATTAAACAAGAAAACGAATCTTCAATGTAATCATTATTCCTCCAAGTTTTTCCTCAGACAGCATCAAATGACATTTCCAACAAACCGTATCCAATTTAATGATGAAAATTTATTTCTAGACAACGACCAAGATAAGTTTATCTAAGAGTGATTGAAGGGTCACCTTTACCTACACCAAGCATACAGAAAAGATGTGATTTCAACGTACTCTCACCTTGTGAACTATAATAATCAAACACATCAAATCATTTGAATGCGTCAGTCATGTACATGTCATTAGATGTCATTAGGTAAACTGATGGAAAAAATCAGATAATAATGAAGCAAAGTACATATAAATAAGAGTCATTTTGAAAATGATTATAAATTTTCATAGCCTCTCAAAGTTCAGTGAAGCAGCAACAAAATCAACCACCATGAACTTGAAGTTGAATTCATCATTCTGCATCTTCTTTGCATTATGGACGTTTGTATCTGGAGATCATTACATATCCCATGGTGATTGGAAAGCTTCTGTAACGAAATCGGAGAATGCTGAAAGCAATTTGAAACGTATTTACATTATCGACGATCCAACTATAACAAAATTGGGATATGATTTCTTCAATCTGAATACAATAGTCACTGTTGGAGGGAAAATCAAGGTTAAAGCTCATCCAGCAGACCCAGTAACAGTTAATACTTTGGTATTGAGCAAATACGAAGGATACTCCGATCGTAAAATTTATAAAGGGCAAATTGGTATTGAAAGTAAAGGAACTGCTCGTCCTCAAGCAGCCATAGCGTCAATCGCATTAGAAATTTTACCAAGTGGTTCAATAACATTACGGATTCATGGTTATGTTAGATCCGATATTTATGCGGGTACGGATCCTGAAACGCTTTGTGAGCTACATACTGTGAAGATTTCTAATTAAATAATCGAACTATGAAAATGTATAAATTAAAAATGTTCACATCGCAAACCCGAGGTCATTACTTAATTTTAGAATTATTGTCATTGAAACAGGAAAGAAAAATATGGAATATAGAAAATTGTTGAATGGAAATAAATAAAATAAAAGAATTAAAAATTGTATACCTAATTGTTTTGATGATTGAATTCAATTTTATAATGTTTAAAGAATTTTTTTGATGCAAAATTCATTTATTAATTGGATAAATTAATCCAACATTTTATTTACTGTTATGAATATTGTTAATTATTTTAATTTCGAATGTTGAATGGAATAAAATTTATTTCAACTAACGCTACTATTAACTTTTATTCTTTGGAAATGAGTTGGCATTTTGACAAATAATTTATAAAATCTAATAAGTCAGTATCTTTTATGTATAATTTGGAATTTATCAAGGTAAATTGAAAATTGCCGACGGCATTTTGAAACTCGCGATATCTTCTGACACGTCTACCAAAAGTGATCATTTGATACCTCTGAAGATTGGCATCTACTAATGAATGGCATGCTTCATCATGATTCGTATCAAAACTTAAGATGTAATTAACGGTATTTCCTAGTATAAATGTTTCCTTTGTTTGTACGTATGTTTCAAAACGATGTAGATTGACAATATATCTCAAGTGAAATCCGGCAAGAATGCAACGAAAAAAATCAGATAACTGAGCGCTGGTCAGTATATATTGGAGACATCTAACTGATGATGATAAATTGGTTTCTAACTGTCTACATCAACTGTAAAAAAACAAGAATTGAACAAAATGTTGTTAAGGATAAATCTTGTTTGCTGCATAATTGTCGCACTATGGACTTCAGCATCTGGAACAATTCACATGGCCAATGGTGAATATTATGAACAATGGAGTGTGGAAATAACAAAATCTTGGAACAGCGGTGGCGATGAACGTGTATACAGTGTGGATATATCCGGAGAATCTATCAATAAAGTGCCTTATAATTCTTTCAACGAAGAGACTGCAATTGTAGCTGTGGGAAAATTCATGTTGAAGACTGGATCATCAAATCTTTATTCACCTACAGAATTGTTATTGGATGAATACTGGGATTCTGGCGAAAGTAAAACATATAGAGGAGTCCTACATGTTGATAGTGGTGTTGGTTGGTCAAGTCAAAAAAATCATGTGAAAATTACAGTGGTGGTAAGAGAAAATGGTTCTATCCGGCTCGAAATTTATGTTTATGCTGGATCATGGGGTGCAGTCAGTGATGCTACGACGAAGGCAACACTTGACGGTTTAATATTTTCCGTTTGATTGAATCATTTAATGTAAAAAAAGCGTATATTAAATCCATTACCTATTTTTTCTTGTATTTATAATTTGAATGACAATAAAACAGTTTAAGCATTTTTATCGGTTGTTTTATTTGAAGATAATTCTGTTATATTTTAAGTTGTTGATGAAGATGTGAGTATTCATTTTTGTTCTCACTGGTAATGTCGAACTGTATCAAGAAACAGATAAGTATTCCTGGATTAATTGTTCAAAAATAGTTGAACAATAGCGAAAGAACAAATTGATTCTCATATTCAATGTGTTAGTTCAATATAGAGTTATCAATTTTATTCTGTGAAAAAACTGATAAGATTACACTTTTGAAAATATTTTATTTTATTTTATTTCTTTCAATATCCCCCAAGGAAAACAGTAAATATGACGAATGAGTACATTTACACCAAACAAAAAATACATTCGCTGGAGTAATTCAGCAATGCTTTCACCATGAAAATAGAACTATGAACAAATTATCAATGTGAAGAATATCTTTTCATTTTATACGACTCAACAAATCACATAATCAAAGTACGTCCCGAAAAATGAAAATTGTGTAAATTATATGCATAAATGTTTACGTTTAATTAATGACTTGATTCAATATGATTAACATAAAAATATGAATATGAATTATAATGTTTTGTTTAAGGTGAAAATCTTGGCATCCATGAGTGAACACGACGATGGCGACCAAGACTGCATCGTGGTGCAATCAATGCAATTAATGCTAATCCAGCACCGAGTAATGACACACCACAGAGTGCACCAGCAGTAACATCATGAAGTGGTGTACCAGCACGTGGTGATTTAGCAGCGAGAAGTAACAAACCAGCACAACTGAGCGCTGAAAGTCCAGCAAGACCCAAACCAGTCCAAGTACGTCTCAAAGTACGACATGCGCCAGCCAATGCACAACAAACACCACAACCTGCTGCACTATCAAAGTAATATTGACGTCCTTGAGTCCATGACAAATATAATGCCAAACCACATGTCAAAATTCCAACGAGTACAAGTAACAATGGCGCACTTTTCCTCTCATTCTTTTCAATTCCACTCGCAAGAGTTGTGTTTGCTTCGCTATTTTGTGATGACAATGGTGGCACCTGAAATAGAATACAAGAGAAAATAATTGAATGTAATTAAAGACTGGAAACGTAATAAATGAATTTTCAACGTCGTTAATCAGCACAATAAATTCAATGAGGAATCGAATTAGTTGAGAGAAAGAAGTTGCATAAATAGATAAAATGAACCAAGAATTTATTTCAACCGAAAGATAACTGTTACTCACAACAGCTGTTCTCGCCATAAATGCGCTCTCAACACTGTCATATGCGCTCCTTTTTTGGTGTAATTTTTGCTCAGATCGTGACGACGACAACACCTGATACTTAGTTGAACCAATTACCATTGGTATTGAGTCAGAATGTGAATCAACATATGCATAACGTGGTGGTGGTTCACCAAATTGTGATTCAGTTGGTGATGTTGCTAATGACATTGTACCATCACGACGTTGTGAATAACGTTGGCGTCCACAATTACTAGCTGGGCATGTTTCTTGTTGCACGTCCAATGGAAGACAACGACGTGCTGATGGTGGATCTTTATTTGGTGTTGATGTTTGTGGCGTACGATTTGGTGAAAATGTACGTTGTGGTGTACCAACTGGTGTGCCACGTTGACTTGAACCTGGTACTACACCACGACCTGTTTATATTTATTCAAATATTTGTTATTTAATCATTCATTGTTTCAATAATACTTTATATTTATTATGTTAAAAATTATTCAGATGTTCACTTAAATGTTAGAAAAATTTGATGCGAACTGTAGAATGTTTTCAGATATGAAAAATTATTTCTTCTAATTATCATCATTTACCTGATGGTGAAGTAGTTGCGCTGATTGGTGTTATACATCGTGGATTCCTTTGTGGTGTACCTCGATCAATTCGTCTTGGTGATAAATTTCTATCCTCAGATTTAGATCTTGGTTTACGTGGTGTTGTTAATATCTCATGTAGTTTTATCGTCGCAAGATTATTCCGTGATGAGAATGTATTGTCACGTAATTCAATTTGTTCACGTGTATTACGTTCAGGTAATGATGGTGGATCGTCTTCTTGCATGGGTACCCTTGCATAACGTCCTATTTGAATTGTTGAAAGAGAAACAAAAATATGAAATATTAATATTATTAATGCACGAGGGATACTTTTTTAACTATTTATATTATACATTCGTTCGCGTAGTGCAATATTTTTTGGATTCTTCATTATGTTCTGCGTAAATCGAAGATAGAATGTCTTTGTTTTTAAACTCAACGCCTGATTTCGCCTTTGAATTGAATCATCGATTTATGATGATTCGATGATTCAATCATTCATGAATTATTTATCAACAAGCTGATAAATTCCACTCATTCCAACAGAATCCTACATGTCACCATCACCAAAAAGAATGAAGCTAACTAATTAGGAAAAAAAACAACAGTCTGACACTACATTATTCCCATCGAGCAACCCCATTCTCATCCACACGGTCATACAATACGAAGGTTTCAATTCTCAAGACAATATCAAACCCCAGTATCACTAATTACCATTTACACGCCTTTCAACGAGTATAACAACAACGAAAAAGGAAAGAAAAGTATAATAAAAGGAAGAGTATTTATACCACGAGGGGAAGAACGTCCGGTCATCCAAGCGATGGCAGTAGATTCATTGTCAACTGCCCCCTCGTCTGCAGGCACCACACCGTAACGGCTTCCAACATTACTATTATTATTTCCGTTTTGGCGGAGATGTCTTATACGTGAATTACTATTAACATCACGATCCTCCAATCCCTGCAGCTGTTGTCCATGATAGCTTCCTTGACGCACAAATTGATGGTTCTGCCGATGTGAATAAGTTTCAAAGCGTGACAATGATGCACGTCTCTGCAACACTGGTTGATGTGACTGCTGTTGAGGTGGTGGCAGCTCATCATCATCAATATATTCATAACGTGAATGTGTATTTCTATCATAAATAATCTTACGATCTTCAATAACATTTACTCTTCCAGGATTGTCATCAAGATAGCAGTAACGATCTGGAGTTTTTGAATAACGTTCAATATTTTCATGCAAATTGGATCCAGTACGAGTTTGGAAAGCTGCATTTGTGTGGCCAACATCTGGTTGATAATTATGTAATTGTTGCTGATGAATTGGTATTGGAACTGATACAGGCGGTGGTGGTGGTGGTGGTGGAGTTGGTGGTAATTCCTCAGGACATTGAAATTGTGGTGGTGGTGGTAATTCATCATTGCGATCCTCTGGTATATATTCAGACTGACGACAAAACGATGGATTTGTGTAACAATGAACTGGCACTGATTGTGTCATTGTTGAATTGCTTGTTGTCTCACTATATTCACTTTTGTTTTGTCCTATTTAGTATATCATTAAATTTATTAAACAGAATAAATTGTCCAATTATATTTCGTGTTTTTCTATTTATTCTGTGTCACTTTTTCTTTGATGTAGTTCATGAGTACATTAACGTTGACGAATGAGAATTAACAGTGCGCTACTGACATACGAAACTGGTTGTCTCCAATATGTCTCCAAGGAAAAGTTGACTGTTCGAATTGGTCCACTTATTATTTGTTTGGTCACGTTGAAGAATACTTTGTTACACATTTTATAATTCACCAATTTTTTGTTTCTTGTTTATTATTCAAATTGTCTGCTAGTTTGGATTATTTTTTATTGTTAATGATTAATTATTTGCGATATTAATTCTGTTGTAGGATTTTGTTGGACCGGTCTCTTGGCACGCTAAAAATGTACTGGAAACCGATGGTGAACGGTGGCAGCTGCAAGAGGTGTATCAAGCGTAGAATGACGGTTTCTCAGTCGCTTACGGGAGGGGTAGTTATGTTACGGGGTTTGCGTAATGCGGGCCCGGTGTTGACTTGCCCCTTCCACTATTGGAATACGTTTGCCACCACCACCACTATCACTGTTACCATCGCCACCAGCCACACCATACAATTCCCATGGACACATTGCAATGTCAGGCCCAATTTAAATATCTACTGTTAGTTCAACCGAACATTCTTATTAATTATGGGAATATTTTCATTGAGATTATTTATGGGATTGGTGATTATCATTGATGACTACTACTTGTTCATTCTGATTAGGAAAAAATTGCTGAATTTTTTTTCTGTTTCTGTGTCCACATGTTCCTATCAGATTTTCAATTTACTTTGTAGGAGACACTTCCTTCCAAAATATTAGCTACAATAATTTGTTCTGATTACTGTAAAGAAGAAAAGTATTATTAGATCAGGGAGTTGACTAATACTTGAATAAACATGTTGAAATTAATGTCATTACTTAAGAAAAATAGCTGAAGAATTCAATGAGAGGTCCAGATCAATATTGTTCTTACTTGTGCAATGTAAAAATACTCATCAAGTTGATTCATCAATTATTTAAACTAGGAATAATTTTACTCATCAATGATTCGTCTGAGCTGCGGGCAATAAGTAGAAATAATATTTCACCATGGTTTGAAAGTATTGTAAATGAATGAGTTTGTGTATTTAACGAAGTCCATATGTTGGAATGAGTCCTGAATATAATTAGGACATAGGAACTTTGGATAAGTTGAGTGTACTGTTGATTTTCCATGTGCAGCTGTTGCGACCGTTGGAGTTTTGGGGCGCGTGCCCCGCGCGCGTTCACCTCACTATCATGATGATTATATTTCATCTCACCAGCTGCTGTTCAGATATACACGCGACGCATCGGCAGACAACTATAAAAGTTCAAAGGAATTATAAAACCAATAAGTCAATGAAAATATTTGTATGATGCTCATCAACACGGAAATATACAAAAAAGATTTGAGAGAATTTCTGCTAATATACAGCCACCAATACAGGACATTTAATTCGACAGCAGAGAGGATTTTTTACTCTTTCTTTTTTAAAAGGATGCGATAAAGAACAAGAACCACTTCAAATTATCCTGATTTCCATTTATAATTATTACAGTCAAATTTGTGTCGACTTTTCGACGGCCATTTCTGTTTTAAGTTAGAGAGAATCAACGGATGAGAAAAAAATTAACTACACACAAGGTAATTGAAGAAGAGGAAACAGAAACAAATACTGTACCAATTCATTGTCATTCTGATGTCAACTTGGTGTTCGGAAATGAAACTCAACGCACAGTTTTGCATTAACTCGGTCCGTTATGGTTTAATTATTGAGAAGTTATATAAACTTTCATATCATTTTCAACAATAAACTAAATATCGTGTAAATTAATTCTGATCTATCGTATCTGATACATTCACGATTCGTACGAAAAAAAAAAAGAAATTGTCAAAGGACAATATTTCATTGAAAAATTCCACAAATATCACTCGTCGACAAAGCAGAGCTCTATATAAAATTTTAGCCCGACAGATCTCATCCTTACCGACTGAAGGCAATACTTCAGTACAATACATACGAAGAGCACTTGAATATCTACAATTTGTTAAATTCTCGTGATTGTAACCGTCAATTGACCGATCACGTTTTTATTTTGACGTCATATTAAAGACGTAGATCGCAATAACACTCAGTGGCATTAGTGGGAAGATGGCGGGTGTTATTGCTCGTTGCACACAAATTCCAAGGAAACAATTGAGTAAATTAACGTAGTATTGTTATTCATAACTTTAATATAAACTGTAGCAATAGTATAAACCATTTTTGCATATATAATTGCATCTGTTTCATTCCCCATACATAACCTATAACATACTGTGAACAAAACAGTGATATCTACTCATATGATGCACTATTGAACAGGTTATATAATTTAGTACATGATTATTATTAATTTACAGGTCTCCTTGGATATGCTGTGAGCACACAACAATCACGAGCTTTGGCTGATGCTGCTCCAGAGGGAAAAGTGAATAATTCTTATGTTTATCAATGTTTATAACGGAGTAGTTGAGAAAGGGGCCAGGGGAGAACATGATCAAACTTTCAACCTATTACCACAGTTTGCGCAATATGTCACAATTTTAATCAATGCACTGGATATTATTTTGATCAACCTTTAGAAGACTGGCGAAGCTTATTTGAATTCTGGAAATTGTTTTATTTATAACATTTTCGGGGGATTTCTTACTTTTTGTGCAAGGATATCAGTCCTAAGACATGACTTATAGTGTAGCAAGGTCAAGATTGATTGATGTTAATGATATTCTTGAATATAAAACGAAAATGTTTGAATTCATTTCGGGTTGATGTGAGGGGAATCATTTAGTTTGGTTGATGAAATTCATTATCAAGATGATGTTTAATGAGTTTTTGTTGATTTTTTGTCGACATAATTTTTTCTTTGGAATGGGATTGAAGATGTTAAATTGAGATGTAGGAAATGTGGACTATTATAAAACAGTACCTGTCGACGTTATAGCGATGTCTTCATGAGTATATTAATACTTTGGGCATTCATGAGCGTTGGACAATTGTCTGAATGACAAAAAAAACGTTCAGAACTCCGTTGTAATCTCTCAACAATCTGAATTTTTTTGATGAGGTACACTAAAATAGTGAAATTTTCTTTCCACAGAAATTTGGAAGTCCATTGGATGATCAAGATAGGATATTCACAAATTTATATGGCAGACATGATTGGAGATTGAAGGGTGCATTAAAACGCGGGGACTATTATAAAACTAAAGAAATTCTTGATAAAGGAACTGATTGGATCATCAATGAAATTAAAATATCGGGTTTACGTGGTCGAGGTGGTGCAGGATTTCCTTCGGGGATGAAATGGTCATTTATGAACAAACCATCAGACGGAAGACCTAAATATTTAGTGATTAATGGAGATGAGGGTGAACCAGGTACATGTAAAGATCGTGAAATTCTTCGCCATGATCCACACAAACTTGTCGAAGGTTGTTTGATTGCTGGACGTGCGATGGGCGCGTGCGCCGCATACATCTATATTCGCGGTGAATTTTATAATGAAGCATCAAATATGCAAGTGGCGATTGCTGAAGCCTATCAAGCAGGTTTGATTGGAAAGAATGCATGTGGATCAGGGTATGATTTTGACATCTTTGTTCAACGTGGCGCTGGTGCATATATTTGTGGCGAAGAAACTGCATTGATTGAATCGATTGAAGGGAAACAGGGTAAACCAAGATTGAAGCCTCCATTTCCTGCTGATGTTGGATTGTTCGGCTGTCCAACAACTGTCACCAACGTTGAAACTGTTGCTGTTGCGCCGGTTAGTTGAAGATTATATTTTTAATCGTTAGATCATCGAGAACATAATATTTTTTAGCATGGAAAAAGGATACAGACGTATTCTGTGTTAATATTCACTTTCTTCTTTGTCTTATTGATTTCTGTTCCACTGTTTTCAGACAATTTGCCGACGTGGTGGTGCCTGGTTTGCGTCATTCGGTCGTCCAAGAAATCATGGAACGAAACTTTACAATATTTCAGGTCACGTCAATAACCCATGCACTGTTGAAGAAGAAATGTCGATACCAATGAAAGAATTAATTGAACGACATGCGGGTGGTGTGATTGGTGGTTGGGATAATTTACTTGGTGTTATTCCCGGTGGATCGTCAACCCCTATAATTCCAAAAAGGTGAAATCAAACTTCGCAAAACTTTGAAACACATTTTGAATATTTAACCAGTCCATTATCAGTTCCATAATTGGTTTTCTTAAGTGAGAAATTCAATATTCCATCACGTCAATTATTTAATATATGCATTCGTTGATTGTTTATTTATTCATTGTCTTCCATATATCCCACAGCGTATGTGATGAAGTTCTCCTAGACTTTGATGATCTTGTCAGAGTACAAAGTTCATTCGGTACAGCAGCCTTAATTGTCATGAATAAACAAACTGATGTTATTAAAGCTATTCAACGACTCATAAGCTTTTACAAACATGAGTCGTGTGGACAATGCACTCCTTGCCGCGAGGGAATCAGCTGGATGTACAAAATAATGAGCCGGTAAGTGAAAAATTAAAATAGTTGAAGGAGAAATGTGAGCCCATTTTTTTGAGATTGTCATTTTTGAATCGGTGTCATTCGTGAAATAAAAACTGGTGCTTCTATTCGCTTCATTCCGCAAGATAACATTTCCAATCGTCGCCATTATTGAGACTTTGTCATAAATTATGAAGTCGCATTAATTAGTCAGAGGCAGAATTATTCTAAAAGGAACCAACCCCGTCGTTTCTTCCCCAACACAATTACCATCATCAAATTGGAATGGAGTGGACAATATGATTTGAATTTTTTCCTTTGTAGATTTGTCGAGGGTAATGCGGAGGAGCATGAGATTGATATGCTTTGGGAATTGACAAAGCAAATTGAGTTGCATACAATTTGCGCGCTTGCCGATGGTGCTGCCTGGCCTGTTCAAGGACTCATCAGACATTTCAGACCCGTAATAGAAGAGAGAATTCAAAAATTCAAACAATCTGCTGTGAATTAAACGAATCTTCAGAAATGTGTAACATAACTAAATAATATTAATTTATCAGTCGTTAAATGAAAAAAGTAATAAGAAAAAACTGCGAAGGTAAATTTGATAACGCATGTTTTAGAAATCAAAGTGAAATTTTACACTCTGTATTATTTAATTGGAAGTTGTTCAAATAAACGATGACTTTCTGATAGATCGATATCTTTGTTTATTTATTAATTAATTAACGACGAATATAAGAAAGGGCGACGCATATAGTTCGATCAAATAATGAAACTGGAAAATAATGTCCATCAAACTCTTTCTTCCTCTAAATTTACTTCTACATTAATCGCAAGTGGAATAAATGTGGAGATGAATATGAACTGTGACGAAGTTGAAAATAGCAAAAATGAAGGAAGAATTTTCGTCTCAGTTGCGATGATCATCAAAGTGATTATTTTCCAATAGTTTTCTTCATCACCCTATTTGTATTTTTTATATTATTGTGCGTAGTTTGATTGATTTGATTGCAGATGGTAAATTTTCAATTGGAAACTATGTCGCAATGCACTTTTGTCATAACGTGAATTCGTCAGTCAAATTTGCTGTAAATTCTGAGAGATTCGAGAAAAAAATAAAACTATTTTGCGAAGTAAAATCGTTTATTATTCAAAAAATATTTTCAATGAGCAAACATCGAATGAAATAAAAACACATCAACGAAAGATAATTAATAGCTGGATGACAAAAAATTATGTTTCTTTTTATACAATGATGATAAGTGAACAGTTGATAGTTCTTTTTATTTAATTACTATCATCGTCCATTCACCTTTGTTAATATATCGATCTATGTCAATCGCATATCTAATTGAACACGAATATAATTTGAATATAATCATAATTATGAGTTATGTATTAATATGATAAGCTGCCAGATGTTGTATCTATGCAAATTCAATTTACAATTCAATGTATGCAATATTCACATGATTATTTTCAGGACATTAAAAATATAATCAAGAAAATATGTAACAGTGATACAAAATATTCTACAAGTTTGTACATTTTAAAAATTCGAATTCAGATTTTGGACAACTAAATATTGATGTATCAATTTAGTTTTTGACAAGACGCGACTGATAACAATTAACTTCGATCATATTTACCATTGAAATATTCTGTTGTTTCATGAAATTCATTTCATTAGCAAACTCGAGTTTTTCTTACTTTGTCAATTAAATTATTCACTATAAATGTATTTACATAGTTATATTTGCTGGATAATTTCCAACGTGTAGTTAATAGTGGTAGAGGTTTTCCCACTAGAATTCCAGGTAGATCAACTTTAAAAATGAATTTTGAGAGCGAGTTACATTTTCATGACAAAAGGTCTGAAAAAGCAACGACTAATTCAATCACTACGTGTATTACAGTTGATATTACCATGACGGGCGCTGGAATATAAATATAAATTCGTGTCATTAATAGAATATTCAAATTGAACTTATTCCAAAATTAATTTTCAAAACTGTTAATTATGATGATAATCACCTATGAATTGTCATGATGAATTTGCTGCTCGTTGTGAATATTTTGCCAGTCGATTTAATGCTGGTTGTTGATTTGTTCTATTCGAGTCACGATGTGCCATTGGATGCAAGACATAATATTGCATGCATAGTTGAAGTTGATGATGGGTCGCTAAATTTTCTTGATTTCGGCGTAACATCGGCAAAACGAAAGGTGAATTGGTAGAATTGCGACCCATGATGTATTGATTTGAATGTCTGGAACCAAAATGATGAACATTTTAAAAAGTTATTCTTCTATTATTTATAAGTTGATAATTTCCTCATTGCAAATATTCTATTTTGATGAGACATTTATAAATCCTTCATAACTGTCGTAGTAATCCTCAGGTATGAAAATATAAAATAGAAGAACTTGAAAATAATTTTTCATGAACCACACGAATGAAGAAAAAAATTCGAAAATTGACATCAATCTGTTACAAATCAATCAATTAACTATGAGAAAAAAATTGAAACTATTCCATTTGATTTGTATTTATTCTCAAAGAGAATAATAATTTCAATATTCAAAACGTTGGATCTCAATGTGATCTCTTTTTGCACATAATTCACACAATCCAAAAGCACTTGATGAAATAAAAACTTCCACACTTTGTTTAAATCTTCAACAATTAAATCCATAGAAGAACAAGAATCTTTAATTGAATGAAATATTAAGAATATTAATATACTTACAATTGTTGATGTGTTATCTTGACTGAACGTAATGCACAAATATCAAAAAATTCTTATTCAGAATTCGAAACGTCTTCTCCAGAAGAAAGATTCACAACTTATGGCATGAAGTGAAGTCTTGAGCCATTATATATTCTCGATCAGACTTGACCGAGTGACACAATCCGACTTCTCCCCTCCACAATTATTGCTGTTTGGCGTCAAAAATTTGCCATAAATGAACTGTACCTGACCATACCCATTATGTCCACCTATTATTACTGACTTTTCAGAGATGGGCAACCCTAAAATTCCCCGAACCTCTTATATGAAAAAGAAATTCTATCAGGAGGAATTCTAAAGAAATTAAATGAGCATCACTAAACAAATTTTGTTCCAACTACATTAATTCACATTTATCTATTTAATAATTTAATTTTCAATACTCATTCTCCTAGGAAAGATATTAATCATCATCTGATATAAACTTCTGGCAATAAAAAAAATCCCAGCACGTGATCGAAAAACTGTCCAGACAAACTGAAAAAAAACAATTATCGATAATATGAAAAAATAAAATACATATTCCATGATTTCTTCAATCAAATTAATTTTGAAGTAGCAAAAGAGACAATTGTTACATCAGAATTGATAACATTGTGAAATTGTATTTATTAAATTATATAAGTTTAAAGAAACATTTTAAATATAAATTTTACTGTATTATTTGAATGAGTTATAGCTCTTCATTATTTAATATCGAGGATGAGACAGTCGTTTCATTGTTTCGATTGTCTCTACAGAGATTATTAAGTCGGTAAAACCCTTTAGTTAGCTTCACATCACATTTAGAGTTGCATAGAGTAATTATGTTGGTTTTCAATTTTTCAATCCTCGTTGACGAAAGAATTGATGCATAAGTATGATAATCTTCTATGAATTATGTATTTAACGACAAGGCAACGGAAATGACATTCATAATCTTCAGTAGTAGAAAGACAAGTACAGTAGTCTTTCTGGTATGACTCAATTACTTTTATCACTAAGAATTAACGAGACGTATATATTTAGATCAAAATATCGTTCAGGATTTCTGACAGTATTTGCACATGTAATCCGAATTTACTGCTTGACTGTATTGATGGATATACCGAAGACTTTTCGACTTTGGAAATTTTGAGCTCGGTCGGAAAACAAACAAGGGACTGATTTATACATTTGCTGTGAATTAGGGAGCAGTATTGACAGGTTGACTTAGGGACACTTTTGAATTGCGGGGAAACTCCAAAAGGTACGTTGAAGAAAACGTGACTTTGCCTTTCGTCGATTTATTGACGTTGAAAGGCTCTATTTTTATTTTTCCTTTTGGTGTTGATGTTTAGTTTCATAATAAAATAACAACAAAAACTTGGATGAATTTCTGGATGATATTAGCGCAACTATCTACGAAGCTACAATTTTTTCATTCAATGAAACAGAAATTAATTTTGATTTATATTGAAAAATCCAGTCAATATTTTCTTCCTTTATGGTAAAGTTCCTTCACATCCTTTGTGGCTGATGAATCATGTTGCCATCACTGGGTAATTATATAAAATCGAATGAATTCATAGTCAATATTGAAAGAACTTTTGTTATTTTAAGTATTTTTGTTCGTATATTTCTGCCATGAGTACCCTGCAGAGAAGAAATCGAAGTTGTCCAAACGACGAGACATAGCTTCTATTTTAATATTAAACTACACTTACATTCTTTTGTTTACACTATTTATGAATGGATAGGGTCAGTCGTCTGAATCGTTCACTCTATTGTTCTTGACACCGTCTCCATTTGGTCGCCTTCAATTAAATTCTTAAGTGTTTTCCAAACACAGATAATTCCTACAAAATTCATGCAACCCGATTAAATTATCCCGGATTTTCTCAATTTGCAACAATGAATTGTAATTCATTAATAATTACGGCAATTTCACAATGTTTACTTTGTGCGATGTTAATGAAGATATTTAGATGAAGAAAATTTATAAATAGCACGCTCGGAATTTTTAGGATTTCCCCACAGTTGAACGCATTATTTATCATTCCAGTTCTAACGTTTTTTCTATCGATTGATTGGTCCAAAAGTTCTTAACAAATATCATAAATTGTCCAATATTTCGAATAGTTTTCACAATTATTCTCTTCATAAAACAAATTTCGCAATGTATTCTTGAAAATTATCGTAAATTTTCATGTTATCGCCCAAGCACGATTTTATTTTACCGCCAGATGAGTTGTTAACAACTCAAATTATTTCACATCTGTTGGTTGTTTTTCTCAAATGACTCAAATTGCATTGGCTGCAACTTCTATGATATAAAAAGATGAATAAAAAATTACGGCAGCTTGATATCGTTACGAACTTCCCAAGTCATCAGAGGAATTATAGCGTCAGGAGAATTCATAAAAAAAGATTGATGTTTAGTTAATAGGTGTTGCGAATTTTTTCACTCGTTGAATATCCAGTCTTTTTCCCATTTGAATTTAAAACAATTTTCTCATTTTGCTATGCTTTTATGGTGTCATTTATTCTTTTTTATATCCATTCATATACTTCCATAATATTTAGATTCATAAAAATTCAATGAATTATAACAAAAGTAATTGTTCACATGATACAATCCAATGAAAAAATGTGGATAAAAACAATATTTACCGAACGATAATTAACCTTTATTTTCGTCCATGATACAAATGACTTTTTTTTTTCATCTCTTATTTTTCATCATTATTTATTTCTTTCTTCTGTTTCGTTCACGAACGCTAATTATTACGTTATAATACGTCGTTTACAATGTGCGTATACAATATATATATAATATATACAAAAGCGCTCGTTTAATTTACAAACAGAAATTGTTTATTCATTTATTTATTTATTCATTCATTTTTTCTTTGTTTTGTCTTATCTCAATTCTCCGCCTCTAATCGGGACTGTCTTTTGTTTGCATATTTTAATTCATCTTTATTATTTTTATTTCATCTGTTATCCAATAAACATTAGTTTGTTTCTTTTTTTAATTCATTTATTAATATTATCCTTAATTAAATAAAGAATAAATGTAGCGATTACATGTATGTATTGTATGTATGTATATTTACAGTAAAACACGTGTGTGGATTTACTGGATTCTGGTTAGTAAGCGCACAAAATGTCTTTTATGATAGGTCCATTCAAAACGATTGATCGTTTTTTTTTCTGCTTTTTTTTTCATTTTTTATTTTTTATTATTATTTATTTCATATCTTACTTATCCTCAACTAAATCTCTTATCTAAGATAATCATCATTTAATCAGGTCATGCAAAATCACACGATTTTATTAATGTTTTTTCATTTATCCAATTTATTATTTTGTTTTTGTTTTTTTCCATTTTTGTTCGCGTGTTTCGCCCATACCTAAGGCCAATGTTTTTTTCATTATTATTCTTTTGTTTTATTTGGAGACGTATGTGAACGTGTAGTAAAATAATATTGTCGGTGCTGACGTGAATTGAAACAATTTATTATTGTAATCATCAACGTGTAATCATTTCCGTATTTTGGTTGTCGATTTTTGTCTGATTGCGTTTTTTTTATGTTAGTTCAATTCATTTTATTTCATTCATTCGATTCATTTTTATGCTCTACCTCTTTGATACATTGATGAATACACCATTGAGAATATGATTATAGCTCACGGATGCTCTCTCATCATGTGAATACGGCCATCATTTTTTTTTTCAAAGTTTCTGTCTATTTTTCATTCATTCAAATTTCTTTCTCTTTTCCCATCATTCGTTCTTTCTAATTTTTTTTTTGCTATTTCTCTTGTAGTTATTTTATTTTTATTCAAAAATTTTTTTTTTATTCTATCGATCATATAACACACGCCGTGTTTTCTAATTCCTGTATAATAATCGGCCTATAAAAATAGACGTCTCTCTATTTTGCATATTTTGCCATCTAAATAAAATCCTTGGCTATTTAAAACCTGAAGAATTCGATTGATCTGTTAATTCTAGCACGTTTCAATTCCGCATTAGTATCATTATCCATTCGCCTTTTCATTGTATTACAATTTTCATACTGATCATTTGTTGGATTGATGAAAATAATGGCAATTGTGAAATTTATTAAAACCGATGAAGAAGAAAAAGATTGGAGGAAAAATAAATACTAATATCACAGTTACGAAAAAGTAAAGGAGCAATTAATAAATTTTTTCTCATACCTAATTGAAACGTTTATTTCTTTTTCCTTCTATTAATTTTCAATTATATCTTCAAACGTGCTAGAAATTAATTGTGTTCAAATTCTTCCGGAAGAGAAGCAAACTCTATCGGACGCTGCGGCTGTGTGATTGGTCCCACCAAAAAAAAATTGTCCGGGACCAGAGAAGCTACTACCACAAATACATATTACTCCAATTATGTATTTAATTAATAATATTACTTAAGCCTTTGATGAAACTTGATTTGAGAACCAAAACGATTCTTTATCTTTATAAAATAAATTTAGCTCAAGTCCCTCCATTTCGCCTGCTGCTGCTGTCCTACTCCTCTTCCTTCATCACCATCTTCATCTAAATTTATCCTTTGAATGTCCAAATTCACAGGGCAATACAATAAATAATCCAATAATAAAAAAAACAAGATTTCTAAATGGAGAAAAAAAAATTCGGATTGATATTGAGAGTCATCCACGCCCTCGAAATGTTTTATTATTATTTTTTTTTCCTCATTCTAACACGGATGGAAGGCACGGGGTTAGGATATAAAAAAGGATCGCGGAGGTACATTTGCATTAATGGGAGATGGTATCATTTCCTTCATCGTATTATTATTCTCATTTGTATCTTTATTGTGTCGAAAATTAACGACATAATTCAATAATTGATTTTCATTCATCAACTATCGATCGTCATTGCCATTATTCCAATCGCTAGCTGCCCATGTTGGCAATGGTGTTTCATATTCCCAACCAGGACCACAATAACGCCATGCATGTAAATACATAACTAAATCAGATGGTTTCGGATCACGATATTTAACTTTACATTCATAACAATGTGGATCAACTGTTACTTTTTCATTCGTAAAATTGGAATCAGGTGGTTCGGAACCAGTTTGCGTTCCCACTGTTACTTTTAATGTTGCGACAGCCTGTGTTTGTGCTACTTGTTGTTGCTGTTCTTCATCAATTAAACCAGGGTTTGGTGATGTTTCTTTATCACCACTTGAATTCGAAACACGATCTTCCATATCCAATTTAGGTTTGAATAGACTCATTTCAGAATCACCATCCATTCCCAACCAATTTTCAGCATTGTGAATACCAATAAGATCCTTTACGAGTTCATCATCAGTTTTTCCAATATTACCACCTTTGCCTTTCTCAGGACCAAATACAATGTGATTGTATAGCGGATCATTTACTACAGGATAACCCAGATACTGTAGATGCACACGTATCTGATGCATTCTTCCTGTTTGTGGTTTGCATAAAACCACTGATGATTTTCCATTGTAGCTCAAACGTTTGAAACGAGTTATACAATCCTTCCCCTTTTCTGAGACTTTGCAAACGCCAATTTTGTATGAGACCACTTCAATTGGCTCGGAGCATACAACTTCATCCTCTGGAAATTCACCCTCTACTCGACAAACGTATTGCTTGTGAACCTGAAAATTAAATATAAAACATATTATCATATTTGTATTATAAATTGAATTTTGTCTAATGAAATTTTGGGGAATTATTTGAAAATGTCACTGTCAAAATTTGAACTTTAGATAACGATAGATCATAAAAAAATATTTCATTGAGCTCTTGTTTTATATTTATTTCTACTTGATAAGAAATAGTAATTGATCCTTGGAAGGAATAAAATTTCAAAGCAATTTAATTGTGAAATATTGGAACAAACAAATGCTAATTTAGTTTTAGAATGAAATATTTCTGCTTCATCGAAATAAATTGCTGAGAATGTGCCTGGTTGAATTTAAAATGTGGCCAATCTGTTGTATTTATTTTTGTTCTCATTTCATTCGGTATATTGTAAATTATATTACACGACATGTATACCTGGCGATTTCGAATTTGATGCTCCATTTGTCTGGCTTTCTTTGGAGTTCTGCCAAATAATAATATTCCACTTGTAAGCCTGTCCAATCGATGAATGGTACGTAGATTTTTCAAATTATATTCTTTAGCAAGAATAAATACAACTGTATTATGTCGATAACGACCGCATGGATGAACCTGAAATCATAATGGCAGAAAAAGGAAATAAATGGATCTGTAACACATAATTTAATAAATATAATAAAATAAAAAGAAAACCAAACCCAATATGCAATGAAATTTCTTAATATTGATATAAAATAATAAGTCAGACAAAATTGTTCCAAATATTTATGTTAGTAGATTAGATAATTGCATTCAATATGCAAATAGTTATAGAACAGTTATGGAATAGTTATAAAATTAAAAAATTAATTATCTTATATTATAAATTTTGTGATAGGAAGTGGAATTATAAATCATATGCACCCAAGTCTAATTAGATGCATGAAATATACATGGAAAATAAAATGTTGACCCCATTAAATATAATATCGACTAGACTGCTATTAGAATATTGATAAATTAGCTTCGTATTAAATTTTTCATATGTATTGTCATCATTGTTTTTTCTCCTGCAATTGCATTGATCTACATTCGTATTAACTTCATTTACTGCCAGTAACTTTCATTTGCATTATCGAATTTCAGATTGTAATTATGAATATTTTTAAGAGGTCATACAAATAAAATATTGACTGAAGAGAATTATAAACAGCAGGATGTTCTTTTATTAAATCATTCCTCTTCTTGGCTGATGGGGAATGTGAATATATATTATATAATATACCAGTATAATCATCAATTTTATTATTTCTCCAATTTAACTTCAAGATGATTTAATCGAATAATATCCAATGAATCAAACAATCATTGTAAAAAATTGGTATTAGAAGGAAATGAATACAAACAATGCAAAGCGATTATAAACGTCAGGGAACTATAAACAAATAAATAATTAACTGGCGATAAATGTCAGTATTTTAGTATACCATTCTCAACATGATGGTATGTGATGCAAGTAAAATATTGGCTATAAATAGTTCAACGTTCTTCACATTGCTCTATATGAAAGAGCAGCTCGTTGCATGAAGTCAAGCTTAGATTAGAGGCTACTTCCTGTTTCGAATGAAAGATTGATGTTATCCAAATGTAATTTTGGTACGAGCAAAATTTTTTCGCTTTGCGATAACCACAGGATCGATGAGAAAATGGAGCACACAAATACATTAAATAGAAAATTTATTCTATTTCAAATGAAATTTGATTTCCCTAAAGAATCAATCGTAGATATATTTTAGAATATTTTAACTCTTTTTTTTTTCTAGTCGATTATTCATCTTCAATGAAGAAATTATGTTGAATCAAGTAAATAAAATTGGTAGAGTTGAATGTCCAACTGTTATTATTAGTCATTTTTCCAATAATTGTGAAAAATACTTTGACAACTTCCAATCTACATTTTGAATTGATAATATTAATTGATAATTCAAAAATAATTTGTTTCCATCTTACTCTCAACAATTAAATATCAATCAAGTTCAATTACAACTCAACTGCACCATTTACTTCCATTCACAATCCAACAAATTCACATTTCTAATTTAACATTACCCCTACAAATAATCATCAACCAGCAACTTTCTCACCAACTTAACATTGAATTCCCCTCTCTCTAATCAACCACTAGATCTACTTCACAATATATTCCCTTTCTCCAGGGACATGTTCCCTCTAGCAACATCACAAAAAAAAATCACATTCACCTTATTTCACTTCTAATGATCAGAAAATAGCAAATAATAATATAAAAAGACAATTGAGTTGGCCCTGAGGTTGATTGGTGTGAAACAGCTATCAACGAGTAGATCTCGATGAGAATAAAAGCCGTTTATTGACTAGTAACGGAATGAGATAGTGAAAGAGAATGGTGAATGTCGACATTGGATGGTGGATGAGAGAACAGAGAGGGCAACGTGTGTAAACAGGAAGACAAGCCTCGTAAATCAGCGATGCGCTTCGAATGCAGCTGTTGTAGTCGAAAAGCCGCGATTAAGCGAATTGACGAGAGCGAGTATATGCATTACAACACATGTGTATATATATATATGTATATATACAGATGGGGTATATTATTGGTAGAATATATGAGGACCATATCGAGTCAACCAGTGATTCAGAATGGGGCAAATACGTCAAATAGAATTAGTGAGGCGTCGTCGACGATTCCATGTCACGCGAATGAAAAAAATTGTGATCACTTCTATTGAATGAGTTAGGTGATGAAGAAGGGTGAATATAGAGGGATGGAGAATGAGAAAGAGAGATAGGAAATGTTGAGTTGAATTTTAACGTTGGTATAAATGAGAATGTGGAATATTTCGATGTGTCTTTTTTTTTGTTTCATTTGGAATTGTATTGGGAAAATAAATTTTATGAAGGAGGTTTATTATATCTTTTTTTTTGAGATTTATTTGAGGAATTTAAGGTTGCAGATATTTATTGAAGAATCTGTTTATTGATGTTAAAATTACTGAAGAATTGAACCAATTAATCATGGAAATTTGACTGAAATTTAACGATTAACCAACTGGAAGTATCGAAGAATCTAAAGAAGTTACGTCAGTTTAATTTGGAATTTAATGGGGATTAATTGCACAGAGCATAATCACAAGTAGCTTTAATGAATTCGTAGAAAAAAAATATTCAATAATAGAGAAAAATTTTTAAAAGTTTATAACGATTTAGAGTTGATCATTTCTGCTTCAAAGTGATGATTATTCATCATTATAAATTTCGATACAAAACTTGGATAAATTCATGTTATATTCTTCTCTTCATTAAATATTCGACACCTCAAAATTGAAGAAGAGATTTACAAGATTATCCCAAGTACACAACTCTATTAATTAATCCCGTCATCACATAAATAATTAAGTAGTTGATAAAAAAATACAGAGGATTAATTATTCATCGGACAAATGTCTCAAGATGAATTTTAATATGACCAATTTTTTTTCTACTACTCCTACATATAAATTCTTATTCCTTTGTATTCTATTTCCTATGTCTGTATAGGCTTTCATGAATGAAAGTAGGTTTTGAATTTACGTTTCACGACACAGAGAACGTATGTCACCCATTGACTTTGCATTTCGTTTCTTGCCCAAGTTCGCTCGTAAAAGTCGTGCACCTCCAAAGAGCTGATGTAATGTATGGCTCCCAGTGCTTTGCTTTATTCCATATATACATGACACACAAATATACTTATATACTTGTATATATATATAGTAAATGCATATAATATGGAAGTTGGAGACTTCCGCAAACACGAGAGCGCATTACTCTTCCTCTAACCACTCTGACTTCTTTTCTTCAGTTTAAATATATGCATTTCTATACATAAATATATGGTTTTTAATTTTCTCTAGTTCATTATTATTTTATTTTTTTCTATTTCCTTAAATTTAATTTTTTTTTCGCACGAATACAGAGAGTTGAAAGTAAAAAAGGTGGCGATGGTAAACGGATCGAATTGAGGAAGTGGCTCATGAATCGCTCGGTTGGATAGCAGCCAAGTATTTTTATTATCACGATCCTCTTGTGTATAACTTTGGTTATGTGCTTGCTGCCACCGTCTCTTCTACTGGTGGTGGTGCTTTACGCAAAAGCGACTCCCGGATTGCAGTTAATAAATATACCCTCAGAGTTTCCGCGGGCGTGTTGCGACAGATGGGCGATAAATATTACGGTATTAGCATTCATGTCAAGCATAAGATTTTTTTTCCATTTTTTAACGTTTCATTATTATTTTTTGATATTTTTTCTTTTTCAATTTTTGGTTTATTATTGTTTTTGTTATTTTGTATGGTTGCTTTGTTTCTTTTTTATTTTGAAGATTTGGTTGAATTAAGATTTTGTGCTTGATATATTCAGAAGAATGAAGATTTTTGTGTTGCATTATGATATGACATGTTTGGAGGAATAGAAATTAATTCTTTGATGTGTGAGATTGAAAATATATTGTATTATTTTTAAGTTGAATTGAAATATTTGTTCTGTGTGAACGCAATAATAAGTTGAAGATATTTTAACGATTAACAGAATTAATTGTTTCCATTTTTGCTTATTATCTCAGTAGTTTTGTGTTTTCCTTTCTTTTATTTTCTCATATATTTTTGAGTTTAACAAAGGGATCAGTATAATTCTGATTGCCTCCATAAACAGAGAACAATTTACATCATAAGATTTTCAGCTATCATATTTTTTTAGCTACAGAATTATTCACAATTATTATTTATATTTGGTCGAGATATTTTTACTTATCAAATGTTATATAAATTCTCGTTCATTACTGCTCGCTTGTTATTCAATATGAAATGCGTAATAATTCAACTTCATTTTTAATATTCAGAGCAGTTTTTCTTTTTTCTTTCTTTACATTCACTTGGTCTTTTCGTGCAATGGAAAACAGACAACTTTGCACTACCGTAATTTTCATTTTCACTGTGTTGAGAATATTATAATATTTATTCTTCTGTTTCTTCACATCAATTTACTTCTCATTATTCTCAATCCGAAAACAAATATTTACATTTTATTGTTTTGTTTGAATATTGTAGAAAAATTGCAATGGAAACATTTCAGACTTCTCATTTTTCACGTCACTTTGATGTCAACAACAATTCAGAATCATTTTCAATTTTGATTTCAGTTTTATTTTCCTCCCATTTTCGCTTTTATTCTACTCATGAATTAAATAAAGAGCTCGAGTAATTCTGATTGTCACCATAAATTACATGATATTCATCATGTGGATGCAACAACTATTAAACATTCAAATCTCATCATGAGACAACTAAAACCAGAATGAAACAACAAAATAAAACAAAAAAAATGAATGACAGAATAGCCGTTGCGTAATGTGTGATTGCAATCTTCAATGCACTTTGTTTTCTCTCGATTACTTTTTCCTTTTGTTCCCATTTTCCCTCTATTTTTTTTTTTTCCTCATCATTTCTCTCTATATATATTCCAACTATTTCTCTCTTGTTTTATTTATTTTTCTCTCCTGTATCAAATGCGACGCCCGAAGCTGATAACATTTCATTCTTTTTCACCATTTTTTTGCTTCCAGTTTTTCTCTTTTTTATTCCCTCCGCATAAATATGGAAAATATTCATATTCACACATCACAGTCACACAATGGATGGTTTATTTATACGTATCCTGAAGTAAAACATTTTGATAGATAATAAGTTATTACCAAACAACAAAATGTGTTTATTTTATGCAGACATGTTTTTATGTGTGAGCATAACGAATTGCTGTACAGGAAATATCATGGACTATGAAAAGTGAAATACGACTCTGTATCCATCTGCCCTAAATATAAAAAAAGGGATATCACAACGTTCAAGATTAACAATAAATTAAAATAATAAAGACACTCATGACCGAAACAATTGATTAATAACAAACGTTACAATCAAAACCAAAAACAATAACAAATTCTGCGATGAAGAAAAATTGATAAATAAAATATGATCAAATCATAAAAAATAACTTCAACTTTGACAATCACAATTAAATAATATAAAAAAAAAATACAATCATAAATAATCAGTGGAGAAATATAAAAATATAAAAATATAAATGAAATACAAACTAAATTCACGCAGTTAGCCTGTCAATATATAAAATATAAAACCAAAAACAAAACGACAACATTTACGCATACAAATATGTAACCGAGGGGTAAAAAAATATTCTGAAGAGATAGAAATATAAAATATGTAAACGCATAAACATCTGAAACACACACAACACACACTCCTACAATTTTTTCTCATGATCGATTGCAAACAATGCCTGTGGAGATCGCCACACCCAAATGTTCCCTCTACACCTTTACATACATTTTTTGTCATTTCACCATCCCTACAGCCATATGTCTCTGCACGTTATCATTTATTTATTTATTTTCTTTTTTTCTTTTTTGTCAAGCACACGTCAACCTTGATAACGGTTACATTTTCATCATTCCCACATACAGATTTTCACCTACATATTTATATTCTTTCATCTCTTCACCTGTCATTCCTGCTAAATTTTTTCCACCAGAATTTCTCCATTGATTTTTTTTCCCCTTCTTTCTATGCCACTTTAATATTATTCCATTTCACATTTTCATCCTTGCGTCAGTATTTGATACGTGAAAAAATTTTTTTTCTGACTACAGTGCTTTCTTTTTGATCATTATTATTATTCTGCTCCTTTTTTTTTTACAGGTATACACATTCCTTCAACATGAATATGGAAATAATTTGGCGGGCACCCACGCGGATATCACAGTCGCGCGGATCCTCACAATGATTCTGTGGCCGCATATATATGTATATATATATATGTATGTATATTAGATAAATAGAGCTTTTGCGAATCCACATGGAGAATGAGGGGAAGAAAGCGGCGAGAAGAGGAAGAGGGAGCGAGAGGTCGTTTATCCTAATTAGCAATTCCAGTGATAGCGCACGCTTGCTTCACTATATACCACTTTTTGCTTCTCTGCTCTCTCCCATTCCTCTCAGCCGTTCAAAATAATTCGCTTCATACTCATATAAATATACGTATGTGTGTACAGGTATATGTTAATGTGTATATGTTTATGCATTTACCAGTGTGAAATTTATTTTTATATTCTTTTGTTAACAAATTATTGTGAGAAATAGTTTTGCAATTATTTTCGACTGATTTTTCGAATGTTATAATTTGTTGCTGTTGATAACTTATTGTTTATTTGTTTTGATGATTGTTTCAAGTTTTTGGTTATTTAAATTTAATACAACTCTGGTATTGTGTTGAATATGAATTTTCTCCTTTGAATTTTCTCCTTTTAATGCAAAATAAAAAATTCATTGGAAATTTTATTACCAATCATTTTATATATCATGCCACTGTCATTTTTATATTTACATATTTTAACACACAAACAATTGTGAGTCGAATTTAGTTCGTCCCTTTTTTTTTCCCAGTGTCAGAATGTTCAGTCATAACCACTGGGAATGAATGGGGAGGGTGACATAAAATACGTCAATAAAAGTAATGATGAAATAGAAGAAAATGGCAAATAAAAAAGAATGTTACATGGGGGTAGTTTTTTTTCCCTTTTCAGTAGTTATTCTATCACACATTTCTATTTATGACTTTGTAAACGATTATTGTTAGGTAGCTGTATACAAAGAGAATGTTTAATAATTTAATTAATTCATTTTATTTTTTTCATGACATCAACATCATTATTTTCCGTATTTTTTTTTGTCTGCATCCCTTTCCTTCTTCACTTGTCTTCATCTAATTTTTTTTCTCTCTTTCTCTCTCTCCCTCTTGTACTATTCATTCCTCTTCCTATTTCTCTCTTCTGTATTTCTCTTTTTCTCTCATGTTCTCTTTAACTCTCACGCTGTCTCTTTTCATACCGAGATAATTGACAAAGCAAACTCACCACCCACGCAATAGCCAAGCAAGAGGTACTCGACAGAGGAATGGAATTTTACCTCGAGCAAAATTGGTATACAAACATTTATATATATAAGGGTAGAGTGGAGTGGCGATAAGCAGGTGCAAAAAAATATTGCATAAAGGACATAAATACAAGAGGTGAATAAATCATTGGGACAATGGCTGCAGAGACTACAACAGAAAAAGAAAATATTAGTAATGATTATAATGGAAATGGTGAAAATAATAATTATTATCGAAATATGAAATTAAATTAACGGAGAAGAAAATGAAATGCAGTTTTTTAACACGAAAGAATTGTTGTTGTTGTTATTTTTACGTAGATTTTAAAATGGTGGAAGAATAAAGAAGTGATAACAATTTAGAATGTAAGAAATAATATTTTTAAAACTGCAAAAATAGAATTTCTTTTATCGATTTATTATAATGTGAGATAATTTAGCGATGTTGATTCACATGTTGCACATAACATTGATGTTTTACTTGGAATAATTTGAAAGGATTTTATTTTATTTGAATGATTTTGTGTGAACTTCAAAATGGAGAATTAGTTGATTTGAAGTATGAAATAATTGCGTGACTTTTGTGATGGATTTTATAATAGTTTCTAGGTGATATTATTGATGAACGATTGAAGATATGAAAAAAGTTTCAATTATCTGAAATATGTGGAATATTAAAAGGAACATTCTCGTTTTTGAATTTTTAGAATTCTCTATTTAGTTTTTGAGATATTTGAAATTGAATGATTGATAAAAAAATGGTTTTCATTCAAACAAATAAGTAAAAGGGAAAATTTACACGAAAAACATTCAAACACGAATTTTATAAGCAAAAACATGCAGGGAAAATGAAAAGTATTCTTGATAATAAAATCAAATTCTTTCAATTTAACCGAAAATTAATTCATTTCACTTCAAAACAACAAAAAAAAAATAATACAATACCAAAAACTACTCAAACTTTCAAATTTTCATATCAATAAAACGAATAAAAATTAATTCAAATAATTAAATAGATGTGTAAATAAACAAATAAATCAATGAATTGATAAACAGAGTAATGAATCCAAAAAATAAACTCGATAAAAACAAAACCACAAAATAATGTCCATTCTATATTGAAAAACATGCAAATTCACGATTCAAGAATACTCTTTTTTCATTCTCTTTTTTTTAAGTGGTCTAAAAATGATCATGACATATTTTTGGCAGTACAGTCCTAACAGTACACCACTTACAGGGATGGATGCAGGCTTGTTGACCACGACGACGTCCTCGTCCATGTGTATGACGGTGATCGGCTGCGAGGTGACTGGCACCTCGTGTCTGTAACACACCAATCGTAACCAGGCTTAACGTGGCTTTGTTTCTCGCTCATTCAAACGCAATTTTTCACACTTTATGTGTGACATATACAATAATAAATACAATACTACCATTCATCCCAAAAACATATGAAATAACAAAAAAAAATAGAGTAATAACATTACATAAAAAAAGGAAACTATTAATAATTGATTTTGTTTCATCAAAATTGTTTTCTGAAAAAAAAAAGATAAGTTATAGCAATTATTTTTATTAAATGTTTCTCTCTTTTTGTTCTTTTTTTTTTTGCAGTGCTCTATACTTTCAAAGTCAGTTTTGACGTAGGCACAACGATTAAATTAATCTCTTACAGTTTGGAATTTCTAAAAGTGCATTTCGCTAAAAGATTAATTTATGACTAAGCTATATTTCCAGACGAATTTTGAGTATGGTTGATGACAAAATTCAATTCATTTTCAAGTGTGAATAATTATATAAAGTGGATAGATGTCAAGTAGTCAGTTATATACGTACGCAAATGAATATTACTCAGGTGAGACTGATGCAAAATTGTAATGAAAGGAGTTGTGGGTTTCAACATATGAATATTTTATATCAAAAGATAATAAATCTACTTAATTTTATCCATTTTTTTTTATTGTTTTTTTCTGTCGATTGTTCCAATAGTATTATTATTGAAATGAAAAACATAATGAGTGTTGAACCCAAACACAAGTATTGTATTAAATATCGTTGAATTTTCTCCTTTATCGATTTGCAGCAGTGAAAAATCATAAATTTCACTCATTTCTTTTGATGTAGAAATAAAATAATAATTGTAACGATACAAAAAAATCGCTAGTTTGCACTATACCTGATATTCTAACGAACAATTTGAAAAAAACTTGATTCAAAATAGTTAATTATTTCTCAAGATATCGTGGCCGCCGTTTCTAAAAAATTTGGATCAGAAACCTCATTAAGTTTTCAGCTTGTTCAAAACAGTTTTAAATTATCTTTTGTTGTTAAATAAAAAATGTTTCTTCACAAAGCAACGTAATATTCGTAAATAGAAAATCTGACATTGCCTCTAGACATATCATGTGCATTGACATACCAATTATTATATTCTCCAGCAATTATAAACTCAACTGATCAAATTAATGGGAATATTCCATTAGTTGGATTTAATGGATGTCTCTCTATGGCTCAGGTATATGCTACAGGTATTCCACTTATTCCTTAGGGAAACCCACGAGTATTCTCGATAACACGCATCATACACACTGTATTACAAACAATATATATATATATATATATACATATACAGACAAATTGAACCCAATAGCTCACCTGCATTCAGATAATATGATTTTCAATAATTAAACATACACTCAAATTAATTTACTACGACATAATTTAATATTGTCACATAAAATTACATGGCAAACGCAAGGTGTGGTTGAAGGTACTCATAAAAATATATTTAATTGATATTGAAAATTAATTAATTAAATCGTGAATTTTATCGAATTTTTTACATATTTTTATAATAAATTCAAATAAAAAAAAAGTTCTCTAGTTTATTTGATTTTCTACGAATGAATAAATAACTAAATGTAATTTTGTTATTCACATAAAATTCAGTGTCAATAACAAATAATTTGATAAATCATCATAAGCCTTCCATAATCTCCCATAAATAATCATAACATTGCAAAAATATCACCTTAAAAAAAACAAAATAATTCTATGTTTCAACAACCACAATATCTCCCTAAATAACAATAAATAAATAAACGAACAAAGTAAAAGAAAAGAAAATAGAAACAAGAGGAAAATGTAATTTATCAAAAGTGCCATAATTCACGAACGAAATAATTCACAGATAAGCCTCTATGAACTATAACTTCCATTAGACTTCTTCTCTCATCGTTCCACGCTCCACCTCGTACTAATTTTCTTGAATGCGTCGATGCGCGTGAGATAAGAATACATTTTGCAAACTAGCGTGCAACAATACAGAATGTCAAGACGAGCTCTGGCCCAAATTTATTGGTATGAGTATATACAACAAACACCAAGATAATACACCACCATCACACAATACTATTCACCTTATACATAGTTAGCAATACATATTAACCACCAAAGCCACCCCTTGTCTCTCAACCTATACCTCTTCGTCGTTCACCAATAGATCTTAAGCCCAACTGTGTATAACCCAAGAATTCCTCATTAATATTCCTGAATCTCACGCGAGATTGCAACACGATCGATTTTACCTTGGCAGGCCGAATAACATACAACATTTACACCATCACATCAGCTTACATTCTACAATAACAACTATCACTATGTATAGATGTAATAAATATTTACCTACAAATATATTAAAGTTAATGGGTTGCAATGTCGACTTCATCATGGTGCGTTTCCGCTTCCGAATGCAGAAGAATTTCAAACTAATATTCTTCGCTTTTGATATTCTTGGAATATATTTGTGTATATGCTGATGTTTGTGTTCGTGGTGTTTGTGTGGATTTAAATTATGTTTATAAGTGTGCGTGTGTGTGTGTGTGTAGTGGCAACGAACACGCGATCAAGTCCAAACTCCATGTGGATAAACGTTGGCGAGGTGCAGACGAGCCACCCTCTATTTGCCGATATGATCGTGGTTTGGTTTTGATGTATATATGGATGTATAAATGTATATAGAGGGACTTGGGATGGCGGTAAATTGTTGGGTGTGGGAGTGGGGTGAATGAAGGGATGGGATAATAAATCATACTGTCACTCTTCATGTTGGGGCGCACCCTCTACCCCTACGCAGGTTTATATATGTATGGATATGTGGGGGTATATATTTATCTAGTCCTTGTTTGGTATTCACATGCACGAAGATGATTTTTTTTTCTTTTGTATATTATTGAACGGGTGAGTTGGAAAGGCTTTTTTTTTCATGGTGCGGGATGAGATTGTGGGTGGTCGTTTTCTGGAGATAATTTTTGGCAGGGATGTGTAAGGGATGTAATTAAATGGAGGTGAGTTTAGAATTTCTTTTGTAGTTTATGTATTTTGGCATGACGTTTTTATTTTATTTTTGAGTTTGACAATGATTTTATGGGTTTTTGTTTAAGAGGGGGATGTGTTATTGTGATGTAAAGATAGGGATGAATGAAGAATGTCATTCAGAAATGATGAATTTTATTTTTCGTAATTTTATTCAGTTTTGTGACTGAAGCGAATTGTTGTTGTGTTTCTTTCTTGGTGAAATAAGTTTTTTTCTTCGTTGTTGTATTATGTGGATTATTTTTTTGGGGGTAGAATTTTGGATAGATGTTTTTTTGGGCTCAACGACATTTTAGTGCCATTTGAGTTTGATATTAACGGATAAAACCGCTGCGAGGACATTTCGATTACGCCAAATTATTACGATAATTGCGTTATCGTCCTATATTGATGGTGGAAAATATGATTACGCCATTGATTGCTAAAATTCAGCAATAAATACAGTAAAGGAAAGAAAAAAGAAGCAGTAAACGAAAAAAAAAAGAAATCTAGAAGAAAGAAAGCAGCGAGACAAATAATTCAATTTATTCTTTCATTTTTTAGTTTGTGATAAAATGTGCAGCAATTTCCAAAGCGGAAGTGCGCGTTATATTTACAATAAAAATGACTTCAAAGGTAAGATTTGTCCTCCAATAAACACAAAAGAATAGAAAAAGAAGACAAGAATAGAAAACAAGTATTTAGAAATGAAGGAGAAGTTCTGTCCAACGATTTCATTCGATACAGTAACCGGAACTCAAAGAAAAATGTTACAATCATGAACAAATTGAAGTGATCGCTCGAGTTTTGTTAGATGTTGCACACAGATATCAATGATTGTCTTTAAAACCGACTTTCGATATAAGTTTTCCTTTTTCTCTACCATTTTTATTGTTCCAGTATTTATTTATATTTTTTCATTACTCCCTTGACCTCCTATTCTTCCACTTGTCAACTTTACAAATCAAATACATCATTTGTGATTCCATTTTCTACTTCTATTTTCTACTTTATAAATCTTACAACATATCATAACAAAATATTACAGCAAATTCGAAAACATTCCAAATGTAAAAATAAAAAACATTTGACTAGAAAAAATTAATTTAATAAATTCACATCATAATTTACTTCATCCAATTCATTGTTAGAACAATAAATACTAAAAATATTGTTCCTCCCTAATATCTATCAATAAATAAAAAAATCCCACAATTCACAACTTCAAATCACTAAGTCAAAAAAATTCCTATTAATTTCCCTCCCCCAAACAAAATATTTCCAATAAAAACAGTTTAAACTCCCATTTATTTCTCATTTTTAATCCTAAAATTGATCCTACTTTCATTCAATCCACATCGCACAGATCAGTATCGAACAAGAGAAATAACAGATGAAGAATAAAATAGATAGAAATACCGAGAACAAGAGAAAAAAAATAGAAAAAAATATAATAAAAAAGAAACTGAAATGTAGTGCGCAAATGAAGCATATTGAGGACAAGGGGTTGTCGGTTCGACGGTTTTTTTCGCCACTCTTCGTGTCCTCATTTTCATTTCCATTCTTCGCGTCATCATACGAGTCTTTAAACGCGCGAGCATTATATACGTAACGGGAAGTCACGTCAAGCGGATGCGAATGGGTGAAGGCCGAACGACGATTTCCGATAGATGCCTTTTCATATATTCCACATACAGTCATTCATAAATGTGCACACATATATAACCATCTAAATTTATACATGTCTATTTATTATTCACAATATGAATGTATATTTCACCACTTGAAATCTTTTTTTTAAATTATCCATTGTCTTCTTCCTTCACTGATTTATTTTATCTCATATTTATTGCAGACAGTCTTCTATGTATTATTAGTTTCTTCTTTTCCCCTCTCTCCTTTGTTCGTAATATTTTTTTTTTCTATGTGAAAATGTCGATAGTTATCGAGTTGTATGATCGTTGAGTCTGACATGTCTGACAGTGACTGGAAGTTATCTACTTGATTTTATCACTTGTTACGGTGTACATGGTAATCACTTGTAGTATTAGTGAATGTAAAGTGTTTTAAAGTTGATTTTATTGATTGTCATAAAAATTTTGAATGTTAGAGAATGAAGGAATTTTAATTTTAGATCAAGTTTGGTAATTTGGAACACTTGATCGATCAAGTGGAACATAGGGGTGAGTTGTTTATTTGAGGGGTTAAAATGGAGGTTAATGTAGTGGGTAAACATATTTATTTTAGGGAGACTTATTATGGGGAATTGTTATAGGGAAATGTTGATGTTGCTGAGAGTGGACTGATAAATTGGGACAATAGTTAAACATTGAAATGAATTTTTGGGTTTTATCATTAAAGTTATTTGGATGTGATTAATTATTTTAATTGAGTCAGGGGAAAAATAAATGTTTCAATAGAGTTTGTGAAAGAAATGGATGAGAAAAAATATTTTCTCGCATTTCCAATTTGAAAACTGAATAAAAAGAAAAAGCTAAGTTTACCCTGCTCGTACCCCAACTTTCAATTTCACTGAAACTCTCATTCAACTAACTCAACAACATTACCAAACATCCTATTTGAATATTCAATCAACTTTACCACGACAAGAAAAAAACAAAAAGTTAAAGTACAAAAAATAACGTCACGACTATTCAATATTTATTTCATTGCCAAATGGACGTGTAGTCATTTCAAACTGTAATATTGACACAGCAACAAAAGTTAAAATGTAATTTGTTCATACACAATTTTTCTTCTTCAACAGTTCATTTCTTTCCATCCGTTTCATTCCATCACTTTTCTAATCTACTTTACATGCAAAACAAATATCAAATGCAACTTTAAAAAAAGAAAAGAAAAAACTGTCTGAATATTTCTGTTCTATTTTTCTCTCGCTTTTTCTCTTCGCCAATATTTTTATCTCGATACTGAAGAGTTTTACGAACTGGGGTGAAGGCCTGGCTCGTAAAACGTTTACGGCTACGTAGGGTCACGAATAATATAACATGATCCAGTAGGAAGAAACAAGAAGGAGAGGGGCACGACAAAAAAAAATATATATACATATATATATGTGTGTTCATATACGCCACAGTTTCATGCACTTTTCTCTTACCATAGTGCAATTTACTTTCTATACCACATCCTCTACCAAGCTGGTCACCAACTTGTAAAAAAATGGCAAAAACGAAAATTTTATTAAAAACCACCCGCACTCTAAGAGCGGTTGATCATTACTCCTTTCATCCCTCTCACTGATATTTTTTTTTATCTCAACCCCCATCGGCAGGGTCATTTTCTGCACATTTTGTATTTACAGTTTCGTTCTCTTCTTTTCTTTTTTACCTTAAGTATATTTTTTAGTTTTATTTTCCAGAAGTAATGACACAACGTGAAAGAAAATTTAAATTGGTATGAAGAGGTTAGAATAAAGGATGGAAAATGAAAGAAGAGAGTAATGTAACAGCTTTTTTTTTCCTTCCCTAGTTCTCTTTTTCAATGTTTCAATTTTGCATTGATAAGTGGTGAATATTTGACGTGGATGAGTTGGAGTGGACACTTTCTTTGAACTTGTTCACACACACAGGTTTCATTGTTTGCATTAAGAGTGTAAAATTTTTTACAATTGTTGATTTAGTGTGGGTTGAAGCATAATGTCAAAGGTAATTGTCGGTGAAGAGATATAATTGGCGAGTAAATACATGATCACATGTAGAAAATTTTATATTTATATTACAGCTTTGATGGAATGAAACGTAAAGTTGATGGATAACTGTCAAGTTCTTGTTCAAATCAGAAAGAAAATCGTTGTAGGTTTTTTTTTTCCAAGTTCTTCCTTGGAATATTTCATGTCATTAGTATTAGTAAACAGAAGTTGTCACAGAATTCTATTTGTGGACTTTTAATTGAATAAAAAAAAATAAAATAGGTTAAGTTATTTCCTTTTCTTTCCATTTTATTCCTGGATTTGATTCCAGTCGTGAGAACATTAATTCCTTCATCGATTTGAACTATTTGATAGTTGTTGATAATAAATTAAAAATTTAAATACAGGGATTTGAATTTTCTTGAGATTTTCTCTCTACCTAGTTCCATATCAAACTGTAAAAAATTTCTGCTCTATAAAGTAAAAGTAATGTCACAATAATATTATCAAAATCTTCTCTTGTTTCTGTGAATTCGATTTAAATTTAACTTCTTATGACACATCAATCCTTCAATAGGATAATTGTGGTAATTCACCATGTTCATTACACATTTATGACATGGTATATATAGATATGTTTCTATCGTATAGATACTCAGTTAATATAACCCTGACCTGAATACTTCACATGATATATTTGGATTATTAACCACAAAACGTGTGTAGAGAATTTCTAATAACTACATAAGACAAATTTCACCATCACAACCTGAACATTGAACAATAATTTAATAAAACTCCTACAATCAATTGTGGAATTATCACTCATCACCAATTTGAATGAATTAGAACTCAAGTCAATGGGTTAATAAATAGAAACTTGGAATTGATGAAACAACTCAACCAATTTTCTGTCTCTGACTTCTTGCTGTGATAAATCAAACTTCGCTTATTCAGATCTATAACATTTCTAAGCTTCCCCATAGTACCAATGACATCAGTTTCATTGAGAAAATGTATTTGTTCAAGTGGATCCTTTAGAAACGAAGTGGTTCAACAGACAACTGAACTGTTGGGCTGAAAGGTATCTCGTGCTTGACCATCTTTGCTCTATTCAGCACTGTGAAATTGTATTCAGTGTCAGCCAATGTCATGGCATGGATTTTCATGCCATATTACTTGTCGCTGACGATGTCAACGTCGTGTCGGTGCACACTTCACGTCGCAACGTGTTTGCATAGCTGACGAGGTGTTTCCAGAATGGTTGTGTTTGCAATTTGAAACAAAGTCATCAGAGGATATTAATATAAATTGTTTAATTTTATTATCTCTTTTAGAATTTTGAGAATTGTGAAATTTTTAATTGTCAAATCATTTCTTCAATTGTTGATTATGAATTGAACTTTGTTCCTTCTCATTTAAATAAAAGAACGAAATTCTCATACAGCCCAGATTAAATGAGCAACTTCTCATTTCGTTAGTTGTTATTCACATGATAATTTTTCCACCATTTCAAATCAATTTGTTCTACAATAAAATTTATTTTTTGCTGTGTTAATAGTGTGTTGAAATATTTCCATCAAACACGAAGTGTTAAGTGAACTCTAAAAAGTTCCATTAACGACCTGGGCACTCAAAGTGTTAAATGCAATTCAAATGCAACTATTTTTCCATAATTTTTCTTACTTAATATCTATAATACTCTGGTGTGCTAGATTGTACAACAAAAATTGTACAACCATTATTCGATATCTCCTCTCTTGTAAATTACAAAACGAAAATTAACACCAAGCTCACCTTCATAACTCACTAAAAATTACAACACGAATGTGATATAAACCAGTCGTTACTTCACAACACCTAAAAATCCATTGGACGTAGAAAATAAATCTGACATTTCAACTACTAACTGTCGTACAAACCACTACATTTATATAACTCGTAGTGAGCAACCAATCAACCAGTGACACAACGACCTTGGCCTATCCACACTCACAACATTAATATTTATGTCCACTATTTGTACTTGAATTATCGACGACATAACAATATCCAATTGCCATATAATAATATACTATTACCACTGGAAATTGTTATTACAGTGCGAAAAAATCTTCGACAAAATAATTATTAACTTAACAAATGTCACAGATTTTATCTTTCAATAAATTGTTCCACAAATACTGCAGTGAATAACACAGGTAGAGAATTTTATCTACTTTTAATACTGAAATGATTCAGAAATGCAGAATAATTGATGTCGTCAGTCGAGACAACATCTGAATACAGTGAAAGTAATTATTGACTTAATGAATATTCAATTCACTTTAAAACAAAAAAAAACCATTTTGCTATAGGTCAAATATTGCAGAATATTCAGTGGCGAAAATTCATCAGAAATTTAATATCTGCTGGATTTATTTCACTACCTGTAACTTTTTCATCTGAAATTGTGTGAACTACATTGCACTTTAATGGGTCAGAATGTGTAACGTGAACGTCACTACAAATATAGTTGACATTTAGGTCGATCGCTGGACCATTAGCCCATCAACTAGTGCCACTCTAAATTGTAGAATGTGACAGTACGATATTTTCAAAATATTTAAATGTTAATCTGTACAATAGAGTTTCAAATGACTGAAATAACTATGAATCATTTTCAATTATTTACAAATATTTGCTCTGAAACTAATATAATGTGAGAAGAGTTGATTCAATATTGAAAACTGTGATTAAACTGTAATAAATTAATTATTCCAACCACAGTTGAAGTAAATATTCCTCTCATACATACTAAATAATTATCTGTATTTAACTATTCGTTACAATTAATTTCATAGAATTAATATCATCATCGCATGTTATTCCAGCTCTGTAGTTCTGCTTGGACGCAACAAAACTGACAGCTAAAACATGTGAAACAATTTAATTTCTAACAATTATTGAAAATGAAAAAGAAGAAAGTGTTTAATATCAATTCATACAATTGTTAACATTTATATAATGCCATTATCGATTGTTATCTCTAACAATTTTCTCATAGATGCATCTGTTTATATTTATAAAAATCCTTCTATTACTAAAACAACTGGTAACGTCATATTATATTTCAGTCCTGATTACTGCTAGGAATAACACAATGACATTGATGCTCAACTCGAGCCAGCAAATGACAATCAATTTATTTGATCATTTTCTCCTGTTGTGTTAGTTAGTGAATTCACTTCATGAATCATCCACGTTGTCCGTTGTTATTTTGTATTATGTATATGTATTGAAATTTGTATATGACTATTCAAATGTGTTGGAGAGATCCTTGAGAGATACAGAAGTGATGGGCAGATCTTGAGACGTGACACACAAAAGAGTTTATCGCAGTCTGCCAACTTGATGTTGCGAAACTTGGCGTTATGACCCAATTATATTTGTGCACTATATATATCTCATTCATTTGCTCTAATTCTCTGCTTCGTTGTCTTTCAAACTCTGTATCTGTAATACAATTCTCATGTGCATGTGTATTCATCACTTTTGGCGCTGGTTGTGCAATGTTTTGTATTCTTTATTGTTTTGATTTATGAAGGATTTAATAAATGAGTGAGAAATTTGTGTGAGTTGATTGATTTATTATTCTTGGCATCTTTTTTTACTATTTAATTCAATTTGTTGAAGTGGTTTGGATTTACTTTGATGTGGTGTTATGGATTATTTAATTTTTTGGAAGAATTTTATTGTTATGACGTGGTGGTGAAAGTGTTAAGTTTTTTTTTTGAGTTCCATTTGGAATGATCGATTGATGCAATGAAAATTTTAAAAATAATCATATTTTTTCCAACTTATTCAATTATCCAAATGGAATTACCAATTTTAAATTTAGAATCAAAATTAACAACTCCAAAATTGATTGAAAATGAGTAAACTTCATACCATGAATTATCAATGGTTAAATGTGAATCAAGTATTTGAAAAGAGACGAAAATAAAACACAAAATTCCATTTTCTCTACACAGTGATCATTCATATTCTGAATATCTTCTTTTTTTTTATTATTCCATTAATTCACACCAACTTTTGCATTCGAAATGTTTCATTTCTGTTCGTATTCCATTTCCCATTGATGAAGATATATCACGTTCGAAAATTTTTTCATAGATTCAGGTTTACGACATGTGGACGAATTTAATGTTTTTCAATTCTTTTATGACAACACATTTTTTTGATGTATATCAAATTTAGTTTCATTAATGGCGTCACCAAAATAGAATATAAAGATTGACTTCCATCTATCCTTGATGAAGAACCAACTTCAGGATCAAGTTCCAAAAAATTAGTATTCATTCCTTATCATTTTATCTATAAAATTCCTAAGAACAGAGCAATAAAAACCCAGGAATTTTATGACTCAACAATAGAATCATAAAAATTATTCAATACCATTAAACAAATGACATTTGCAGTTTCCCTAACCATTCCCTACAGTAATTTCCATTCATTTGAAAAAAGGTCTATAACAATTCAAAAAAATACATCGAATCATAACTACAACATTGTCCACACCAGTTCCAATGATTTTTATTCACAAGTTCAACAATTATTTTACTACCACAGCTGAAGTAAATCCCAACTAACCATAATAAATATTTACATACATCAATATCCTGGTGCTTCGTCAATAATATATTCACCAATATTGCACCCATCAATATCATTTTCATAGCCATGTGACTGAAATGATTTACTGTTACTTTGACATAATACCCTTTCAAATTGATGTGCACAGGTATTCATACCCACCTATTTATTATACACCTATAATATTATACGAACAAATATATTCCGTTGCACATATGGGAATGTCATTGGTAGCAGAATTAATGCGTAGACATTGAAGTGTCAACAGAGATCCATCGACATAATCATCAAACGCATCGTTGATGAGATTGCCTCTTCAATATAATACTCATTTACGATGAAATAATCATATCCTCATATGCATTCTCATATGTAATTAATTATTTTACGTGTACATAGACCAGATGACATCTGTGTACCTGTTTTCAAATGTACATCACGTACCAAATGACTTCTGAAAGCAAACACGTGTTAAGTGAACATAACTCTCAGCAATAATGTTTTTTTTTCTTTATTTCTAATTCTTTACTCTTTTCATTTATGTCAAGGACATGTTTTAATTATTGATTAAATCTTTAGTCTAGTTTATATACACTCACGAAACTCATTTAAAATTTTTTTCCATATTTGTCGTGTATGATCCAGATTATCTGATAGAATAATTGTATTTTTCTTTAATCATGAATATTGTATGTATGAATACTTTATTTGTAACTTGGAAGAGTCGTTATTCTTTCAAATTGGTGAATAATTTTATTTGTGAATTTGGAATTTTTTCTCGTTGGAATTTTTTGGTGATAAGAGAAACAATCAGATAATTCTAGTTGATTTAGTGGTGATTTTTTTAGTGAATTATGATTTCTATTTATGAGATTATATTTGTTATTTCTCAAATTTCCACATTATGAAGAATCCAATTGGAAAAATTGGACAAATTCCAAGGAATATCACAGAAATATTTGTCGCAATCACAATATTGATATAAAAGTGTGTGCAATTCTAGTTCTTATCTATCACAAAACATTTTTTTGTCTGGCCTAATATTTGTTCCTCTTTTCCATTCATTTCAATAGTCGTTTCTTCTTATTGTTAGAATATTTCTCATTTTTCTAGTCATTTGCACCCGTTGATTTATTCAACGACACCCACGTGGAGTGTACAATCGCACGTGCTCGAGGTGAAATTTTATTTTATAGTCAGTGGTAGGGTGGCAGAGGTGGCAGCGGCAGTGCAGGGTTAACGGTGCGGGATAAGACTGTAAAAATGCACCAATAAAGTTGGCCCACGTCGCGTATATGAATGTGTATATACATATAAATATATACACATACAGGTCGTTGTTAAGAGTAAAATAAAATGCCGCCAGGAAAGTGCACATGCTCACTCTGCCATCTACACAATGTCTAGAACAAGACCCACTTCACTGTCTTTGTATAACAAAACCACTCCTCTACATCTACCCAACCACCCACCACTACCACATCCACCTTATTTTGCTATCCTGCCACTTTTATACTCCAACACCGCCATGAGCAAAATAAATTCCTTCTATTTTTTAAGATGCCAGATGAAGTTAATTGGCGGGCATTTTAAGTGAGTGTGGCGTATTGCAGAAAATAAGAGGGAGAATTTTTTAAATCCCCCGGAGGTAGATAAAAAAGAACAGATGTGGGTGGAAAAGTGGTAAAAAGGGAGATGGTAAAAGTGAAATAAGTAAAAAAAATACAAACATTGTTAAGTATAAAATTTCACTCAGTTGCTTTTTCTCGCCTGTGAAAATCGGCCAGGATTCCAAATTAATTTGTAAAGCCTTTATGTTATTTTTTATTTGGTTATTTATTTTCTTTTTCTTTTGTTTCATCCGTATATCAATTTCATTTTCGTTTCATATCTAATCTTGAAAAATTTCAATTTTCCATGGGATCCAAATAAGAAATTAAGTACATTCTGTGTTTTAAATTTGCTGTTTTCATTTTTACAGAAATGTAATTTTTTCATCAGCTGGCTGACATCATATTTTGGAACTCAATGGATCGATTCAGACCAAACTTACTTCATCTGATGCGCAACTGAATTCACTTTATCGTAAACTAGAGTTTTATTCATACATGAAAATTTGATATTTTTTCTTCACATTGGAAAGTTGGAGAAGTTTTAGTGAAAACCCGAAACATTTTCTCTTTTGCCTACATACAATTTTCTACCTCTATATTTATTTTCCAATAACTCTGCATCTAAATATGACCAGCATTTTCCAATATTGAAATCGGGATGTTTCACCGATCGAATGTTTAATATATTAAGCAATGTCAATCACCACACCAAAAATATTTCATCCAGCAACACTTTCATTATAGCAACACATAAAATATTGATCGCTGCCTGCAAACATTTCCCATTTAAGTTCATTAGAAAATAAATTGGTGGAAAAAAAAGACATCAACGAATACCAACCACATTTAAAATTTAACAATTCATAAAAAAAATACCTATTTTCACAAACCACGAACAAAAAATTTCCCTCCAACTAACCAACCAGACAAATTAAACTGTATTAATTACCTAGAAACATTTTTACTTCTCTATGCAACCACATCATAAACAATACTCTTACACAGACAATATCTTCTTCCTCATTGGTCTTGAGTACAATTCTCAGTATTACGAAAGAACATAAAAAAAATTTTCACGAGAAAATCCGGAAAAATTTGCTGGGATTAAGCCCTAAGGATAGATTCGCAGACTGACCTACTTCTTCATGTTGCATTGAAGAAAAATAAAAATGAAGGAGACGAATAGAAGAATTGCAAAAATAAAAAGAATCCTTTCACATTCATCCTACACAATATGTTATCTTTCATATTCTGTCTATAATTTAAAATAAAATTAATCATCAAACTCTATAAAACTTTAGCAATGAAAAAAAAAAGTGCCTACATAAATACAAATAAATTATTCATCTCCACCAGCTTCCCTTCTTCACTATTTCTCCCAATTCCTTTAGCTCTTCCAAGCTCTTGACTCTTTCGAATCTTTGCCAGAGAAATCAACATTTTCACTCAGTTGGAAGCCAAGAGTGAATCTCACCAAGCTGACACGATCTATTCCATTTCCACTGGTTCACAGTGTCTCCCTTTATCCATTTACATTTTTCTATCTATCTTGCTCTATCATCAGGTCTTGTGTAACTGCACAAAGAAGCAACAGTTTGGAGAGTGAGAGGGTAAAAGGGAAGTGAGAAAAGGGGGAAATGTAGCAAAGAAAGACAGTGAAAGATGAGATGTGTACAGTTATATATGTACATATGTATTCATATATAGAAAAGAAAATAAGGAAAAGGAATGAGATAGGATGAACAGTTATGGGAAATTCAGCTCAAGGTTCTATTTATTTTCATTTCAAAGCTTGACAACGAGTTACATAGCTTGAGAGTCACCCTTCAGTGCATATGAAAAGGAAGAACACAATGTAATCTCTCAAACTGACATCGAGTCGTTTGCTTTGTCGGTTTATTCATCGTTCTTTTGCTTGTTAACCCCTTCGCATCTTTTTGTTTTACCAGTTTACATATAATATTGTGGTATAACAGTTTTAAAGGTAAATTGTCTCAACATTAAATGCTGAATGAATTACTGTTGAATAGTCGTTAACATTTCTCGAAACATTTCAACTCTTTCACTATCATATAAATTTAGTTTAATCCAATTTCCGTTATGAATTTAAATAAATACTCTTAGTATTTGTGTTGTAATAATTTTCAGTATTTGGTTTGTTTAAACTTTCAACAGAATTTCTGTTCCCCTTCACTAATATTTAAATGAGCTTTTGTGTTTTAAAAATTTATGTGACCTTCAGAATCAAAGTGGATGATAAATAAAACATCAATGGAGAATCAATTTGTGACACTTTGAAATAAAAGTTTTTTATATTATTACAAAAGTGTCTAAATTAATTTTCCCTGAAATTCATCATAATGACATCTTAACTTTTCATTCTCCTTTTTGAAAATAAATTCAAAAAACTCTAATATTTTTATATCATTTCCCCAATTTCTTCGTCAATTATTTCTCAAATATTGGGGATCAAAAATTTTGAAGAATAATTTTTGATTGCTTACACTTCTTGTTTGAAAGTATTCACATTTATTCACAATCATCTCATTGAAGTAGCTCATAATAGTATTTTTATTAAAACTCCCCATTTGAAAACATGAAAAGAAAGAAAAACCGCTCCCTTACGCTGATGAAGATTAATATTTAATTTTAATTTACTTCCATACCCCATGTGTATAATTATACAAACAACAGTAATAATATCCTGGAACAAAATGTAATTACATTTCGCTCAATATCCCAGTATCATTTCACTGTCATTGTTGAATTATAAAATACTAATTTCTATTTCATTCTTTACACATTTTGCTTATATATTCAATGAAACAGGAATAATTTTTCATATGCGTACTAATATCTTCTCATTATGATATCAATTTTAAACAAATTGACATAATTTACACAAAAAATATGTTGAGCAATGAGAAAAATAAAGTAAACGAAAACACTTTGCATTACATTCGTTGTATGAATTAACTTCAATTTATATTTTCGTTCTCTCTGTTTTTCTTCATTATTTTTTTTTCCTCGCGTTTGTTTGGATGAATGCATACATATATATATACATGTATATATTACACAGTCACGAAGTGGATAGACTAAAGCCATCCTATGTTTGCAGTTGAGTGAAAGTGTAATCCTGCCCACGCATGGATGTTGAATAATATAAAGTAGACAGTAGAATTATCATATCACTATTATTTCATTTTCTCTTTTTTTTCTTCTCTCCTGTTTTTATCTAAAAATTTTATTCTTCTTTTTCCCCCAATTGTTATTCCTTCATTCAAATGGAAATATATCTGACTATTCTTATCCGTTAATGTTAATGTTGGCTTTGTATAAACTAATTCTCATTTTTTTTGCAAACAATTTTATTGTTTGTTTTCGTGAGAAAAAATGTTTGTAAGTAAATTCTATTGATTATTCATTTTGTTTTATGTGTTTAAAAGCACATAAAATTTATAATTTAATAGATATATATATATTGTTTTTTTTTACCTGTGGACGACGTTTGCCAGTAGATCATTGTGTCGCAATCTGTAGTCGACGTCTACCCTTTGATAATTCACTGTCAGGGTACCAGCACGAATACATCTCTCGTATTCTTCAGCAGGATGTGCACGAAATTCACGTGCAAATACTTCGAGAATTTTTTCACCAACCCAACGACCCTTTGTGAATGTCGTGAAGGTAAAATAGTATGGATATACCTTCCTAAGTCCTGAAAAATAAAAGAAATTAATTAGATTAATAATGTAATTGACCAATTGGTGTTTTTTTTTTAATAAAATAATTGAGAATGATTCTACAGATTTTTCAATCTTCTATTTATTAAACTGTGATTAATTGTTTGATAAGTAATAAAAAGAGGACATAAAGAGTTTTATAATGAAATAGGAAGAATGAATAAAAGTGATAGATATAATTGGCTACTTGGAGAACTTGATTTAACAGTTTGTTAGACTATCAAACCTGTGGTTGAAATTTAAACGCCCACTTCATTAAATTGTTCTTTGAAATCATTATGCAAATATATGTATGACAGCATATAATAAATGTAACGATAATATATTCCTTGTGAATTCAAATTTATTTTGAGAATAATTTATAGTTTTTATTTTAATTCCTCGACCAAGTAAACTGAGTCAGCAGTTTGGCTGTAACGCCGTTTATTCCGTAGGGTGTCGAATTCACTCGAGTTTACTCTGTAGTTACTGGATAAATTTCACCCTACACGCACCAATTTTCATTGTGTACATATCAATTTTCGACCATTAATTATATTTTTAACAACTGAAAGAAAAGTCTTTGATAATGTCAAGTTTTAATTTTATTTAATTGTGGCTGTGAATTTTAATTTCGTTCACTTTCATTGCAATTAAAACGCAATACAAGAAAAAATATCGAGAAATTTTAGTTAATAATAGATTTCAATTGATATGAATAAAAATATTTCTACATTACAGTTAAAATATTCAAAAAATTACAATTTGGCTTTCAATTAAAATCATTAGCCAAGAAATATTTCTACTTCTCACATCATTTTTCTAGTTCAATTCACTGATTTTCATCTTCCTTGTGAGAAAAACAAATGAAAAATATTTCTATAAGCCTAATTACTGACGTATATGATACCAATGACCCGATTTTGTTGAGTGGATCGACCGTTTTATAAATCTCCTTGTTCAACGTCTTCCTGATCCGGTTCTTCACCTTAATACCCTTAATACGTTCACTCACACATACAAAACATTTGAAGAATTCTTTGAAACATGTATCGTCATACACAAAGAAGCAACATCCACATATTTACAAAGAGCAAAGACTTAAAAATCAAGGATAGACATTCTGGTGCACTTCTTGACAAGAGTAAAACGTGCCAAGTATGCCACCAACTACTGAGGTCCCACCTTTCCAGTATAAGTATGTACCTTATCCAAGTGCATTGAGATGAAAACGTGTAGCAGTGGTAAAACTATACAACGAGGAAAGAGGTTTGAAGATAAGAAAGACTAGTAGAAGAAAAAGATGAGGAAGAATAGAAGAGAAAAAAGTTCCCACACCAATGGACATTTCGTGGTGGTTTTTTTCCGTTTTCTCATCTTTTTACATTAACAAAAAAAAAGGAAGAATACAGACAATGCCTTCAACGATGGTAAGTGAGGAAACGAGCACTGCTTGCGTATGCACATGGTAACCAAATGCCTGGAGGGTTTGTCATATGGAGATCTGAAATGGCAGAAGGAGAATGAACAAAAAGGGAACAAGAAGAAGAAGAAGAAGAAGAAGAAGAATGAGTTGGAAACGAGCAAAGTGGTGAAGATTCAAGAACAATCCCCAAGAAACTTTAACGCGTTTTCAAGTCATGGATAAGAGAAGAAAGGGGCTCTTTTCTGGTTAGATGATTTGCACCTGGAACCTCTTCAACAGTAGTGTCATTATCGGGATTGTATGATTGAGATAATAGTGCTGATAGCTGGTTTTGTTAGTTAGTATCTTGATGATTGCACTAGAGAAAGCAAGAGATTAAAGTCTTGGAAGTAAAGATTGTAGATATGAATGGAAGACACTGATCTGGATAAAGCATTCAACATAGAAAAGGTTCACATACCAATATTAGTTAGATAACCAGGTGGATTGTCAATTTCTACAGTTCTTGTTTACCAGAGAATGTACGAAACCACTTGGATAAATGGTACGAGATAATGAGGCAAGTAATTGGGATGACAGTTGCATAAGGTTCAGCTATTGTTGTATCTTTTTACGCAGAAAGTTCTGCAACTCTCTGTCACGTTTGCTAGAACTGCTCTGGGTATCCGAGTATGTAACTTCCTGAGTCGTTTCAACACATTTTGCAGTTATCCAAGATAAAATGGATGTGGAAATGTCTGGAATTGTTGGTTTGGTGATATTAGTTGTTAGGGGGAAACATGATCATGAATGTTTCATTGGTTTAGGAGATTTAAGCTTTCAGTTTCTCTTTCCATTGGAAGATTAAAGCCAGTCAGATTGATATTGATATTGTCCTTGTTCTAAATATCATTAGAAAATTCTTGAAATAGTTTTATGAAGAGGAAGAATTGACTTAAGCAAAGTACTTTGATGGTTTTCATTTTCGCAGATTAACCAAACAGAAATTTAGCAGAAAAATTGTCGATATGCAATATATAAGCTGTCTCTCAAACTCTCATTAACTAATGCAAGTGTGACAAATAATTTTGCTTCTATTGCGTCCCAGTGGTAGCATCTTTTTCATCCACTCTGCTTATATAATTACCACTATTACGTCTTGTGCCTATGACACGCGATGATGGCTTGCATAATCCCGCAGGGCTTTCGGACTACTTTGCGCGAGTATTAAGAGACGCTGTGACACGCTATAGCGCCACTTCTCTTGTTCCATCTCATTCTGTCTCGTTTCTTCCCAGTTCTCCGTAACGATCTCTCTGCCCTTCCTCACTCTCTAGCCTGTTTAAATATATTCGCTATCATATAGCTATGCAGTAACCCCTGTGATGAAGCAAACTATAACGTTGGAACGTGAAATAACCTGTTCATACGTGTACATTGACGAATATACGTAGATGATCTATATACATATAGACATACACACATACACCAAACCTGTACAGACAATTTCACACTGTTAATTGTTGGCGTTCACACGCTGTGAACTCTGTAATGATACACGACGCCACCCTATATATTACTTTGTTAATTTTTGACAAGGATGGCACAAAGTTAAGAGCGGAAAGAAAAAAAAATAAATAAATACTTATGAAACACTTGGGAGAAGTGATAACTTTAAGGGATTAAAATATTGAGAGTATTAAAAACGTTGAAATATTCAAGTGGTGTTGAGTAATGAAAATTTTATGGATGAGAATTTGAGATTTACATTTGGTTGGGTGGGCTTGAATGAAATGTGCATTTGCGGTTTTGTGGGGGGAGAATTATGGGGAGGAAATGAAGGGGTTGGCGATTCTGTGGATAGTGAAAATCTATTTTTTTGAATGAGAATGTTCTTTTTATGGATACTTGTGATTTTATTTGAAGATAAATGTTATTTTGGAGGTGCAGAGATGGAAGTTTGCAAATCGAAGGAGTTCAATTTCTTTCGTAGTGCACTTTTTACAAAATTATCTCTTCATTCTTTCGCATTCTGATGTGGAAGAGTTTTAGAATAAATATTGGATGATGATAATTGTTGGTTTAATATTGATTCTGCGATCGAGATTTTTTCATGGAGCATTTATATTTTTTATCTAGTTAGTAACAGGTGAAATGGAATAAAATGGTGGGAGTATGACGATTGAAGTGCAAATATTTACTTCAAAATTAAATTTCTAGTAGACTTTTATTTTTATTTTTCATGAGAATGAGATTTCAGTAGATAATGGAATTAAAATTCGATGAATGTGGAATAAATATTTGATGTTCGAAATGTTTTTTCCAATTAATTCATTAATTTCTGATCTGATAGAGAAAAATTTGATATGTAACTATTGACTAAAAGAAATCTACATTCAAACAGCAGAAAAAGTTGCTCTTCTCTATAAACCTTTCAAAATGATTCTCCAACTATTCATCTATAAATATTATTCTGCACAATATAACTAACGGAAATTTTGCATATTTAATTAAGGAAAATATTCAGTTCTAATTACAATGTTGATCATATTTAGGAAGTTTCTCCATCAGCCAAATTATTCTTGTCCCTTATCCATAAATTCAATAAAACAAAATGAAAAAGTTCATGATCGAAATACTGAAAGTTCATCTATGGATAAAATTGTCAATAGATTGTATTATCTCATTCAATTTATTTATCAATTTTTCGTTTGTTATAAATTATCTTTTTTCCTTCGTGGACGAGTTACAGAGATAACTTTGGTTCCTGTTCGACAATGTTATCATCTCATGTATAGTAAACATCCCCTTTCACTTTTTGATGCCAAACCACCATCATATATCGACCATTATGCGCATGTTCACACAAATTATCGCATCCAAGATACATAATCGATCAAAAAGCATTTTGACTTTCCGATATATAAACATGAATGCACTCAATTCTGATAATCGATTCCCATCAACGATAAAACCTTTAACAACACAATTTAAATTTTCCTCTATCAATAATTTTCGTTGCACACTGATAACACTCTTGTTAATCGATGAGAGTAGTCAACTTCATCAACATTTTAATATCACCAAATTCCTGTCAAAGAGAATACAGAAAAAAAAATGATAAATAAAAAAAAATGACAACGAAACAAAAATAACCGATTGACGATTATTCAAAAAGGATATTGGACCACCCACACTCACATACAAAAATATTTTTGTACATCTCTGTGAATATTGCAGTCTGTTATGGCTCAATTTCGCAGCCCAATAACTCCAATCATGAGGGAAGTAGTGATGGAGTGGGTGAGGTGGAAAACAGGGCGGGTAAATTAGAAAAAAAAGGTAAAAAATAGTACAAAAAGAGTTTGAAATAGACCGGTAATTTACGAGACTCAACTACTCGTCACTGAGTAATTACCCTCGGCGTAATCTCATCGCTTTTATTTTCAACTCGTTTCCTAGTCTATCATGGGAAAAAGAATGGGAAGAAAAAAATTAAATAGAAGAATAAAGAATGAAGGAGTAACAAAAAAAAAGGAGAAAATGAAGACACAAAAATTGATGTTAAATCACAGATAACGCGACGAGTTATGTCAGAAGAAACAAAAAATTATTTATTATTGCCCGGGGTGGTTGTTTGAGGGTGTGAGGAGAAACTTTATCGATTCGTTTCTCTCATTCATCTTCATACTGTTGAATATTTGATTCACTCTTTCTTCCACTCGCTGTGCAATCGATGTCGTTGGTAGACTTACTCGAATGGTAGAAACGTTTACAAGGGGTAGTTGATTTTGATTGCGATTGAAAATAGTTTATTATAAAAAAAAAAGGAACGGTGGAAGTAAAAGGGATGAAAATCCCTTTGGGTTTCACGATTGAGGTTAATCCACCTTTTTTTCCACCATTAAAATTCTTAGATTTTCAATTTCTTTTCAACTGCGAAAAATTCTAAATGTCAAAAATTATAATTTTATTTTAGCACAATTAATATTCTTTTGAGAATAAAATTTTGATTGCATTATGTTCTAAAACCCAATGAATACAATCATTCAATAACAATTTATATTCTTAATTTTTTTCTTTTGTTTAATTTTCATTAAAATGATGACAAACAATTGCATAATATTCCCAAAAGTAAAAATAAAAATTGATTGTTATACTCCAAGTATTCTTGCACTTCTATCCACTACCAACCCCTTCACTCTTTCACTCATTCACCCTACTTTCTTCACCCCCAAATGCAAACGTGAACGCCTTAGATATTTATTCCACCCAACTGTAATTATTCGAGCTTTTAATTGTCGCTCGGTGCAATAGCTTTAATGACATTCTGAGCTTATTAAAAATCATTTCTTCGTTACTGAATTTATACTTCACAGCCCCTACAAGAATATAAATTTACCAGACCCCTATTCTGCAATACTCACATACACATGAATACACTTTTTTATACATACAACCCTTGCATATAATAAACTCGTTCCACTTTTTATTTCATCGATAATATATTTACATTCTCATTTGTATTTCCATACTTTTTACACTTTTTCTCTTCTCTGCATCGTTAAAGAATCATTATTTATTCATTCATCAATTTTTTCTTAGATAAAATTTCCTCGTTGGTTGTATACAATTAAAAAAATATAAAATAATACAATAGCATTGTAACAACCCTTCAATTTATTTCACATATAACAACCACAAAGGTGTTATTGAAATCTCCATATGTAAAACGAAACAGAAAGAAAAACAAAAAACTGAAAATCAACAAATGTAAATCGTGATGTAAGGAAATAAAGTGAATTTTTATATACATTGCACTTTTACACAGTATATATAAAAAAAAAAAAACCTGCAGAGTGCAAAAACGTGAGCAAGACTTCGTGAGTCATAAAAATGGAAGTAAATACAACAATGAAAATAAAAAAACAAAGAAACAACAGATGAAAAAACAAGTGAATGATCTCATGGAGATACTTTTAGGGATTTCTTTGCCAATAATAATTTTATGTTTATCATCCCACATAAATAAAAATATGTGAGAAAAAATAAAGCAATAAAACAAAAAAGAATCGAAGATAACAAAGAACATAAAAGCAATTGTACATAATGATAAAAAAAATGCCATTAATGAAAAGATAACAAAATAAAAGTCGACAAAAGAAAACAAAAAAAGGAATAACAAAAAATGGCAACGAAATTTTCACTCCAACTCATGAATGTAACATATTGAACTTCTTTCCCCCCTCTTCTTATCCCCCTCTATGGTTTTACATATTTATATTATTACAGTAATTTATTTCTCTCCATAACTTTTTCATCATCATCAACAATCCAATTTTTCTCATACATATCATCTTATCATCACCATTATTACTTGGTAATAAACATTGCCACTCGCTCAACTACCCTTCGTATTCTTAAACATTTGTAGAGAATAAATTTTTCCAACCTAACCACCTCCCCTATTTACTACCCCCAAATGTCTCTTCGTCGTCTTGAATACAATTCTTTAAGAGTTGAATGTAATTTTCTCTATTCAATTCCTTTATTTTTTTATTCCTGATCGTTATTTTATTCAGATATGTATATGAGGGTTTAGATCGATTTTCCTTACGAATATCAATGGTACACACACGCACACAGCCATATATATATAAATATAAATATGAATATATGTAGAATATTCTGAGAGTACTGAATGGAAAGAATGAAAGGTGAAAAAAAAATAGAGGGATAGAAAATTTATATATATTTTCAGTGGCCTTTGAATTTGATATATATCACGCTCTGTGTATGCTTTACGTTCATTCTTATATGTATGTGTATATACATATATGACGAAAGGGAAGGGGAAATATTTATATTATATCGTGGTGCACTCTTGGAGACAGAGCTATGAAATTCATATGCTTTGTTGAGAAGGGAGCACAACTACTGAATATTTGACACAGGATTTGACAAGTTTGCAAACATCCCTGGTAACTATATATTGCGTGGAGAGATGACATATTTATAGATATATATATACATATATGTATTAAGATACAGAATATTACTGTGAAACAATGGAGAGAAGAGAGGAAATAAAATTGTAAAATAACGAAAAAGAAATAGGAGAAAAAGTGATCGAGAAATAAACTTTCAGCAAAATTTTGTTATTGAATGATAAAAATGAATGAATAGATTTGACGTTAATTATTTGTGTGGTTTAATATTTGTTTACTTTTATATTCGATGATGAGTGAATAAAATTGATGAATGGATGAATAAGCAACTAGAATTATTGTATGAAATATTAGTGAATGTGTGAAAAATATATTTCGGTGTTAAAGAGAACAGGAACTGAGATTATTATGGCAGTGAAAGTATGGGGTGAGAGAGAATTGGGGCGAGTTAAAATTGCAACGAGAGGTTTTTAAACTTTGGCAAAAGCTGCTTGTCGCAGTTAGTGAGTCAGTAGGAATGTGCGGTGCAAACTCTGCTATTTTTTTTTATTCATTTCATGTAGACAGAGATTATTCAACTTTTCATTTTATTTTCCTATGATTAATTTGTTGAAATAATTTCAAATTCACATTAATATAATATTTTATTAGTTAACTATACAATTTATATAATAAAAATATTATAAATAACATTCTGATTTGAATTTTCGATTCATTAAACTCTCTGAGCGAGTTAAAATTCAATATTACTCATCAGAAAATTCTCCATCATATACACAATAATTAAACAAAAATTCATAAAATCTCGCCCGCTAAATAAAATATCAAAGAAGAAAATAGAACAAAAGTTGGGTAATTTAAAGTGAATTGGCTCACCTAAACTTTTCATATTTAATGGACAATTTTTCCAGGTTAGTAATTAACATTCAAAAGCTGTTTATTAATGTGTACTTGAGCAAAAGTTGGCGACGCTGCAATCAATATTCTTAAAAGTTATCTCAAAAAACAATTTGGAATGTTCTACGATTTAATTTTCTTTCAACTCCGCTGCAAGAATCATAAATCAAGAGGAAAATTTTCTCAATCTACTCTGTCACTATCTAAAAGAACATTTAATAAAAGAAGTGAATAAAATACACCATTAAAATAATTATCTTCTACATCATCAAATATCACAGTTTTCATCCCAGCTGGTATCATCCAACAGTTCGACATCAACGAAAACGAATGGTCTGTGTTGAGAGTCAGAATTAAATGACCCATCTGCTTCATTTCCTAATGATCCTGAATCATCATCAATGTTTATTCGTTGATCTTCTTCATCTGATGGTGCTGAATAATTTTCCTGTTTTGCTCCTGTTATAAAATTCACTTCCTGACGCGATTCCGTGCGGTTATCAACATAATCATCCACATCAATTTCTTCACTTTTCACATCAATGATTTGATCATTTTCTGATACATCTTTTATATCATCAATGATCTGCTCTGCCTTCAGGTTATTAACTCTAATTGGTTCATCTTTTATATCAATAGGAATGTCCAAATATGAGAACATATCAAGCACCTTCGAATTATGAATCTCAATCTTCTGATATCCAAACACAATTGATGAATCCTGATTTGAAGAGTTAGAAATCTTTGAACCATAAGTCGCTTGTACTGTTTTCATTTTACAAAGCCTTTTCCTCTCACGATATCTTCTTCCGCGCAACTTTGTTAATTCTCTTGCACGTTCTAATTTATATTCTGCAATTTTTACTTTCTCCTCCGGACCTGAATTACTCTGGAGTTGGCTCATCTTTTTTTTACGCCATTTTTTCACACGTAATCTGGCTAATTCCCTCTTTCGTTTGAGTTTTTCGTCCACCTGTTTATTGTCCTCCATTTCCAATTGTTTAAACTCCGGACGATAATATTTCTATATTTAAACACCTATATGTTCATAATTCTAACAAAACGATGAAATCTCTACGACGCCTGCAATATTTGTGAATATTCACTGAAGAAGAACTAAAATTTATTCTTCAACCTCATTTAAACATTCTGAAATACTTTCTAATAATGACAAAACTGAATTCGTCCATTGTTACATTCATAAAATGATCTAATTCACTTCACTCTGTAATTTACTAAACTAAATTAAAATCGTCTGGAATTACGGTAACGTATAAGAGAGTAACCGATCAGCTGTTCGACTAGACCACACATACTAATGTACACCATCCTACAACAAATCCCATCAGATGGTGTCAGTGTTGGATAGTGTGGCGCCATCCGTCAAAAAACGGTCCGCATGGTAAGCATAAAATGTCTCCCGTGCATGCGCACTGTGCGAACGAATCGAAAGTGAGCAGAACACAAACGGGTAACGCTAAAACCTATTTCGGGTCCTACGAGTCTACCCGAATGAGCGTTCCACCTCCGAGCGTAGCGACCAGACTTATTGACCTCCCAAGAAAGGGTACGCACAATGCGTCTAAAGAAAGTTCCACTTCACAAAAGTATTTCCCGATTTTTTCCAATTCTATTGATAATTCTCCAACGTATGAGTCAATAATCCATATTGAAATGAACTACACTTTACATTCAGCTTTGAATCGGTAGTACAAGACAAGCATCATTATATTGTACTGCACTGAGTACACAGCGAATAAGGAAGATAGAGAGCAGGATGATTGGGTAGAAGAGAAATGATGGTAAGACGTAAGGTTTGCTCGGGGGCATCTATGATGTTCCAGTGCTTGCTGTACACGTATATGCTCTAGCATTCCACATGGGCTGGTCTGGCCCCCAAATTACTGTTGGCCCTGGGATTTCTCTGCTCGATAATACAAGAGACCAAAGGGAGAATGCTTGCTGTACATATATGTGTGTATATGAATATATATCTGTATGTGTGTTCATCAAGAAAGCATGAGAGAAAGAGTTAGAACAGAGAAAGCATGAGGAAACGCGATCGCTCAAGGGACGAGCGAGCTTTCTTGACTCAGTGAAGAACACGCTCAGATAGGATCGAATCTAGATTTGAATCACGTAGTTTCCAACCACTTTCCATCCCATCTTGCGCTTCACCTGTATGCTTGTGGCTCCAGCTCGCCTCGCTTAGTTTCCAACCCCCCAATGTTCCATTACAGTCTATCTTAAAACATGGCGTTCACTTCCGCTCGTTTCACCAATGTTAAGAAGGAAGAATTATCTGAATGCGGATGGCTTTGTCGTCGGGGGACGATTGCATTTTTTGTCGTGATTATTATTGTTGAGGGAGAATTTATTTCTTTATTTTGTTGAAGATTTTTTTTGCCCATGAGTAAAGTATTGTTGTTGTGAATCGATCTTTTAATGTGGAATATTCTGGGTGTATTCATTGCAGGGTTGGCGAATGGTTGGCAGTGAATTTAGCAGTTGGAGTCCTTTTGAAAGAATAAAATTGTGTGGATGATGTCATCTTATTGTTTGGACATATCTGATGCTTTTTGTTGTCAAGAAAACTTTTCAGCTGTTCTCAATTACAACAACTTTTGATATTAAGATGACGAGAGTAGATGGTTTTTTTGAGTTCAAAGTCGTTGTATTTCCGTGATTCCATCAAGAAAATTCTAATTCCATAATTATTTATTTCTTCAATTATACATCGACAATAAATATCGCCGTCAATATAGAAAATCTTATTCAACTTTGTTCAATACTTTCTTAACCCTTAAAAATTATCCCCTTCATTTAAAACTCTTCAAAACTCACCTTTTCCCAAACTTAATCACGGAAACTTTAATCAACTTTATCTCCCAACCTAATCGACCAATTTCCACTTCTAACCAGTGAATTCTGTCGGAAAAATGGTGACTAATAAAATGGCATTGCGAAAAATCTACAATTACAAAAGTAACTTATCGAAAATTCCGATTGAATAGATTCATGCATCACAAATTCTACCATTCAACTTTTTTTCTGGAAAACATAGAAAAATTTCCATTCAAATCTGACATTTTAATTATCTTAAAATGTTTGTGCATTCATGACAATTCAATATAACTATTTTATTGACGCATATCAGTTTCAACAAGTTGATATGAATAGTTCATTGTTTCACAGTAAAGACTGCTGTGATATAGTCAGATGTTTTCTGGCGAGTTGATGTTTTTCGTGTCGTGAACAACGAACTATTATTACAAATGTAGAGCAATCGTACATACACATTTGTATTTCGAATGTCGATACTCTATTGCCTAGATGTTCAATGGAACATGAAGGGGTATAAGCACCCTATGCTATTGTGCACATTCATTCTCTTCAATTGTTCAATCGATTTGTGTAAATGTATGTATATTTCTCTCGACCAACTGCAACATGTCCTTCTCTGTTGCTCTCACTAACACTTCTGGGTTGATATCAGCTACAAAGTCACCTTTATCGCTTGTATTATTGTTGTGAATTTCCCATCTGTTTGGAGATATTCACGTTCTCATTATTTATCCGCACAAAGTAATCAGTGACTATTACACAATAGTGGTTGAATATTTGTACCAAGTAATTATTCGAGATACTTAAATTAGAATCTCGAATTGTTTATCAGAAAATGTAATAAAGTGACTGTAATTATTGTTTGATTATTTAAGACGTAGAAATTGTTATCATTGATAAAAATAATGTCGGAACTTTCTGTGTGCATTTGATTCGTTGAATTTAATTTGTTTTAGGGTTATTAAAAGTTTATTTCTTCATTATAAAACAGTTTTCACGATTTATTTTATTTTAATTATGATTAAGAACGCAATTGATTATTCGTTGTAAATAAACTTCTCTATTTATGTAGAATAAAAGAAAAATTGCGAGTAAATTCAATAATAATATTATTCAAAAAATTCTTTCAACTTTGGATTCTACAAAGTTAAAGTTTAAAAACTCAAAAATAGGTCGCTCAATATTTCATAAGAAATTATTCAACGTAATATTGTTCAGTTAATTTCAAACTTTTTCTGAGTTTCTTCGGAAGTATTAATTGCAAAAAAAAATTGTTTCTTTAGTTACATCTTTTATAAAAAGTAAATAAAAAATGACATAATATTAATCTGATGTCATTTAAGTGATGTTATAATATTATTTAGATAATACGTAATATAAGCAGTGCGATCGTATTATTAATGATGTGGTAACGTGTTATTAATCTAACCACAATGCATTGTTTCGTTAATCGCAGTTTGGTTGGTAAACACAACACGTATGAGTTAGCATGCCATATGCTGTCGCGATTTCGATCTAAATCGACCACAATATATATTCACATGTATCTAAGTACACATATGAAGTAGTTTGCGTATGTTTGTATACTGTAAATAATTATCGAACTCATCATTTCTCTCACTTCCTCTATATTCCATTCTCGCTTTTCCCTTTGTTCCTTTATCCCATAAAACATCACTCACGTGCAAACTATTTACTCAATAGTATTATCATTTATTCGAATTTTTGCATAATCATAATCAGCATGTGCTTTTGTTTTTTTTTTTTGTTTGTTTGTTAATATGAAGAGGGGAATTGTTTTATTTATTGTTTTGATTATTGATAAAAAGAGAAAATATGATGAACGAGAACTTGATGATTTCTTTGGCTTTCTATGCAGTCAAGTTTTGGATTTTCATAATTAATTGGGAAAGAGAAATATTTCGTATTTTTTTTTTCTTCTATGATATTGATTTCTCTATTTGCGGTGTCAATAACGACCTGTAGAGTTATGAAAAAAATCAAAAATTGTAGGAAATTCTTAATTATTAAGATCTTTAGTGTCGTCGAAACTACGGATTGTGCGAAATTCAAATTTGTTCATAAAATTATGATCGCTAAAGTGACAATAATATTTTTCGTGATGTATTTTAGAGTTGTCGAAAAATGTTCGGTCCCAACGAGAATTACGTTCGGAAAAATAGAGAATTCTAATATTTCCCATTCTAAATTACAGTTGTAGAAGTTACTGATGTCACTTTCTAATGGTAGAAGCTATTAATATTTTTCTTCCTCAATTAAAGATTGGAAATGACTTAAAGTTTTCTCTATAAACTTTTGCATCTATATCATCAACCATTCAACAAGAAAAAAAAAAAAAAATCACCATGATTTTCCAGCAAATTACCGTGACAGTTTCCCCATTTACTTCTTTTCACCCAACCATTCCATATTTTAATATAATATAAATTACTAATCACAGCTTACCAAGTTTTCTCCGTTCAACAAATAAACAAAAAATTGAAATGAAAATAGACGAGAGTACATACGACGTAAAATGAAAAAGCGAATAAATGAATATATAACCGACGTAAAAATAGACTTGCGAGTTGCGTTGAAACATAGAATGAGAACAAAGAAAAAAAAAGCCAAAAAAAAGAAAAAGAGTAAAAGAAAATATAACCAATAAAATGCAATGAAAAAGAAAAAAAAATTGTTACAGTACTGCATCAACTCACCATTCTCTACGTAATAGCTAGTCTCGTTGTACCGCTCATCTGTGAATCCTGGCCTCTTTGCTTTCAGCGCTTTCGTTTCCAATTTCGCCTGAAACAAAAACCAAAAAAAAAAAAAGATAGATAAATAAATAAATGAATAAATAAAGTAACAACGAATTGTGTTTTTGGTGATCATGGTCGATTGAACAACGGTATTATTGGAGTGTTCATTTCACCACCTCTATTCGTCGATTTGAAACGAAATCCTAAATCAAAGGGAAGAAAAACGAATAGCAAATAGAACAAAAGAACAATCACAAAAGAAAAAAAACCAATCGCACATATCAATGATAAAAATAATGAATAAACTAATCGTAAATTTCAATTAAACTTTTCATTCACTTCACAAATACTTTTCAAATAAATAACTAATTAACTATACGAACAATAATACAAATGAACGACATCAATGTTCAACTGTAGAATGAGAAAAAAAGAAGAATTGAAATATCGTGATGATAAAAGAGATATAGTAATAATGAAATAATAATATTAAATTAATTACAAACTCGTAGGATGTTATTAATTTTATTCTCGCTCTCGTCTCTTGATAATTTGGTATTTTACGCTCGGCCGAAGATGGCACGTGACGATGATGCGTTGCATATATAGAAAACTTCGTCTCTCCCTCTTCATCCAGTGCTCTTTGTCTTTCTACTGGTGGCTTTATGCTCTGATTCCCGCATCACGTCTATCTAATAGCAGCTCGCATCGCCGATCGCGTACTTTTACATTATATATATGTACATATACACATACTACACATTGTCATTATTCGACGTGCAAATGGACGCTCGTCACATTATGATAATACATTATAAGCCTTCACAAATTTATATAATGAGTGAGCCACATATATCCACCATAAACAAAAGCAAGAAAAAGAAATTCATTCATCGAATTTATGTTGTTACAAAATTAATTTTATTTATTGGGATATTATTTTTACATTAAGAATGAGAAAAATTTATTAGAAAAACATTTTGAGGATCTTTCAATTTTAGAAAATCGAAGAATTCTTTTTGTGTTTTTTTTTTGAGTTGCTTTTTGATAATGAAGTTTTTGGGGGATGATAAAATTGATAATAATTTACTTCATGTGTTGTTATAAAAAACAAATTAATTGTTATTCACGAGGATACAACTGTAATTAGTCTTTATTTTGTTGTTTATAATATTTTTATTCATTCTTGATAAAAGACGTGAAAAAATTCACTTTTAAATTATTCTTAATGGAAAAATAAAATTTCTGCAAAATTATCATTCAACAGAAATCTGTAAAATTGGAATCTGATATTTAAAAACTCAATAAAAACCAACGTACATCGCTCAGTAAAATTTTTACACTCAATTTTCCTTCTGTTGTCTGATGTGTTTTGCTAAAGTTGGAAAAAATGATATTTCGTCATGCTGCTTATAACAACAATATGTTTCTTTATTACAATATTTTCTTGTTTACTACTTTTGTTTCAACACATCAGTACTACGTTACTTCATATTATATTATATATATTCTTTTTATCACTTTTGTTTTAATGTAATTCTGTAACTTACTTTATAGAGTACGTTGGTAGAACAATAATAAATGGATGTGATTTCAAACCTAAAACCTCCCCTTATATGTAAAAGTGTAAAAAAAAAAATTTATTCTACTTTCTCATATTTAATTTTGTGGTTAACACATTCATCAAATAAATTCTAAAATTCATTGTGTCACAAATCAATTTAATCCTATCAAACATTTCATCAAAAACTATTCAACAAATTCACAAATAATTATTTAGATGAGAGTTCCTATTAATAAACACATTCATACCAAAAGATACACAATAATTCAATTATATCAAACTGATCCTAGCAAAAGTCGTTATTTTTCAAAACAATGAATTACGACCAGTAACACAGTCCATCTCCTTTGAGACATAATCAAAAATATACCACCGAACATATCAAAACACTCAGCGAATCCTATCATGAAGATTCAGCCTATTGCAAACAATATTAGCCCAATTCCAATCCACCATCATCAAAAGTTCTCATTCTTTCCCTAAACGCGTATTTATATTTTCCTATTTTCATTGCATACCCAATATTGAATTGCTTTTCTAACTTGCTATACCTGCAACTGATATTCAATCGTAAATATAACTGCACCATGACAAAAAAGAATCAAAATGAAAGACTGAAAATGGATAAAATAAGCAACGAAAAAATCCCGGAACTAAAACATCTGTTCGAAAAATTTATTCTGAAGCTTTCCAGAAGTTTCAATCGAAATAAAATTCGTTGGCTTTTATGCACTCTTGCACATGATTCATATGAATGTGTGTGTGTGTGTGTGTGTGAGGGGGAGGGGGTGTATATATTCGTGTGGTGGGTCAACAGCCTTGCCAAAGTTAGCCAGAAAAATAAAAATTCAAAGTCAACAAATAAGAGCAGACCAACTCATTTCAATTGGTCTGGCGCACCTGTTCGTTCCTGTTGATAGATGAAACATGGGAGGGATGTATGAGGTGAAGGGGTAAAAATAGGATGTGATAGAAAAAGCACGTGGTGTAAAGCATATGTAGCAATGCTGGGGTTTGTTGCTACGTTCATGGCAACTGGCTGGTTGTTGATTCAGGCGAAAGTCAACTGAGTGGAATGAAGGTTGGAAAATAAAGTGAGATAAAGAGTGAACATAAACGAGCGCACAAAGAGTTGAGGTGAGAGAGTAGAAAAGAAAGGGAAATAGTGCACCATGAAGTGAAGAAAAGAGCTTTGAATGGATCACTCATACTTGCACATACGCACTCGTGTGGGATGCCACGAATTTTCGCGCAAGTCATTCGCTACAGCGGATAAAAGGCGAAGGAAAAAAAGATTGCACGAAAAATGCGGTTAGAGTTTCATTTTATTCATCTTTTTTCACTTTTTCTAGCTGCATCGATTCACCACCGACCAACCAAAAACTCCTTTTAAAAAATTCCCTTTCATTCGCATTTTCCATTCACAACGTCCATGGGGATCCATTTCATTCTGTCTATTAGACGTAAATTAATCCTGGCTAATTTTCATTTTCTCTTTTTTTATTTTGTCTGCATTATTTTCTACTTTTCGATATATCAATTCATTCATTTATTCATTCACTTATTTGCTTTTCTCTTTTATATTTCCCCTTTGGCTTGTGAACAAATTTTTGCAAAGTGTCGATTTTATTGATGTTCAAGTGGACGTGATTGATTTTTCATGTATCAAAAATTCGACTGAGTCATTGGAGATTGAAATTTAAATGGAGTTGAATTGAAATGCGATTTTTTTAAATGCATGGAATATGTGTGCATTATTAAACGAAAATAAAATATAAGTTCACCCCATCTATATAAGATTTAAATATTTGAAATCATCCATGTAATAAAATTACCATTAATATGAATAGAAATTGAATAATCACCAAGGTTGATAATCATTTCACGTTCTATCACGTTCTATTTCGTGCAGATGAACTCAAACTTGTTAATGAACTGCACATGAGCATGCTGAACACCATACCAACTAGTTTTTCTCATGATAGCTGTAGTGAACATCTCTTGTGACAACCAAAACTTTACAGACAGAACCGTCGAACATAAACTACACATAAATGTATTTCAAACATTAAATAATAGAACGTTAGAAAAGAAAACAGAAGACATGTTTAATCGAAAACCTATTTAGCAATTCCAAATATCAACTAATTTTGCTTAAATTATGAAAGCTCAAACTTTGTTAATAAATGATCACATCAATATTCACCCTGTGACATTCATCAATTCCATGAAACATAAATGAAATAAATTATTAAAAAATTCTACAACATCTGCAAACTCTATTTCCCAAAGCATCAACTCAAACTACCCCTATCTATCCAATCAACAATTAAACTACTCCAAAAATCCAATGCTGCTTTATATTCCAACCACCTGAAATTCAATAATAAATATCAAAACTCATATTTGAAAGGATAACAGCAAGAAAAATGTTACAATCATTGTCTTTTTATTATTTATGTTCATAAATGAATGTTTGAATGATAAATGCTTTAGTTGATATTTACAAAATGATGTAACATCATTGGCCACTGGTATAAAACAACCACACCCATCACTACCAATATTACCATACTACATCATACCCAACTGTATGATTAAATAGAAAATATCGACGTGATGATACACACACGATGAATTGTGGAAACCAACTGTGCGTGGGTTTTGTGATGCCTGTTGCTGTTGTATATGACGATAGTTTCCGGTATACACATGGTTATTCGAATCGTCCACGTGGATGGAAGACAGAGTTGGCAGACAAAGTGAAATGGGGAAGGGAAAGAGAAGAGTTCAATGGAGACAGCGGATACAACTACGGCCGGAAGCAACAGGAACAACAACTTTATATGGATATGGGTAGATAGATGGGATATTTACGTTTATACATGTTTGAACATGTCTATATTGAACGTAAATATGAGAAGAGATATGTAGAGAAACCAATTTAATTTTGTATTCGTTACGTTGTGATATAATGATTATGAGAATAATACTGGGTATTTGTTGTCTATAACTATGTATAGTTGGTTGATGTTAAATGACGCGAAATTGTCGAGATTAATTGAAAAAGATAATACGAGAGAGATGAGTAAGAATTGTTAACCCAGATTTTTGTGTCATGTCAGTGGAGTTATTCATTTTGTTCTTCTTCTTTTTTGGTTAATTTTCGTGAGCTCATTTTACTCTTTTATCGTCATTGTTTTGTTTTCTAAATGAAGAAGCAATAATTGGATTGAGTTTTTATTTAATTCTGTACGATTATAGTGAGTAACAGTCATTGAATTTATTAACTATCGATTGATTTGTTGTGGATTATTATTTCTTTATTTTTTAATAGGAGATGTAATAATTGAATAAATGAGGATATGAGTAAAGCAATGGATATTTTTGAATCGGAATTGAGAGGAATAAAAAGTGTTTATGCATTCTTATCATTGTGTAAATAAGTAAATTATGTAGTGAATTTATAAATGTTGAATAAATGAATAATTCAAGATGAAAAAAATTGAAAGATGAATTTATCAATGTTAAAGAAAAAAAAATGATTGATGAATTAATCACAAAGTAATCAAGACAGACTGAAAAAAATTTTCAATAAATTTTGTATTCATTTATGGGCGTGTACTGATGATGCAAAAAGGAATCTATAAATAAAATAGAGGTGTAACTGAATAAATAAATAAATATACAAAACTTGATATGAAAATTCAAAAACGTGCAATAACAGTTACGTAAATTGAATATATTTATTTTAATATTGTGATTCAAGAAATCAATATCCTTCATTCATTCAATTTCATTCATTTCCTCAAGGTTTTACGGATTGTTCTGTCGACGTTGGTGACATTTATTGACATATATGAACCACCGAACGATATTTTTATAGAAAATATCTGTCAATATAAAAGATTAAATCTAGTTTCTTGTTACTACAACTTTCTCTATTTGTTAATCATCTTAAGAACGATGTACGAAGGTGAAATAAAATGTCAAAATAAATTGAAAGCAAAGATTTTTATCATAGACAAATTCATCAAGTGCATTTCTACAGATGTCTATGACAATTCACCAAGAAATTTATCTAACAACAACGTAAATGATATCAAAGACAATTAAAAACTAATTAATAATTGAATCAACAATAATAAAAAAACTAACAAACCTGCAAACAAAATAAATTGACAGTGAATCGAATCCCAAAAATTCAACCAGGAAATAAATCGAACAAAACCAAAATAACTATACATTAAAACTCAAAATAAAATAAACAATTAGCATCATTTAGAAAATATATTCATAGACGAAGATATAAAAGAAGAAATATATAATTAAACGTTTGTTCAAGATAAACACGAGACACATCAGTGGTAATGGTGTGATTGGTCAGACGTGTATTTTCGTTAGTAGTTTGAGGGACGTGTTCGTCAACGACGTTTACCTAACGATGATCAGAGGTAGAGTTAAATTGGTAGACAGACGTTCACGCACACAGATATTTGTGTGTGAAACGCTTTCTGTCAAATATCGATGATCCAAAAATACTTTGCGATTGACGGAGGCAAAGAAAATTACTGAGAAAATCAAACTCCCTTGATCCCACTGCAAATCCAACACCACATGAATGATTTTTGTATATACACAAATAAATATATCAGAAGATATATTTCTCATTGGTGCGTGTGGTTACGCAATTTATTTTCGGGGCTTAAGTAAAATTGCATTTGGAATAAAACGAAGGAGCAAAGATTAATGAAAACTGACATTAATGGAAGAATTTTCTTATTTCTACTTGTGTGATAAATTATTTACCTTCTTCAAGTCTTTGTTGGCGTCTGTCTCGTCGGCTTTTCGTTTCTCTGTTATTTGAGGTGATGGCACTACTATTGGTGGCTCTCGCAGAGGCTTAAGGTCCACCTGAAACATGAAAATGTAAGTTAAAGTTAGAATAGGTGTATAAGTAATTGCATTTTAAGTTTTTTTTTTGTTTTTGGTCGGGTTTTGGGAAGTGATTTATTGTTCTTTGGTTAATTTTGAGGTCTGACGTGATGATGAAATTAGATCGTTCATTTTCTTTATTAGTGAACTGTTCATTTTATTCTCTATTTTTTTTTTATATATTATTTAGTTGATGGCTGTTCAGAGGATTATTTTCTATGATTTTATGCAATTTTTCAAGTTTAAAAAATTGTCTGAAGTGGTAAACGCTGTTGATGTATTCGCTTGTTGAAGTTTATGTGAAATTTGTGATGAAGAAAATGCGCCGGTTTAAACAAGATTTTGCATAGTTCAAACTTTGGGAGTTAGTTTCAAGTTTTTAAGAGGAGATTTAACTGGATGTTGATAACTGTACGGATTAAAGAATAAAAGAATTTTTATTTTTACTCAGATATATTTTTTTTTCATTTATTTTTCAGATTTATCGAGGACTGATAAACATGTTGGATATGACTTTGCAATTTTATGATTAAATTTTTGATTTTGGCAATTATCAAGTGTAAATTTATATGTGAAATCGTCAAATTTATTTTTTTTACAATTAAAAAAATGTAGCCAATGAATTTTTCTCGTACAATGTCACCGGGGATGTAAAAATAGTTGCTAAATTTATCAGACGTTGAGTAGTAACCAAGAAGGCGTGATCACAAATTAATGAATGAGGAGTGAACGCAAATTTTACTTCAAAAAATTCACGTCGTCAATTCTATTTTTATATTATGAAACAAAAATATCAGCGTTGAGAAATTTTTTAAATAAGTCAAGACATATGAGAATGACATATGGAAATGTGACAATTTTAATTCCTCGCTGTGCATGAAAAGACGTAAAGAAAAACTCACCAACGCCATGACAAAGAAATAAACCAGAATTTCCACAATAACAATCTCTAAACAACAATTAACCAACTTCCTCAAATATTCATCCCCTACATAATTTACCTAAACGAAAATATCACGAATAAAAGTTAAATTATTCACAAAACTCATTAATTTTACCTCTCTGAAAATACATTGAAACCCACAACAATTGAAATGCCCATCAATTTTAAACTGAAAAATGATTTTTTACTGCCTCATAACAAAACATAAAATAAAAGAAAACTTTACACTTCAACAAATTAATTCGCAAATACTACCAAAGAGTATGGCATTTACTCATGCCAACTACTCATTCACTCTTCAACCACACAACCACCAAACCCTCTCAAAAATAAAAAGAAACCCCTCAACAATTTTCTCTTCTCTCCCATTACAAACAAAACAGCTAAACGTACAATTTTTCGTCCCACCATTCTCCAAGTACACTAAACAACGCTCTCAACAACCGAACGACGCAAATGGGTAGTAGCTAAGGTCACCCCTAACAACGCCCTCGCCTGCATTGCGGGTGCTTCACCCTCATACACTCGTTCACGAATATATTTTACGCTATTACTCATTAGAGTTAAGAGAAAGCGTGAGAGAGGGTGGAACTGCGAGAGGATCGCACAAACGAGAAGTGAATGAGTAAAAAATAAAAAAGAAAAAAAAGTAAAGAAAAATACTCGACCTACTACAGACATAACAGGTGAAAAGAATGAAACGAAAAGGAAAAAAAAAAATCTCAACTATTATGCGAGAAAGTGGTAGACTCAGTGAAAATCTCAACGCTATTACGATCGCATTTGCAGTGAAAATCGACGCAGAATAAGAGCAAAAGAATCGACGCATTAAAATAAGACATAAAAATATATTATTATGTATTTTCTCATCTATATTTATACACATCCCATACATAGACAAAATAAAAAGAAAAAAGAAAGAAAAAAGCGTCGGTAACTGTTTCAATGAAAATTCATTCGCCAAAGATGAAATGAAGAAGTAAACGACGAAGAATGAAGATGAAGAAACAGAAGGAGAATAAGAATCGAAAGAAAATTCATTTATGTGAAGAAAGGAAAAGGCAAAATGCCTGCAGAATTCGTGATAGGGTGGTCGTTGTATGGGCGATAGGCGTAACGATATTACAGTAGGGTCAAAACTGGTATTTTTTTTCTACCCCTTGTACGTTTATTTCTGTCTTCATTTCCCTCTTTTTTTTTTGCATTCCGTTTCCCTCGTTCTATGGCAGTTAAAACTATACCACGATACAGTTCGAGAGTCGTTTGACTTTTACGAGTAATTTGCGCCCACTCGAACGGACTTTTCTTCTGTTTTTTCTTATTTCGTTTTAGTTCTACTGAGCTTTAGTTGAGTATATTTATGTATTAAGAACACCCAAGATGTCTTGTTGGTTTATGTAACGAGACAAATATTATATTGAACGTGGTATACAAAAATACTAGTGGTGATAAAAGAAATGGGAGGAAAAAGAAAAGGGAAGTTAGAAGAAAATATTAGAAAAAAAAATTGTCGGTAGTTTATTATGTTTGTTATTTTAGGGTGGAGAACAGAAGAAATTTGTGTTATTATTTTTGTTGCTGCTGTTTCTTTTCTCTCTATTTTTTTCTCCCTTCCGTAGTTTATTGGAGGGATGTTTTTTTTTGGAGAAGGTAATGTGAGGGAAGTGGCGATTAGATAGAGTGCTGATAAGATGCATGCAGTGTAATTGGTGGAATGTTTTTTTCTGAGGCAGAAAAGAAAGGAAGGAAATTAGTGATGTTGGTAGTTTTATTTTTTTTCATTAATTTGATTGTTAATTTGATTGAGTGAGTGGAAGACGATTTTATATCTGAGATTTTATCGATTTAAATCTCTTGATTTGTGAAATTGAATTGGAATTTAAGAATTTGTTTCAAGAAATTGAACTGACATTTAAAGATGTTGTCACATTCGAATTGTTATTTTAATTAATCTTTACAAAGTAAATATTCTTTTTTATAAATCAATCAAATAAATACACCCAAAATATTAATATTTATTTCTACAGTTCATGTCATGCAGTGAATAATCAATTCCAAAACATTCTATTATTATTCACTGCATCACTGATTGATATCTGAATTCATGTGATTCATGGAATGAAATATCAACCTCAATGTAAATAATAACGAGATGAAATATTTACTTGATCACACTTTGATGACAATTCTCAGTATTTATCCAACTAAATTGTAGTTAACAATTGAATTATCAAAACATTTCGAAATAAACAAAAGAATAAATACCAGAATATTTCATCTGAAAGGATAAAATAAGTAGAAATAAATTTGCCGTTTTTGTTTCCTTTTCATATTATTCTTTCCAAGTTAAAAATAATAAAATATCAAATTTCTCCAGATAATTCAGGCATCATCTAACAGATAATTCATGTGACAATTTGTAAAGAGGATAGGAATAAAAATAAAAAAAGATAAATAAATAAAAATAAAAATTCAAGTGGAAGTCAATCGGAATTGGATGCGCAAAGGACACGAAGGGTAAATGTCTGACCCACGCCGGGTATTTTCCACTCAATCGCTCCGGAATCCCCTGAGGCGCCACCAACGTCCCTATCAACGCTCAATCCTCTTTTTTTCCTCTCTCTCTTCTCTTTTTTTCCCTCATTTTCTCTTGTTGTCCATCTCTATTTACACTACTCGAGAAACGACAACAAAAGTCTGGAGTTTACATGGCCTTTTCTTTCTCTATTCTCCTTCGTTTTCTGCTATTTCTTGTATCACCGCACTATTCTTCCCTTTTATATGTATTCATTCATACTACAGTCGAGTAGAGTTTACCAGGAAATCAAATAAGCATCGATGCACTAAACAAATACTTTCACATGTCAAATAAACATCTCCATCCAAAAGAAAACGAATTATTTTTATCATTTATTCACCCATTCTTTAAATCATTGAGGAATAAAATTCGTCAGTTTCTTCAGATATAAAATCCAGATAAATATTATAAATAATTCAACATAAAATGAATCATATCATAAATATTTTCCATGTGCATGTCTAAAGCAAAATCAGAAATTTCACAATAAATATTGAGTCATAATAATTGTCACTTCACTAAAAATAATAAATAATCTATCAATAATAAATGAATTAAAAAAATAATAGTGAAAATATTATATATTTGTAAAGAGATGGAATTTTTTTAATCAATCGTCATTAACAGAATATTTAATTTTCGCTGAACAATTCAATCACTTGTCATAATACTCATCAGTTGTTAAAATAATTCTCACGCAAATTTCAGTTGATTCTTCAACCAATAATTACGTATCAATAATAAATTATAATTGGTTTCTTGGGAATTTTTGGCTTACGACTTCTTCTCTCCCTCAAAGCATCCTCTTCACTACGATAGAAATCATGATGATCATCCACAAATGCGTTGCAATAAGTTGTTATTGAAGTACAGAAGTCTTCTAAGAATGATCTTGAATCACCATTATTATCACCAATGTTTTCATCATAATTTGGATGTGATGCAGCTCTACGAGTTGATGTTGGTATATGGCCTCGTTTGATTGAATCAAACTTTTGTTCATTTCCAAATACAAATGATAAATTGTAAAATGAAATGACTGATACAAATATGAGAATAGACTTTGATGTTTTCATGATGTTAATATTCAGTTTGATATAATTCAAATTGAATCAAACTCCAACTTGTCAATGATGTTTCCAACAGAATAATAATCACACTCGAATGCAAGTTCGGTCTTTTATTCATCACCAGATTGATGTACATAATCTTCATATTAATTTATATTGATATATCAAATTTCAAGAACAATTAACAGTTAAGTTGATAAGACGTTATTGTTACTTGAAGAATTCAATTATTCCAATGTTAATGGATGTGAATTCATCAAGTTTTTAATGGGTCACTGCACAATACGATCAACATCGTATGATGTGTTCGATTGAAATTGAAATGAATCTTTGCAATTAGTTATAGTTCAATGTTTACCTCAGTGCGAGGCGACACAAAGTGTTCTTACATCGCTATCTTCATTTTTCTATCACCATAAACCACTTGAGATTTATGATATGACTTGCTCGTTGCTTTTTTTTCGTTTCTATTTGTTAGTTTTATAATTTAATTTAATATTTTATCTTTAATTTAAATAGAATTCAAGACTATTTATTAAGGGAAAAAAGTGATTGAAATTTGTGAAACAGGCAATTAATATTTCACTGTGTGACCAGTTTCTTTTAATATCTGATGATTAATTATTTCCTCTTGATGAGTATTTATCAATAGTTAGTGTTTCGCTCATTACTGTTAATTAATAATAAATTAGTATTGACTTGAGGACATTTTACAGTAATTGATATTAAAACGAAGATGAAAAGGATCTTCAGTTGTTGTGCAAGTGATAAAGTGCAACACCAAACGAAATTTAATAAACATTAATAAATCGTTGTTTCTTGTGGATATACTGACAATTAAAAATAATTAACAAAGCATTGTTTATAAAAACTCATGTGTTTTTCAATTATCTGCCACTGTCAAATTAACAGACAAAAAGTAATGAAAATGTAAATTGATGACATAAATTTTTGATCAAATATGAAAATCAAAATTTTATAGATATCAGATAACTTCATTTTTCTCATACAGACTTAACCTCTCTCCAACTTCTCATGTATCAACCCCACCAAGCTCAACCCCAAAATTCACATTCTTTCATCTTGAAAAGCAAAAGAAAAAAAAAAATCTCTACACACTCAAGTGATGAGTGAGCGTAAATCGACTTTCATCCCCTTCTCATTCGCCATTTTTCTTATCAAAAAGTTGGCATGAAAAGACATCACGCACTCATACACACAACAATTGAGCTACTAAAAAAAAGAATACAACACAGAACGAAGAATAAAACTAAAACAAAGAAAAAGAAAAATGAATAAAAAAAAAAACCAAGACGAATTGCAAGGCCAGTTAACTCCGTTGTCAGAAACGCTCGCTCAGATCGTTTAATTCCCAAGGCGCTTGAAGAGTGTTTCATGCTGTAGTCACAGCAACTACAACTACAACTACACTGTAACGACAATGACCCAAGTGCGATTCACCTCTACACATTCACGAGGATAATAGAAAAATAGAAAGAAGAAGGAGAAAGAAAAAAAGGAGAATATGGTGAGAGAAAAATTCTCCTTTATTTTTTTTTTTGCTTCATTCATTCTCTCTTCTACCTCCCTCCTCAACATCGCTCTTGTGTCTCATCAACGACCTCTCAACTACACCACATACTTTCCCCTCTCCTTTTGCAATGAGCGTCGTTAGTTTCTTGTGCATCTTTATCTCTTAACCTATCTAACCTAAAATGTGAAGTGCAACGAATATTACAATATAATGAAAACAGAAGAGAAAATAAAAAATAAAATACGAAACAATAATAAATAAAAAAATAGAAGGAGAAATAAATGACGAGTACAATGAAAGAATTGTCAAGTTAATTTTTTTTTTTCTGGAGGCTGACTAAACTCGTGACTTTTTCACTCAGACAGCAAACGAAGTAGAATGTTGATGTATATGGTGAGACAGAAGTGAAAATGGTAAGGTCACGACGTATATATATTTTTTTGCTCATTCGATTGCCAGGAAATAAAGAAAATGTATGAGAGAACACAATGCCCGTTGCTCACAGTCGTCAACCCTTACAAACCTGCTCACTAGTGGTTTGTTCTCGGGGAAATTGAGAAAAGGGATGAGAAATTGTTCAATGTGAAATGGCATTTGTTATTTTTTTTTTCTTTCATATTTTCTTTTATTTGTTAGATAGATAAGTGAACACCTCATCAATCTCGATGTGATTTTTCAACAAACCACCAACTTCGTCTCTTATAAAAAATAAAATGAAGAAATAATGTTTCAAAAAAAAATATACGTCGAGTGAATTTTCATTGTTTAGATAATTATTACTATCAACAAAATTTAAAAAATAATGCAAAACATTTTTTTCCAATAATTTTCAAAGGTTGGAACAATTTTTCAGTACTCAGAGCTAAAAAATATTTTTATAGATTGTTTAAAATAATAAAAATACTAAACATAATTAACAAACATCCTTTCTAATCTCATCCTAATTAAATAACAAAACAAATCTCAACAATTATAATTAATAAAAAAAAAAAATCTGAATATCAATCAAATAAATTCAACATCAGCAAAATCTCTCATTTTCGTGAATAATGAACAAAAGAAACAATTCCAAATAAATAAACGAAAGAAAAAAAAGGGCAATACCAACAATTTCCTCATTATATCTATCCTCAAATTATCCAACAGCACAACACACATATAAACATAAAACAAAAGAGCAAAAAAAAAAAACCTTCCGACAAACCCAACTACCAAAAGAGAAAATGAATTTAGCAAAGTACAAACATGTATGCGTCAGCAGACGGAGATTGCTTCGGACGCTTTTACTCCTGTGGGTTATGTATGTTGAAGTGGATTAATTCGGAACGGCAGCACATGTCGATTGAGGACGCAGTAGACAGTGAAACAGATAGAATGAGTCACTAGCAAAGTGATAGAACCAGAGAGAGTGAGAGAGAGACAAAGAATTGTGGGAGGTTTCGGGAAGTTCGTTAGGGAAGAACCTCGTTTCCTAATGGACAGGGAATCGTGTTTCGTGTTCGCACTGGAACATGAACGAGGGACAGACAACGTAGCGCCATTTCCACAATGACTACATACATACAACACATCTGAACATCTGTACATAAACGATCGTGAGATGAACGCACTTGTAGACACGTAAACAATCAACACAAAATTGGATCTGTTAGTAAATAATTAATGAATTAATAATTATCAATGCTTAAATTCACAAATCGTTGTGCTTGATATTCATTATTTATTCAATTGTTTATTTATTTATTTGTGAATTGTTTACACGAATAATTAATAGATTAAAGTCATGTTTGGAAGGGAAACATTGTTGCAATTTGCACATAGCCAAGAAATTTCTCTAGAGAATGAGGGGAAACATTCCCGCAGCATCTTGTACATGAAATCCCTTACAATTGTGCTTTGCCGTAGCTCAACTCTCTCGCAAATGTGTTCTTTGCTATTGTGGATGTATGTTTATGTGTGTAACAGTGTTTGTACTTCAGTGCTCTTCATTCATTTCCATCGTGTTACAAACGCACGGTTGCAAAATTTGCAAAATTTACTGATCGTTGGTTGAAATATGAAGATTAATGTTGTGAATTGATTCAAGTAGTAATGAAGGATGCTGGGCAGACATTTTTGTCGTCTTTATCACCATTCTTTTATATTTGTTTATTTATTTATTTTAATTGTTTTAAATGCAATTAAAATTATTGATATTTTTGAAGGACATTAAATTACAATTCAGTTGAATCCAATTAATAATTAATAACAATTTCAATTTTATTTTTGTATTTTTGAACTTTGTGATGATATAAAATGCACATTTTTATTGACTGCATAAATAATCATTAAAAATAAATCAAAATTTCATTATGAGACGAAATTTTGATCATTTTATGTTTATTAACTATTTTTAATTCACTTTTGCACAATAATTGAATTATGTTTTTTTTTTAATATGAGTTATTTTATAAATTATTGAATGATTTCAATTTTGTTGTTGGCTTCTTTCGACATTATATTCGCATTCGTATCCATCTTCCCCCATGTCTCTTTTGTTTGTTTTCATTTTTTTTTTCCTCTTCCATTCATTTATTTATAGTTTTTTCCCCATTTTATTTTGTTTCATATTGCACTCTTTATTCTCTGTGGCAAGTCGTGTTGCAGCAATGAAATGACGAGACATTGCACACAAATGCGCTCTTGCCCAGAGTATTCATATAAAATCGAGTTGTCGAGTTCACGACTGCGTATCGCCACATTCACTCGCTACACTCAACGCTACCAGCGGTGAATATTAAAAAGCTCAAAATGAAGAGGGAAAATAAGACAGAATGACAAATGAGCAAAATAAAAATAATAAAACGGAGATGAAGAATAGGAGAAAAGTGGAGATAGAAAGTGGTGAAAATAAAAGGGACGAGGGATGAAGAATATGAAATGTTAAAGAAAATTGATGTTATATATAATGGGTGGAAAATTTAGTGAAGAATAAAATATGGAATGAATTCGATTTTATCGGTCTTTCACTCAGCTCTTTTCATTTTAATTTTATTTTATACGATTGTATTTCTTCCCTTTCTCTTATTTTTCTCCATTTTTTTTCTCGTTTATTCTTGTCTCATTAATATCCCTCGAGTATTATACTGAAATCCAACGTGAAATTTTTTTTCCACTGTATCGTTAAAAATATCTTCTTCAATATACAAAATGCGTAAGATAAAAGCTGGGAGCGAGATGGGGAATTGAATAATTTCAGACAAGATAATTAAATGAGAATAAATAAGAAAAACTCTGCTTGGGGATTATACTGTGGCGTATAAAAATTTTTTAGTGACTAAAAATGTTTCAATGTTTATTTTACAGTGAGTAATAAATACAAAATTAATTTTATTTCAATCAAATTTCTTACTCAACTCGTATTATTTATGAAATAATTACAAATGTTTTTCCACACGAATTTACATGTGAATGAACATTTAATCGAAATAAGCAGCGAGACGGAATGATCCTAATCGGATTTATAACATCGCTGTATCGAAAGTAGAAAAAAAAAATTGATTAAAGGAAGTGAAATTTAATTCCGCAAAATAATAATTATTGAGTGCAAAATGTTTATTCTCATCGTTCGCGAGACCAATTTCAGTTCGATATTTCGTGAAACTCTCGAGTGTGTGTATATGTGTGTGAATTAAATCACGGATTTATAGTTTGAACATAAAAGAGGATGGATAAGACAACGGGCGAGGGAACAAGGGGGTGACAACGAGCAAACACTGAATACGACGGGCGCAAAGGGGTAATTGAAATGCGAATAAAAAAAATGTTGCAGGAGCAAAATGATCGTGAGACATGCGATGTCCTTTTCATCGGCCCATATAGGACCCACTTTCAGTTGTTATATGCATTGCGTGCAACGATCAACAGAAAAGAAGAGAATTATTCTCTCTTGTTTTACTCATCCCCAACTATTTTCACCCTCAATGAATCAAAGTTGCGCATGTTATTATATTTCTGTTTGACTTTGTACAAAGCAAGGGAAATATATAAATTATTCATGACTCTATGAATGATTATCAATCGAAAGAGACTATTTGTTTGATAAATTATCATTAGAGCTTGAAAAACAGTTGCCAATGTATCGAAGCCATAAAAAGTTCACTTTTTCATTAGATACTTTCAAAGATTTGTCTCTATTTAAAATACTGCCACTCTTGAGCCTCCAATTATTAATCCATCTTGTTAGTTAGTGCAATAATGCCATTTGTAATGAATAAAAATATAATTCGATTTTATATCTAGAAAAATTTCCCAAAGAGTAATCAGTCACGCCATGACAATGAATTTGTTCAAGTCCAACAAATTAATTTGTACATTTCAAATTCAACATTTTACTGATCATTTTCATCTCATTATTTTCTAAATATATTCATTGACTCTAAATACATAAATTCAAGAATATTATAAATAAAAAAAAACAGAATGTATTTTTCAAAATATCCCGAAAGAATACGATCATAATTGGACTTTTCACTGTGACAACTCCCTCGACAATTTGATTGATTCCCAAACTCGTAACCCATATACGAATCACTATTGGGTTCCCCTACAGTTTCAATCCCTGCTACAATTCACGCTCAATTAACAGATACGTTTGTCAAGCACGTCCTAACCTATGTGCAATCCAGCTCATTAAAAACAAAAACCTTCATAATTTCCCCCTTTTTTTTATTTTTCATTCTCCCCATGTAAATTAACCATTTCCTCATCCTGCTCAAACGATTATCCGTGACATTCCAAATATACCACCACCACCACCACCGTCTGTAATCTGAATAATGAAGCAGCAGTAACAGAGAAAAAACAACAGAAGTAAAATAAAAAAATTTACAAAACGAATTATATAATTTCCGCTACGTACACTTCATTAACTATGTCCCGGACACAATTAAACGTTCTCAAGACGTTAATGAAGACAAATGAGAGAACATAGTACAAAGTAAAAAGATGAAAAAAAAGAAAAATAAAAACTTGGCAAAAAAAATTGCATTTCATATTGAACGAAAATATTCTTTCACCTTTTTCCTTTCTATTTCAATCACAACATTTTATATATAAATTTCAATCTATTCTTTCTCACATTTTCAAATAGACACGTCCTTTCCACAATATCTCACAGTATCCTATGACGCAAGCAAATATACATGAACAGACATTTAAAGCATGAAGTCATGCAGAGTAGTAAGACAGTAGAATTGCTTCTCATGTCTATACAATGTCAGAGAAACAGACGTGCAGCATTTCATTTCAATCCATTTATTCTTTCTCGCTTTCTTGTTTATGCACTGTACATGCGAGTAGTTATCTGACAGCTGGGGTAGTAGCAACATCTGAGGCACAACCCGCTCGTGTACAAGGGTAAAAGAAGGGGAGAGGTAGAGACGGTAGCGCCAGTGCCAGGAGCACCGTGGAGCGCATTAATTAACGTCGGTGCGACGTTGCGCCACCCCTTCATGTTTTCTCTTTCCCTCGACTTCACTTCTATACCCAACACCCTTTTCTCTAAACCCAACCCTGAACATTCACCTCCCAACCATCGTTATAGTGTACCAGATCGTGTACGTTGATAACAGCAAACCTAGAGAAACGTGAGGAATAGTAGGAGCAAAAGCCGCGTTCGTATACTCTCTCATTGTTCCTTTGATCACACCCCATACTGCATTTCCGCATGTTTCAACTCGTTTCTCATTCTGCGCATTGTCTACTGTACAGAATTTTATATAGGAGAAAAAAAACCTCCAACGAAGAATAAATAGTGAGAATAGGAGAAATGATAGTGGTGGCTAGTGATGATAATAAATAAAAGAATTCTGCTATTGTTGAAAGTATGTTTCATGGTGGTATTTACTTTATTTTCGGATACTGAAGTTGCTTTTTTTAGTTTTTATGTGGCTTTTTAGTGAGAGTAGCAGTTTTGATTTGTTGATTTTGGAGTGGTTCGTATAGATGAAAATTTCGGGTTCTGATTTTATGAGATGTTGGATTTTTTCGAAGATATAAATGACAAAAAGTGATTTTGAAAAGAAGAATTGTCAGCAGAATTTCAAAAATGGTAAAAGGAAAAGAACAACAAATATAGTAAGACCTCTTTTTTCACGACCTCATGATGACTCACCATGAGTTTAAATATTGATAAATAAAGTTAACTGATTTTGTTTAGAACATTGTTCTTCAGTTTGTCTTTATTCCAAATTGATTCAGAGATATCAGAGATCAATCAATGATCAAAATCAATGAAAATTTTCATAGGTTTTTATCAATTATTCAAACTATTAGATAAGAATGAATAATCATCCGATTAATAAAAATAAATATGCATTATTTTCCTCATCACATTACCTCGAGACGACTTTTCCACTTTTCTTCTACTTCGAATTGATTCGAAATTATCATCAGTCAAACAATAATCTAAAACAGCTTTTACTGCATTCATCTAATTGGGTATCTCAATTAATTAATAATGTTTGTTTTTCAAATTTTCAATTGCTGACACAATAAATCTGCGGATAAAGTTCAATTGTAAACTGCCAATTAATAGAAGAAAAAATCGAAAACCTACGTCTGTATTTAAATAACTTTAGTTTATATATTTGCAGTAATATGAGAAGTTGAAGAGGAATTTGGGCTGTGGTTAGTTGTTTACTCAGTACGTACTCATACTCTTCCATTTATGCAATGTACACTCGACGTGTTGATTATGCTTGCTAAAGTGTAAGTGAGACTAAGATCTGAAGGATGAGGATATATTTTGTCTTTACTGATGCAAGAACTTGCAAGAAACCTTCTTGTATATGTGCTAAGGGGATATATGAGAAACGTAACTTTGACATGACGTTCTTTGATCTATAACACATAATAGAAAATCGTACCACCTTTGCTCTCTTTAGCTTACACATATTCAAATGTAAAGCAACGTGCATGGATACGACATAGCTTTGTATTATAGTAACGATTGAAAACCAAAAAAAAAAGGTTGTAACAATCTCGCAAATGACAACGAGCTCTCAAATTTCTCAAAGATGAAAAGACGAGAGAAAAACAACGAGACGACAAAGTAAATGAGAATAAATATCAGAAGCTATTAAGGATTTTAACTTAGAAATTTCATGGATGAAGTTAAAAGGAAAAAAAAAAATTCAAATTTAATATCAGAAACTTCATTTGACATATTCTCGAAATTTTTAATGAAAAAAGGAAAATTAATCGATTGAAAAGTTAATGTAAACTGATGAGAGAGAAATGAATATTAATTGTTGATTCAATTTCGAAATTGAGACGGCTTTTGAGCTACAAATATTTTGAAGGATGAAAGGAATTGAAAGACTGTCAAATCAAGGAGATTAAATTAATCATAAAATAATTAAAAGCGTTCTGAAAGTTGATGAAAAGTTCCGATAATTCTGTTTCAAATCAAAGGATAAATTGAGTAGATGATAAAACGTGAGCGAAATCAAAATTCATATGGTAAATCTAATACGTCACTGATCTTATCAATCCCACTTATGTTTGAAAGAGGCGTCAGAATTTATTCCATTTCATTCCACTTTATTTTATATTATATTTTCCTTCTTCCCTTACGTCTGGTATATTCAACTGAATTTCACCAATGGTTGGTCACCCCCTTGAATCTTTCGTCGCAAAACGACGAGCTCGTGTCAAGCATGAAATTTTCCATTTCAACGAAAGGGACATAAAGTGCGAGAGAAAGTGCGGGGTGAAAAAAGAATTGGAATGGAAAGATCCAGAGTTTATGGTTGGACGTTACTGACACTTAAAGGTTCAGAAATTGTGAAAGACAGTAGGACCACCATTGCTCCGAGATCCTCGTGAAGAAAACAGAAAAAAAATAAGTGGGAGAACAAAATAGTAATGAGAAGAGAAAGGAGACGAAAAAAAAAAATGTGTAGAAAAACCCAGCGCCATTTCTTATACATATAAACGCACCCTGGTCGATAAAAGCACACGGGGACACCCTGTTGCTCGACGCGAACGACCTCATGCCCGCCAGCGGTCCACCAAGGTCATGTTAAGATGAGGAAAAATATGGCGGAGGGATCAAGAAGATTTTATATACGAAATGAAAAAAGAAATTGGCGTTGAAAAAGTTAGTCACTATGAGATTAAGTTCGTTGTTTATGTGAACAATTAAATTAATGACTTATTTTTAAGGTAAATGCATCAGTGGCATAGTTTCCACTAATATAGTTTCCAATTAATGAATTAATTTTTTATCCATCGATAAGTAATCCTCATCACGTTCATTCAAGATAAACTGGGCATTAAAATTTCCTGATGAGGATTGAATTCAATCAACTTCATTAAATTCAGAATAATGTAAAATATTTCGATCCTTTCATCGTCGTTATGTATACAAAATTCCTTCAATTCAATCAACGACTCAAAATAATCCAAAATTTATGGCGAACTTCAACTTATCTTTGCTTAAAAATTGATGAAGAATCACGAAACTGTCAAACATTTTGAAATTTATCAATACATTGACGATGATGAATAATAAAATCTTCAATAAAAATAATTAAGTCAGTGCCCCAACTTATACATTCTCAGAATACGCTCCTGCATTTTAGAGCTACTTCAGGTTTTCAGGATATCGTCCCATTTACCATTTCCCAAGGATAAAGGTCATTGAGAGTGTAAAGAGTTAAGTATTTATAAAAGCAGATACCAGACAGAGTGATGAGATTCTTAAACGAATGAAGAAAGATAAAGTGGGAGTGGAAAGTAACTCGGATTTCCAGCGTAGACAAGTCAAGACACTCTAATGTGTATGTATAGGTGTTGAACGAAATTACAGGGTGAAGCGAAATTTTCCACAACAACGAGTGGTAAAAGAGTGTGCGTGCACCAATGGGGATAAAACATCATTAAACTTTGAAAGGCGACAGTGTCTCTTGGGCGTCGTGAATTCATGTCTTGAAGATAGTCGAAGGACATTTCAGAAGAGACGTTTGAGGGGAAAGAAAAATCTAAAAGTGTGTTTTGTTACTGCGCAGAATGTGATGCCTACATATGTGAAAGAAAAAGGAACACGTAAAAGAAAAAAAAGAGATGTGTTGGTTGGGTTGGCAACTGGGCTTAGGGTCGATAAGCAAGGCCTGTTGCACGAACAGACAAAGAGACTTGGTGAGAAAAGGCATTATGGAAGATAGTGAAAGTAAAAGTAAGAAGTGAAATAATAGAATGAACATATGGAGTGTTTAAGGGAGTTTCAGATCATTTATTTCAAAAAATTTCTGACTTTACGACACGTCATCAGCTCCTTTGACTTTTCACCAATGCAAGGCGTTATATAATGAAAAGTTTTATATTGTCTTTCTAGGAATTATGATTTGCTTTTTATCCAGAAAATAAGCCACGAACTTTTAAACCAATTCAAAACTTTCAACTGAAGCCTTTTCAAGCAAAAGAAAATTCGTCATCGCTGATTGTCATCAACATTTGCGATAGGCAATTACACGGTAAATGCATTGCATGTAACTGAAGTTAATGAGTTTTATTCAAACTGCGATTCCACCCAGTTGACAATATGATTGGGAACTTGGCTTGACATACTACTGTCTGTGAGCCAAACCACAAGATTCCAACTTCTATTTTACGATTGAGGACGGAGATAATTTCCAGATTGACTCGATACGCGCCCCTTTGATGATGTCAGCCACCGCACATTGGTAAACTGAAGCCGGATGGGGAACAGGAGCGCGTACAGGTCACATGAAACCACGTGATTAAACTATTTACGAGCATCTGCCACATTGCCGCACATATATAGGTGTCTACATGGAAGAGCTTGATTCTGGTAATTTCTATCATGATCAAACTCATGTGTCTGTACAATCAGAGCATTGATGGGGTATCATCCGATATTCTGGGGAAATTTCATGGAAATTAATTGGAACGATGACTACTAAATAATTCTTTATACACAGATATATATGTAGTAAGGTTACAGTGAAAAGCTGCTGACTGAAATATTAATCGAGAGTGCTACCACCAAATGTTCAACTACCTATGATAATAATCAGTCCTTGATTAAACAAGTGTTCAACATTATTCAGAGCTGGTATATCTAGATCCCATTTATCCAAGTTTATTGCAAACATACAAAATGTTTCATGTGATGCTATCTGACATTCAAAGTAGTATAAATATGTTAAAGTTCGGTTTGACTATCAGATAAGCCTGTATATATGAGCATGAACAGGTTATAATCAAGTGTTTTCACCGATCAATATCATTGTGAGACAATCGCTATATTAACCCAGTTACAAAATGCTGGAATGTTTAGTCAATGATTTTGCACACAGTCAATTAACCTTTTGTTCAGTATAACAAATTAAGTACAATGTCGTGTTGAACATCGAGTGACTGACGTTCAAATTATATGAGCTTAAAATCTCTTGAGGAAATCTTGTTTGTGAGACAAACGTCTGCTGCCATTTCTCCTTTCGTCAATGTCGGGTTTAATCGACTGGGAAACCAAGTTGAATGAAGGGGAACCGTCGATGCAACCAAACGTATACACATTTCCTTGTGAAACATTTTAAGCAAGAGATTCCCAGAATTCAGTTGATGATAGGGTGTAAGGGTAAGACGCGGTCAAATGTTAACTCTAGTTCGTAATGTTCTTCAGTCACTTGGAGAACTCTCAACTAAGACCGCACCAAATGGCCGACAATCTTCTTGGGTTGAAATACATCTGGCATGAGAAATTAGTCAGAATTCGCGCAGTGTGTTTGTTATCACATCTTAAGGATCCTTAGAGACTGTATAGTGCGGCTTAGATTTGATAGTATTGCCGTTGTCGTGTGAGGGTAAATGCCAGCGTAATAAATTCAAATAGTGCAATATGGGCACATTGCCAGTACTATTCGGAAGTGAGATGATGATAGATAGATGTAGAGATTCTTTTCCTTTTTCCTTTGCGCTTTTATGAAAAGTGTTATCCAATGGACGAAATGTGTACGTGCTTAAATCGTGTTAAAAGTAATTGCCGACGTCAGTCAATTGGATGCTTTTATATGACCGATCAGGGTCCAATTGTCCAATTCGACGTAACTAACGAACCTGAAAGACGTTCACAATATCCATACATGTTGGTCTCCCTTTCAGAATTCCCAACTGCCGACATTTCCATTCGCGTCACGTTATGTCCGCTGTGGGACCATACGAAGAGAGCAAAAAAACTAGAACATCTGCCTTCTCTAGTTTATGAGATTCACTGTGCGCGCGTTTCTGACCCTAAATTAAATTCCAGTTTTGTGTTTTCGTGAATTAATTTCCTCTGTGATGTTGGGAATCGATCGTTGGCCAAGCATTGCTAGTGCAAAAGTCGTTTCTATCTCCCTCTTGCACCTTTTACCTCATTTTACTCTACGCCCTCGTGTTTGCTGCAAGTATATCTACTCCACTGAGCGCTTTTATAACCCCACAATCGATGAGGCCTGGTGTATGTACTATGGCTTGATTCTCTCGTGTCTGTTGCTCGTCCTTCTTCTCTACCTCGTGCTGTCCAGCCGCCCTCGGTTGCCTTCCGGTCTCTCCCCAAGGAAATCTTACGTCACCCAACCCGACATAGAATAGCAGAAAGAATATAAGAAGTTTCAGGACAAGGTGAATTCGTGACTTCGTACAAAACGAGTAAAGAAGGCTCAACTATGGCACGTGCATGCACTTGATGTCTCGTTAATTTCCCTTGGTTTTTGCCCACTCGCGTCTATGCGATCAACCATAAAATTCTGTCGCATGACATTATCGGTAGACACGTTAATTAACCTGCCAGTAACTGAGTATCAACGTCAGATTTATCAAGATTTCAAAACAACAACAATAACAAAAGCTGCTTTCAATCCCCTCTGTGTCTAACAAATTGATTCTTTGATTGCATTCCGCACAGTTCAACCTGTTTTATTAATTATTATGTTTTGTATTTGTCAAATACAACCCGGATACATTTTCATGGTTTTGTCCCTCAAAAATCCATGAAATATCGATAACGAGGCAATGTTTCGAAACGTAATTTTCGTTAATGAACGCAGAGGATGCTTCACACATGTCACAATATATGTGACTTGCCCTGTTCATGTTTGTTCTCTCTCTCCATTGCCATCACCACTGCGCCACAACGGTTATATTGTAACACACCTCATTAGCAAAGTTATGAAAATGAATTGTAATGACCGCATACACGTAGTAAAATTTATGAAATTTCTATTGATGATAACGCTCGTATTTTCGTATACATTTTGAAATTATTCTGTTCATACAGTGACCGAGGTCGAAATTAATTATTTGCTGTTCATCACTGCAAATATAACGCGAGAGGACCAGGTGATATCATTAAAAAAAAAATAACACAAACACGAATTTGTTATGAATAATTAACGTAAAATTTCGAGCATTGTTTGCGAAAATGAAACTCTATTAAATATCATTGAATTATTCAACAGCAAATACTCATAGATGAATTAATAATTTAATTGATTCCGAGGAGTATTTTAGTTCATTAATTGTCATGTTCTCAAACTCGATTGTCATCCAATAATGTCTGGGTTGACTTAGCTCTCATAAAGGATTCATTTTCTCCCATGCCTTTAGATCCTTCTTTTCACTCGCTACCACTGAGAGTTCTGTAAAAAAACTGACTGAAGCCAAGTCAGCGAATTTACGGGGAAAAATCACAAGGGAAAAAAAATGAGGATAAGAAGTCTGAGTTATTTCAAGCAACATTGCAATTATGTAATATAATAAATAGATCATAGATAATTTCAATAAATGAAAGGATAATTGTTTGAATTCTGTTTACTTGTCCGGAGTTTAATGAGAGTGCTTTTGATAATAGTTCCGTATGATAAAGACATTCAGTAAAATACGTGGAATATATTGAAGCGAGTGCCAAAGTAGGTGGATAGAAAGGCGGACACAATGAGTTCAGTAGTTGTCGCGTAGGCAAATGAATTGGTGAGGTTGCGAAACCCTAGAGCAGACACAAGATGACATGATGGTGCCAAAATATTCTGCGTGACTGCTTATATACACATACAAAATGTGTGTGACTTTAGAATCCTAATGCCACGCCTTGAGCACTGAATAGATTTGACTTACGTAAGTTTTAATGCACAAATAAACGCATTTTAACTACAGCAAAACTCACTTGTTGTATATATCTACCTATATACATTAAATTTTAATCATTTTACATTTTACTAGCAGTGTCTCTGTTGATACCGTATGATTTGTTCTAGTTAATGACACCAGGCATGCAAGTTCTGCTGCGTGCAACAATTTTTACGCGACCGGATGATGATTAAATGAAAATACACACGCGAAGCAGATAAATTAAATCATGAAATTTCATTTCATAAATGCGTCTAAATACACGATCATTTAATTCATCTAAATTCCGTATATATCATAAACAATTTTAACATTTTATCAAATATTAAAACTCATTTTATCAATGATTAATTGTTGCTAATCGTTCAAGCTTTTGATTGCTTTTGAATGTACCCTCATGTCACGCTCTATTTCAAGCTTGTCGAACAGAGTTCAACAACTGCTCCAATATCCTATCAAATACTACGCAATTCAATATATCCATCATATACCAGAGCCAATCATATCACCAAATGCAATCATAAAATGATCAAACAAATTTTCGTCCATACATCAAAGAATTATGCTCACTATTTTGATCATCTGTTGGTTTAAATATCCATGTCATTGTGTAATAACTATAATCGGATGTTTATTGCAAATTAATAGAATGAAAGAATGAAGTTGCTAGGGAAGTGAATGCTGATAGACATCTGGCAATGATTTAGCTCAAAAACTCGTGTTTCTTGGAATAATCTTATTAGCTGTCAACTAAGCCAATTAGAATAACTTCCTATAATTTCGCTAGGAAAATATATAAAGTATTTTTGTTCTAAGGATATTTTAGTACAAAACTAAAGATAGTTTTTCAATATAACCTCTGATTTTACTAATAACAAATTACAATGAATAATTTTTAACACTGATTATCTAACATGAGTAATAAATTAAATCATCAGCAGCTCCAGCATTATTGTCCCATGCCGAGAGAAATTTTCCATGAGTACTAAATCAAAAACAGTATCTAAAAATACGTGACAAAATATGTCAGCATGAGTTCTGTAGACATGACAGATTTCACATCATATATATATAACGTAATGAATTCTCGTCTGTGTGTGTTTGTATGCTGTTTTTCCAGGATAAGTTGCGTATCAGAAGATGAGAGAAATAAAATAAAAAAACTCATCTGGCAACCGCATTTCACAGTGTTCTATATTTAAGTATAGAATGAGAGATGGAAAGAAAAAGAGAATTTTCAGTGACGATAACTCTCATAACACGTGTTGCATCGTGAAAAATGTCGTGACGCGCCAAGTTGGAAGCCAATGGGTTGTCAAACAGGTCCCCCAAGAAATTGCATGCATGAATTTTCGTTAGATAAATATACGTATATATATTTAGTACAAAAACAAAAGCAAAAAAAAAAATAATTACAAAGTGAATTTGACCGCAACAAATTTATGAATACACGTGGGAATTTGAAATGAAAAATGTGGGAATAAAATGCAATGAAATAACATCTGACTATATAAAACAAATATAAATTGTTACGTGTGAATAAATTTGGAATCTACATTGCAATAAAAGTAATCAATGATTGTGATAGTATAAACAAATCCTATATGTTGTTGGTGATTGAGTAGGTGATGCAATTTTTTTCATTTTGTATCACCGAATGAACAATCCGATCTACCGCAGTTTTATTTTTATTTTTGTGGTAACGTGAAAATCGTTGGCATAAAAATTGGATTTCATAGAAATGAAAATAATGTAAAATAAAAATAAAAATATAAACTCAATCCCAACAGACAGCAACACACATTTCTATATGAATATTTCACTTGGGCAAATTTGCAATAGAATTTACTCGTTCAATTTGTTTTGGGTCAAAGTTTGCGCACCTGATAACTATCTATCTATTACAACATGAATTTACTCACAGAATATATATTCCGTGGGAATTGGGTGATGGTCAAGTTATCACTAACCATATGTTTCATATACAATATTGTTGTACTGGTGATAAATTTGTGGTCAATGTAAACTGCATTTGTAACTGACATTGTTTGAAATAATAATTAGATTGAAATATTTAAGAAGTTAAAGGTTTTATGCATAACTTTCAGGAAAAACTATAAGTTCATACCAATTCAAAAAAAAATTCTGGTATGTAAAGCCACGTTGATTGTTACTTTTCTGTCTATGTACACGAAAGTTGTTAAACTTGTGCAAAGAAGTAAATTTTTCAACAAAATGTATAAGGCAAATAGATTTTTTTTCCAATCAATCAAACGTTTTAATTAAATTATTGTAATGTAATCACCACTGATTTATAATCATTGTTGAATTACAAATCATCACAATTTTGTATGATAGATAAAAATGGACAATACAGAAAATTCAGAATGGTGGAATTGGTTGGAGTGATTGAAATTAAAATTCCAACTAAAAACTCGAAACTATAATAAATTAAATATTGCATTATCATGTAATTCACAGCCGAGTTCACTGCAACTAGCTCACAAGTTCCGAATACTTCATCAACAAAAAGTACCGCATCCTTCAGAAAACTAAAGTTTCCACAACCCATAAAAATTGTTGATATCCACCCAAATAATTCACAACATTTCATATAAAATATTCAACCAATTTTTTTTCCCTCTATTCTCTAATGAAAAATTCCCTCCATACACGTAACATTTATCCACGTCATCTCTTAATTCATCGCACGTTTGCAATCTCAGTTTAGTGTCCAAATGAATTTTCCATAGAACAACACAAGAAAAAAAAAAGATCAAACAAAAGAATATAAAAAAGTAAAATTCACGACCCTTCGCCGACCTATAGCGTCAGTTTCAGTTGCCATAAATCCGCTCCAGGTGAGAGAGGACGTAGGATATATCTTTGGATTGCCTCCAAAATAGAAAAGGAGAAAAAAAGTAAAATATGATGAAAAAATTTATGGACACCTCGAAGCGTGCTGACGACGATGCGCCGCCTCTCCAACATAAATGCCGCAGCAAAAATGTTCTCTTTTATAAATGACACTGCACAAATTATTCATTCTTCGTTGCACGGGCGTGTTCACACGTGTTTTGGAGTGTCATCAACAAATGCGATGAACAAGGGGAGAGACAGAATAGAAAAAAAAATCATATAAAAAGATGATATACAAAAAAAGAACCTCAACAAAACTGGAATAACAGAAAATGAACACGAGTACAGAGGGTAAAAAAAATTCCAAGTTTACAGACGCGTCCCATTAATCCATTAAGTTCCAACTATACACCCTCACCCCTATTGTTTCCGCTCGATAATGGGAATCAACTGCCGCATAATAGCCATTCAGTAGATTACAATATAATGATGGTGATAACAATCAAGAAATATAGGATTTGATGAAAAAATATATGGAAAAAATAGGAGGAAGAAACAAAGTATTTTAGTTCAATATTTTCTTTTATCTGAAAATGTTATTGGAGTGGGTTTGATTATTGGGTCAACGTTGGAGCTTACAGACGACCACGGTTGATTCAAATATAAAACAAATAAAAATTAAATACAGTAAAACCTCACGTCATTACAAATTTTTCAATTTTTCTCAATTATTCAAACTGTTAGATAAGAATGAATAATCATCCGATCAATAAAACTGAAAATTTATTATGTTCCCCTTCCGATTACCTCCAAACGACTCCTTCACTTTTCCTCTATCTCGAACTGATTCAGAGATATCATCAGTTAATCAATAATAAAACTCTATAAAAATGCTGATCAGACTCATTTTCTCTGCTTTCACTAACACTCAAAACTATTACAATTTAATATCTAATTATTCAGTAACAATTTTCAGAGTAAAAATTACTAAAAAATAATCTCCATTAGTACCACAACGACCAGAAGAATCAACGAGAAACAAAACAGTAAAAAAATTCTTCACTCATGTAAAATATTAATAAAGTTTCTCCACAAACATCTCCAATCTCATCATTGATTTCAACTACAACAATTTCCCATACCATAACCAACAAAAAAATGAAATATAACCAACCAACATAACAAAACAAAAGTGACTAAAATAATTTATGAATAAAACTGAAGCGTAAAGTTGATGAAAAAAACAAAAAAGAAAAAAAGAAACAAACCAAATAAAATTGAAAGAGAAGTAGAAATGAACTAATGTATATGACAGAATGCCGACGTCACCTCAGCGCACGATATGACTGAATATATATTTAAACACGTACATAGATACATAAATCATATATATATGTACGTGTATTTGTGTGATGAGTCACACTTGAATACAACATGGAACTAACTTCGTCCTGGCGCAGCACAGTAAAGTCCTTACATAGCTAAACTATCAGGTAGTGCGCATACTATCATAGAGAGACGCCGCAACGACAGGCAGGACTAGTCTCAGAGTTAGTTCCACGTTGACCCCCTTTGCGGCGATGGTACTGCCTGGTCTTTGCCGCCCTAAATTTAAGTTTTGCGCAACAAAGAAAGAGAATTACAAATACATAGAGTTAGAACGCGCACATTTATATATATATCCATCCACGTCGTTGTAATGTTTTCACGTCAAAATTCAAATGCCAACCCAAGTTGAAGAGACAACTGCACAATCAGTCACTTTATCTACCAGGATTTATCGATAAGTATATAAAATTTCATGTTTATATTTATTTCCAGTGTCTAATATTTTTTATTTGTTGAATCAATTGATAATAATTTAGGATTAGAAATATTATTTTGTTCATCAGTTGATACTTTTTTTTTATTGTGGTCATTTAATGTAAAAACGTCCATTTTTAATATTCATTTTGTTTTCAGGAATATCCAATTTAATTCCTAATATTTTTCATCAAATATTGAGGTAATAAAAGAGTTGAAAAAAATTCGGTATGTTTAAGTTGAAGTAAATTAAATTGTTGATGAGATTTCGTTGGATCAATCATTTTCAACGCATTCTATCAAAATTATATATATATATATATACATATTTTCTCTGCTCTGGCTTTGTTGTTCAACGTTCTTTCGTCACAATTCATTGGTCGTCATTAAAAATCAAACGGTCAGCTTTGAAGATATATTTAATTAATTTTCCTGCCACGAAACAAAAGCAGATTGTTAACAAATCCATTGAAACAAATCTAGTTGTGAAGTAAATAATTGACATTCTCGTATGTGGATTAATTATATTCAAAGCGATATTTAATGATGATATGAATGAGCAAGCACAGAAATTTGAAAATACGAAAATGACGAAAGTTTCAGTTGTATATTTTTAATTATAAAGTTATAATTTTCATCCTATTTGATATATATTTTAATTAGAAAAAATGGCATTGAAATTTATGTTTTGCTTTTAATATTCGATTCACTCGGAACAGATACGGAATATCGATGTATAAAATCCATTATGGGTCATTATATAGCAATCAAAATTAATCAGTCATGATTATTCTATACATTTTACAATTACTCGATTAAGAAATCCGTCCATGTATTTATCTATTTTTTATTCCCCTTTTTTTTAATGCCACAACAATTTATTTTATCTTTATATGGAAATATAATTAATCTCCAATTGTTACTACTAGTTTTTTTCAACTTCTCAATGAATATCAACAATTATTATTAGGAATAATTCTTCATAACAACATTTTTATTTTTATTTTCTGTTTCATAATAAGCCTAACATTTTCACAGTACTTAAAAAAATTAACAGTCAAAGATAAAAGAACGATAAATTAGAAACTTAAATAAAATTCCAAATGTATTTCTCCTTTTGTTTTTTCCAAAGATAAGAAATAATCAACTAAAGTCGACCTAAAAATTTCCTTTTTCCTGTATTTTTTTCTTTCCATTTCCCTGAAATGTATTTTCGCAACAAAAATTCTTTCTGCCTCAAAAAAATAAAAAAAATCACGTTGGATAATAAGGAAAAATAAATAGCAATAGAAAAGGAAAGAAATAATACTACAACAAATATAAATAAACCGATGCCGTCACATGCCCACACGTAAAAACAACATTCTCATCGCTTACGCATGACTTTACTCAATAAATTCCCCATCAATATCAACACAAACCTCAATATACACACGCGCACACACTAAGGCAATTTAAACATCTATTCTGTAGCCAGTGAAGAGACTTCTCTCATTTAATCTATTCACAAGTTTTTCATTACGTAAAAATTCAAATGCTGCGCACAACTGCAGAAGCGTCGCTTCAATAAATTGGAAAGAAAAATATTTACATTAACGAACTCTTTACACTTCAAATGTAAACATTGAAAATTAACGGTGCAATGTATTAAAAAAATTACAATCAATCAAGAGAATGACGTCAACAGTTCCATAGAAAAATAAAAACAAAGTATTAAAAATATAATTATTATAATAAAACAAAAAGATAGCAAAAAGAAAAATGTTCTTTTCACACCAGCTTCTCATCTCAATTCCAATAACTAAATTTTCCAATTACAATTTTCATCAGCAAATTCAAAACAGCTCAATCACCTTCATCCCCAACTTTAAAAGCAAACAAACATAATCAAATTTCAAATTGTATCATCAAACCATCAACTAATCAATGCAATGCAGAAGAAAAAAAACGAGATATAAATAAACAAATTCTTCTAAAGATAAAAAAACATGAAAATAAAAGTAGAAATATTGCAACGATGACGTAGAATAGAACGTTCTTAATACAAGTGTAAATATCGTCAAGAGACCACATCAGCAACAGCAATAGTCGAGTGTAAATTGAACGTGGCTGAATGACGACAGAATTACTTCCCACCAGTATTATAAATTCTTTCATTTATATATCTGTATTCATATACATCCCCATTTGTTCATTAATTTTTCCACATCATACAATATATAAATAAACACGATACTTTTTTATCCATTAAAGTTAAATTAATCTCGAAAATTCACTTCAATAGTATATGAAACCCAACTCTATTAAATGTCCTCTTGGGCTATCCGCCATTTCCTTGAAAGCCATGAGGAATCCCTACAATTAACTCACAAATCGCAATTATAAAAGATCCTATGAAACCATCTCTTGCAAGCACTAATGAACGACGAAGCAAAATGAAAGTTTTCCACAAAGAGAGATGAAGAAAGATAATTTATATAGATATAAATATATATTTTACTCTCCCTCGTATTCTCTTCTTGGTCGTTCTCTTTCATAGCAAAAGATTTTGCATTAAAGTGTGCGTGAAGAAACTACATATAAAGATGAATAAATGTGTAGGAGTTGAATTTCTGTGAAAATTAAAGACAAATGAATTTTCTTTCATCCAAGATTATGTGATATATATATGTATATATTTATATATATGTGATAATCCATATAGATGTGAAAGAATATTCATCGAAGTGTAACTGGAACGAATCAACCATGAATAGAATTATCGAGAAATGATATCTGGGTAAACATGAAAGAAAAAAAAAATTAAAAGAAGGAAATAATGAAATCACTGATGCTTCCTTAATCCAATAAAATACATAGATTGTTATGAGTACATGGATGAAAGACTTTGAATTATGGAATAATTTTGAATTAATCTTGGTAAATTGTAAGATTTTGTAGAAAGGAATTGTGAAAGTTTCTTGTTAGAGTTGTTGGGAGCTTTGTATTAGTGGGACGTTGAAAGATTTAGAGGTCGAGTGGAGGTGTTCAGTGATAGATTTAGAAGAATGTTGAATTATATTATTATGAATATTGTGAATATTAAACAGTGTCGGGTTAATGAATAATTAACAGAAGTGAACAGTGCATGAGGGAATTGTAAGACGGTTGCGAATTTGATTTTTTTGTTTGTTGAACTGGCTGGTTGAATATCTTGTAAACTAATTGATCAATCATGTTCGAACAAGTTTCATTCGTTTAGTTTTCGTGTTGGTTATTGTCGTAACTAAATTTAAAATGAAGAAATTGATAGTCATATTTTTTTCGTAGCTTTGTATTTGACATTGATAAAATGAAATTGCTATTCAAATTCCATTTCATTGAATCAATAATTTGCTTCATAAGTTTTTTAATTTTTCTTTGCTAATTTTTGTAACATTAATTTAAAACTATTAATAGGAATATACTGATTAAAGTAGGGGGAATATACCCTTTTTTACTTCTAAGGTAAATATTACTCAACATCACCCTCTTCAAAAAGCTCAGCTTACACATAAAGCAAATCCTTTTAATTACGAAAAATCATATTTAATTATAATTCACAATAAATTACTTCGTATTTCGAATGAGTGAATGCAAATGATTGTATAGACAGGGTTTTACTCTCTGAAATTCAATACTAATAATAATAATTTAGTACGTTAAATAAAATACTCTGCCATAAAATTGTGGAAATGAAAGTGAAAAAGTGTATCAATAACATCCGTCTCTATCAATTTATACTTTTCTCGTTAAAATCTCCTAGAATTAACTAACCTCAATTAAAAGCTGGTAAATTGAATATTTTGTGACTGATATATTAAAAAAATTTATACCAACTGTCATTCAAAAATGCTTTAGATTAAATTCCGTCCATTCAAATTGTTTCCAATTCATTTCGGAAGCATGAAATTTGTAAATATTTATCATAATTTATTCACCAATCTATTCGTCAAATTTAAAAACAAAATTTCTCATGGACTATCAATCCTTGAGAGACAAATAAATATTCTTCCTCTTCTTCTCTATCTCACCTTCAATTTACCCTAAAGAACATCACAATCCACTAAATATAATTCAATCAATTTTTACAATCATAAAAATACGAAAATAAAACAAAATAACACCAACAACATTTGAATTCAAATTTGAATATCTCCACTTTCATCTACCCTAAAAAAATCATCAAAATCCCATTCTCCCCACAATTTCATCCCCAACAATGAAACCTCCCTTACATAATTCCACTCATTCCCAACCAATTCCCCAGAAAAAAAATCATTCTCCAATAAACCTCCCCCAAAAACTCAACCAATCAAAAACAAACTAAACCACACAATTCCCAAATCCATTCCCCCAATTCAAATCAACCCTGTCAGTGAATCAATTTACTTGAAAACGACTTGATTAACATGTAAAAAATGAAAGTCAAATGAATAAAGAAAGAAAAAATTAAGAAAAAACATATCACACATATGTAAAATACAAATTTCATAGTCTGTATATACTTAACACACAACCAACTTCTATATACGAGTAAGAACTTGTCGCACCACTTTTCTACAACACAAACACACACACAAATGTAAATACATCTACACATACTTGAGCACAGTGTCACGTATACGCAAGTAAAACAAGCTTGGCGCACCTGTTTGCACATTGTCGGGTGCACACTCTCGTGACGATCGCAATTCTTTTTTTTTCTTTCTTTCCTTTCTCTATCTTACACTTTTTCTCTTTTTCTCTGTGCCTACCCTCCCCATTCTGCCTCCCTATCCCTGTCTAACACTTTCTGTCTCGTCTACTTTTTCGCCTTGACTGACGGTGTATAGCAACCCCCTCCCGTCGCGTGTACAGCGCGCAAATCTATTAACCTCACTCACCTTCCCGATTGACCTGCGTTATACATTTATATTTGTATGTTTGTATGCTTTTATATATATATGTGTGAATTTATTTATTTATTTATTTATTTACACGTATTATGAATGCATGAACAGATTTATATATAAAATCAATTACCCTCCCTAAGTGACATCATTTCGCAAATTATTAATTTTTCCAATAATATACCACAATCAGCTCTTTTTCCCTCGCGTAAGCTTATCAAATTTATTTGTATGCAATGTACAATTCCCTCGACATATGTTGAACGTTAATGTGTATGTGTGCGTGTGTGTGTATACTCCATATAGAATTAGATGTAGGTGTATATGGAGGACGAAAAGAAAATTAAATGTGTCGGGTTATATATGAATTTATATTGCGGATTTATAATTCAAATGTGGATTTGTTTTATTTTTATTGCATAGCTATTTTGTATGCGGATTTTTGTATTCACTGGGCTATAGTAAAATTACTTTTTTTTTCTTTCAATTAAATGTAGCTGAAGCACTGAATTTCCATATGTAGATAAATGAATTTTATGTATATTTTGGTTGATTTGATAAATTAATTGTGAATTATTTTTCGTATGTTTTGGGAATTATTATGGGATTTTCATCTCATTTTATTTTATTTTTTGGCATGTTGTATGAAGGATGATTTTAAAGAGGATAGAAAATTGTAATATCTATATAGAATTGTTCATTTAATTTGTTAAAGTGCAAAGACTTCAATTGAGAATTAATTATTTGACATCTCTTGGATTGAAATAAAAGTTTAATAAAATTATATGTCAAAGTAAATTGCAGGGTTGGCAAAACATTTTTATCAATCAAGATAAAATAACCTTACAGAAAACTAATTTTCCAATGTCAATTTCTACAAACTCCTTTCTTTCTTTCCCTGATGAAATCAATTTTCCGCAGGCAAAACATCGATTAAATAAAAATAAAAAAGATCAATAAAGTGTAGAATTAAATTACAAATCTTTAAGTAATCATTAGTATCAATAAAAAAACCAAATCAAATTTAAATTATTCACTAACTCAAATACATTCAATTATTGTTAATACACATAAAAAAAAAATTAATAACCCCCTCTACTTACACATTAAAATACTCATAAAAATATAAATAAAAATTAATCGTCCAATTTTTTCTTCATCACCATAAACAATTGCACAATCATCTCATAATTGACAATAAATTAAATGATTCGTTCTTGAAGTATAACGAGAACGATTGAAAGACAAAAAAAAAGACCAAGTAAAAATGAATAATAACAAAATAAAAAATAAAATTGTCCAACATTAAAAGAAAGTATAAAACAAGTGGCACAAACTCAACTGTATCATTAGAGACATTGCACGCTCGGTAAAGTTCCGTTTCTGATTCACCTTGTGCCAGATTGTTGTATACGAAGTTATCACAACCAAAGAGTCATTAACCAAGCAATGACGTCGATAATACTCAGTGACCCGCAATAAATTTCGTCACATTGCATTTTGTCATGTGATAAACATCTTCATAACCCCCTAATTATTTTAATGAAAACATTGTAAATATCTTAGATATATTGATATGTATATATATATATATACGTATATTTATACTTCGAATAAATATACATAAAAGTGCGTACATGTACATTTGGCACGCACAATAAATGCCCCGTTAAAGATCACTAGTAGCGCATAAACTTCCCAAAATAAACTTGGTATAGTAATACTAATCGTAAATGCAGGGTCTAATCGTAACAGTTATGCATGCAAAATTATTGCTGATAGTTTAGACCACACTGCACAAACTATTTTGATTTTCCTCTATTTATTATAATATTATATCTCAATATATTATTTTTATATTTATTCCAATCCAACACATCAAAGAATTCTTGAAATAAATCACTGGAAAATATTTACCCAAAATATATTTCAACTTGGAATAAATCCTGAACGGATAAATAATGAAGAAAATAGGGGAATGAAAATTTTCAAGTTCAAAATAAAATAGAAATATAAAAAAAAACTAACAATAAATAAATAAATATATATATTTAATATAAAAATGTAATTAAAATCGTTTTGATTTAATTAAAATGAAGACGATTTAATTAAAATTAAAACAATAGAGAAGAAACAAAATAATTTCTAAGTACAAACGAGAAAATAAAGTAAAACATCAACAATTCACGACATAAAATAAAGAATGAAAGATATTAAAATTAAAAAATATCTCTAACCATAAAACAAAAGTCAAATGTGAACATAGAAATAATCCTCATATTTGATTGAAGAATGAAATAAAACAAAAAAATAATAGATGTACATATTTATATATAGAAGAGGAACGACAGTTCATTTCAAAATATTTGTGTCATTAATTTTTAAGAAATAAAACAAGTTAACCATGAAAAAGGAATTGTGACTAATCGTTAATATGGCTGCGATTTATATGTACAATAAATATCTTTTTTTCTTTCCCCTCTTCTTGTCCCTTTTTTTTTCCTCATCTATAAATATATAAACACATATTTCTATTCACTCATCGTTTCAATGATTATATTTCATGACTATATAATCAATGATAGAGAATGTACTTTGTGCCTACAAGGTCAATAGTATAATTATACAAAATAAATACAATTTTATCCACATATTCACTTTATATCTACAATCATAAAATATTTTCTTATTGTAAGAGAGAAAAATAATGATGAGACTATTGCATTATTATTTTTTACTTAAATCCAATTGAATTCCTTCTTGTTAAAATTGTTGCACGAATTCTCATTTATATTCCACATGTGTTCATAAATATATGTACATTTATGTGTATTTGATTGTAATGTTGTTGTAAACAGACACAAATTTATATATTCACACAGGAGTACAAAGATGAATCACATTTACCATGAAACACGAGTTTCCACTTGGCATATTTCAATAATTGAAATAATAATAATTATTATTTTTAATATTGATTTTGTCATTGTTTTCATTATTCTGAATTTTACATTTCTGAATGACCGATTGGTAGTTCAATAGATCCCCATGGATAAATACTTTGATGTTTATTAATTTGAAATATTACAAAACAAACGACAATAATTTATGTCATATTAAAATTGAATATTAACAATTTAAATGATAATTTGTCAAATGATAAATTACGTGAATTTTCTCATCTGCTAAAAAGCATAAACTAAATGATGTTAATGGAAATAATTTCATTGTTGAATTGAAAATTTTGTGAAATACTCATGGGAAATTAAAATATTTTATGATTTAATATGCGAAATAATATTTTGCTTACGAATTTTATAAATATAAAATAAAACATAACGAATTGGGGTTGTGATTAAAAATATTATGGTGAATTGAGTCGATAACACGATGATTTATAATCAGAACACAATTTGATTTTAAATCGAATAATTATCATTCACTTTTATGTTACTTTTTTTATGTTAAAAAATTATATATGAGACGAAATAAGAATTTTAATCTTGAAACTTTTTTGTATCAAATTGCAGTACAAGAGTGTGTATATACCTGTATTTGCATGAAGTTATATATGAATCTATGCATGTTTAAATGTGAAGTCATGATAAGGGTTGCAGAAAGTTTTTTAAAATGAACGTACAGGTAAAATATAAAATTGAAAATATATGAGAAACTATGAAAAAAACAAAAATACAATAATACTAACTTGAAAGATATAAACGAAAGAAAAGAGAAAATAGAAGAAAAGTACGAAAACAAAGTAACAGCATACAAAAAATAACTCTTCCATTCCACCAAAATTACTTTTCTGCCGTAAATATTGTTTTATCCATCTGTACAAAATAATTATCGATATCAATACAAAGAGAACGAATGAAATACCAAATAATCACTCCCAAATATTTAATAGAGGGCACGATCCCACATTAATATTCTCCAACAATATAAAAAGTTTTCTCATAAAATAAAAACAATATCCATCCTCGAAAAATTCCGACATAAATTTACCAATAATTAAAAAAATCAACCAAAACAACAAAAATAAATTTCTTCTTTCAATCATAAACTCTTCCACAAAATTAACATGAAGTCTTTAAAATCCAATAATTATTTATCAACACAACGTCCATCACAAAAAAAAAACCTTCAATCAAAAATCCCATCGAATAAATAATTAAATTCTCCAATACATATTCATAAACACATACACACACTCTCTTTTATTTTCCAAGCACAATCTACAGCAGGGAGGAAATGTCCGTTGTAGAAGCATAGGAAAAAAAAACTTCCACCAAATATATATAACCCCTCATAACACAGCAAATTTCATATATAGGAAAATTTATTTTCAATGTTCCTCAATGAAAAAAAAAAATGTATATATAATAGTAGCAGTTGATTCACAACACGGCATAGAAGTTTATACGAGTTGAGAGCCCATAGAAGCATCAGAAACTCAAGTCTCGTTGGCATGTTTCACGTTATGGAGGAGTAACATGACGAATTTCATATTTTTGCGATAAAACCGAAGCCGACGGTGCGCGGAATTGAGCTGGAAGTTGAATATTTGCGGGTGCGACGTTGCCCAAATATGCACACACAAAAATATATTCACATGTACATATATATAAATATATATAAGTACACATAATCGAGGAGATATATATATGACTAAAAGTACGTTTTATAAAATATAATAATACACCAAAGGAGTAGAGGTGCCACTGGCTGTCAGTAGCTCAAATGTTCATTTTTCATTCATTTTTCATTCATATTTTAGAATTGAAATTCGTCGCATTTGTGAATGTGTTTATACTTTTTCTTTTTCGGTTGTATTCAAGTGCGTGTTAGTAAACCGCTCTGTCGAATCAAACTCTAATGTGTTCAATCCCTCGTGAGTAGTTTTGTTTTGTGAATAGCGAGAGAATCTTGTGAATACGAATTTAGAAAGAAATAAAATTCTCACTTTGTTACTTTTTTTATAAATATAAATTTGAATCGAATATGTTAGACATAAGTGAATTTTGTTGAGTGGTACAGTTGTGAGGTTGGAGAAATTGTTGGACTAGTTTTTCTTTCGTTTGAATTATCAATTAGTTGTGAGATAATTTAAAATGAGAATTGCTGCGGTGGTTTTATTAAAGAAATTATGTAACATATAAATGTTTGAGTAAAAAAATGAGTGGGATAAATAGGCAGAGAGAAAATTATATTGATGATAATTTTATTTTCAAATTTAAATGAGAAAGTTTTGTTTTTTTAATTCCATTTGATGAATAGTAAGCAGTTAAATTGTCAAAACGAGATGCACGAGTTCAGATTAATTTATTTTTAATCCATCTGAACGATAAAATTTGTGTTTTTATTTTCTTCTCTTTCAAATATTTCATTTCCAAAAACCGGTTTTAGGAATTTTATATTTGACGAATTGTGTCATCAATCTACCGCTTGTAAATCACTGAAGTATGATGACATGACAGACGATAATATTCTGCATTTTGCAACTACAATGTCCTGAGTGCACATTTTTATTTGATTATTTGAGAAAGTTTTCATTCACCTGCATCGAATTCTTCAATTTATTGATTTATTCATTCATTCACTGTATCACTCAAACTCAATGACATAAAATTAAAAATCGAAACACATTTCTACCATATTTAATCTGTTTTTTTTTTAAATAAATAAATCCCTTTACATAATTAGATCATTTCCTTCACCATCGAATCAATCTACCACTAAACAAAAGAATAAATGGGAGAAGATGAGACAAAGTTCAGCCTTCACAAAAAAATAAAACTTCTAACGTTTGGGACCAACGTAAAATCAAGAGAGGTAATAAATGAAAAATTGGAAAAATTCGTAACATCAAGAGGTCACAAGAACAGACTGCACTGTATAAAATTAGTTCCCTCTGGTCTAAAACAAAAAAAAAAGCCACAACCCCTGTAAATTCTTCCTAATCACAAATGAAGAAACATAACCCACCTATCAATCCACATCCTCCAACAAAATTTAACTTTACATTATAATCCCACCACCAACCAAAAAAAATACCCATAAATACCAACATTCTAATCCTCTCAATATCCCTCCATTCATTCCACCGTCGACACACAAAAAAAAAACAAACACAAAGAAGAACGAATATAAAATCACATATACTTGAAAAAAAAAAGAAAGAAAAAATTTTCCAGTCTCTACTATACTATATTAAAAATAAAAACAAAAAGTTGTATTACTGCCGATCTTTCACATAACTCACTACTCTTTTGTATTCTCTCGCACTCTCCCGCTCTCTCTCACACACACACACATAAATATATATATATATATATATATATATAAACATCAATTCCCTCTCTATCTGTTATGTTCGATCGCGCGGATATACTCGATGAAAATTTAGCTCATATTACATATTTTACGATATTGCCAGTGGAGGAATAGAAAGATGGTACGGGAAAAGAATATATGGGAAGAGATCGAACTATCGGTTGCCGATATATATTGAGAGAAAGCCCTGATAGGCTTCAATATATACATAAAAATATAGATCCATACATACATGAATACATCTCTACATAAATTTACAAAAAATAAAAGAAATTATTCATATATAGAGCACCAATACGATATGTAAAGATCAGAGAATAACAAATAAAGTGATATAGAATCAAATATAAATTCTTATAAAATGAACTTCAACCTTAGCGTGAATAGAAAAGGGAAAAATTTTCTATATTCATTTTTTTCTTTCTTTTGTTCCTTTCTTTATATTTTTTCTTTCATTTCTCATTACAATTTATAACCGATAAAAAAAGAAGTCAAACAACGACTTATTAAATTCTCAACTGTAGGCTCTTTTGATATTGGCGATACGAGAGGAAATTTTTTTCATCTTCTCAGGATTATCATTAACGATTTACTCAAGCCCTTATCTTGTTCTCCCCTATTTTTCTTTCTCTATCTCTCTCTCTCTCTCGCTCTTAATTCTTCTTTTTTTTTCTTCTTTATCTCTTTTACTACCAATGTCGAAATCTCGTCAAAGTATATGTAATCATCTCATGTATAAACCTTTACCACTTTATTTCTTAACAAACTTTAGTGCTATCCGTGTTCTCTACCGACCCAAATCTCAGATTGTCTGCACGATTTTTCTTTGAATATTTATCCCCACGCGGTAATTTTTTTTTTTTTCTTTCTTCCTTGCGTTATTCATCAATGTGATTTTTTTTTCTCCTTTCTTTATCACGTATATTTTTTTCTACATCTAACTTATTCACAAAACTTTGTTCATTTTTTTCTTTCTCATTCAAAGAGTTCGAAGAGTTTGCAAAGATTCACGCTTGCATATTTTCTGCAGATACAATATCGATATTATTTTTTTTTATTTTTCTCTCACATCATCCAATTTCGAAGTTTTGTAGAGAGAGTATCGCAAATTTTATGGTATCAGAATCTCATTTTTCTCTGAAGTTGATTTGATATAGGGGAATGAACAAATAAATGAAATGAAATGAAATGAAAAAAGAGAAGTTAAAAAAAGCATTAAATGTAGACTTTTTTGTTGTATTTTGTTACTGTTAGTCATGAATAATTTTTTGCGTAACATAAATAATGTTTAGACGCATTTATTATTCATTTATGTGTATACAAAATGAGGAAATTGTTTATCAAAATTAAATGAAAAATTGTAAATAGAAAATTGAAGAATAATTATTTTTTTCTAAAGTGAATAATGTGAAGGAAAATGAAGAAAATAAACAATTCGACTTTTTATAACTTTCAATTATCAATCATTTTGTATGCAACATTATCATTAACTATGCAAAGATTCTTTTGTTATATATAAAAACGTTGAATTTATTTATGAAAATTTAATGAGGATATGAATACAGTGAAATTGAGCGAATAATTTCACTCTTATTACTGAACATTTTAGAGGTAGAGATTGAAATAAATCGCCAAGTTTCACATTTCAAGTTAACGAAGAACAAATCGAAAGAATGACATTCTGACATTTGAATAAATGTCATCCGGATTGATACTACAAAAAAAAAGATCACTTTTAAATCATGTTTTCACAAATAATTTGTACAACGAAAACCTCTAAACAAATCATTGGCATTGGTAAAAATTTTAAACAGATTAATATTGTGATATTTTTAGCTTTCACAAATCGTACGAATCCAAAATCCATTTTGAATTCAACTGAAATTCAATCTGACTGGATAGGAAATAAAAGAATAGATAAAATTAAATTTTCCATAAACTTTCATTTCGTTTATTGGAAATTGAAATGAAAAAAAAAAAAAAAAAACCTTCATATCAATAGAGAATTATTCGTATTAAATCTTATAAATTTAAAAGAAATATAATTCAAACACTTCAACTATAATAAAAAACATTTCCGTTCCAACCCATAAATCGTAAATTTAATTCAAGCCTGAAAATATTGCTCGCTCAACAATAAATATTAACTTCCAATACAAATTACAAAGTATCATTTCTATTCTTCGAAATACGAAATAAAAATTACACATCAAGAACAAATTCTTGAATATAAATCAACACATAAAAGGAAAAATACCACAAAAAAATCCACATTTCCATACATACATATTTACAGATATTCTAATAACACAGCAGACATTCCCATTCAATTCGTCACAAATTTTACCATCCAACATAAATATCATCTCATATCAAATCCCCCAAACGATCAAAATCCAGTTCAACATTTGCCAAAATTGAAGAAACATTTTCCATTAAAAAAATGAAAATTCCAATTCCTGTCACTGTTTTTCATCATAAAAATTCTAATAATTCTTTATTTCAAATTTTATCACCAAACCAGACCCATAATTCCGTCAATCAAAAATTAAAATATCTTTTCAAACAATCCAAGAAATAATTCAACTGATTACAATAAATGATAAAATTTAGACTAAACAAATCTTAATAAAGAATAATTATAATAAAGAAATTCTTTTTGTATTTTCATTGATAAATCTTGATGATTCAATACCTTCCGAGGTTCTGGTGCATAGATGCCAGGTAGAGGCGCTAACAGATGAAGACCCGCCGGACTGGGAAGTCCAGTAGCAGGATGTGCCGGCGGTATTGGCAGAGGTACGAGCTTCAAGCTCCATGGTAGATACCAAGGCGCTGTATGATGCATCCTGTTTTTTTTCTCTCCACTATATTTATATATTTGTGTATATATATCAAACAAGATGGCGATAAATTATTTTCCCAACGCCGGTCAGCAATATATATCGCGCCGAGAAAATCTTTCGCAGCGTTAACAAATGTTTTCTATTTCCCTGATTTATTTTTATTTTAAATTAGTTTCGTCACTTTGTATATATCTTTTGTGTTTCCTTTTCTTTCTTTTACTTCTTTTATACTTCGCCTTCTTATATTTTCTCACATGCGTCAACGTTAGGATTAAATAATCTGATATTCAAACACCCGGAACTTGTCAGTTTAATTGCGAAAATTGCACAATGCCAACAACAGCAAATTGAAGAGGCGAAAAAAATGCGTCATAAATTGGAAATAATTTTCCCAGAATTTTTTTTTCCTCTGATTTTTTTCTTCTTTCACAAATGAAAAAATTTCCACTCACAATATTTTATTTCAATGAATTATTTATTTGATATTTATGTTGATAAGATTTTAAACTTACACTGAATCAACAGTTTAGATATTTTTATTTTTCACAACCTTTTTTTACTTTGATTTTTCCTTCTTTATTTTAAGTTCGGTCAATTTTTTTTCTTCATAAATTACTATGAGATAAACCGAACAATCAGGGACAGCCTCAACAGTCTCCTTTGCAATTTCTTTATATTCCTCAGTAGAATTTAATAAAAATTCTGTCCTTCGAGAAAAAAAAAATTTATAAAAAAACACAACGATGGAGAAAAAAAACGTGACTACCTCGAGTGACAAATCTCGATTGAATAAAACTGAAATCCGTCACGCGATCGAACTATAAAACACCTCATACACATCATGTTCAAATGAGAAAATGTTTATTTTTTTTTTATCTTTACTTTTATTTCTATTTTATCATACACATATGAACGTGTATTTATATTACGAATTCATAAATAAAACATCGATTTGAAATAAAATTGAAAAAGAAAAAAAAATATTAAACACTCTTTAAACACCGCGGAAAAATATATTTTTCCAATTTATTTTTAAATTATTGGCAATTGAAATGTATTTTTTGCTGGCAAATATGTAAATATTATTTGAATGTATTACCGACGACGACGTGTGGCCGCAACGAGCGCGCCGCGACGACTGAGCGTCGATCGAACGACAACGCGCGAGCACATGGCGACCAAGAAGAGAGAGAGACCAAACTCGTTACCTACACCCTCTCCTCACCAACAATCTTCTTCGTGCTACTTGTATATAACATATACACATTTAACCATTGTCTGCTTGAAAATTCCCGCGTCGCTTGCGCCGCTTCCAAATACCCTTCGCGCACATTTTTATCTCAACTCAGCAATGCCAAATTTGTGGTTAGTAAGCGAAATTTCACCGGAAATTCTCACAATAATATGAAGAATGTTTTTACTGCAATAGAATTCGACCGAGATTCGATAACTAATTTATTTGTTAGTTATATTTCTTTCAAGATATTTTATTCCTTTTGTTTATTACATTACATTATATTATATATTATTGTATTATATTATATTATATAAATTAAGTTTATTCAAGTCGACAAAATGTTCTTAATAATTGTTCAAATATTTCAAATCCACTCAAGAAATTTCTCAATCCCAAAAATCAATTGTTCATTCAACAAAACAACAAATAAACATCACGAATAAAAATTGCAATACCATTTTTTTATATTATTCAACCTACTATCACAAAAGGCTGTTTCGACATTTATTCACTCAAACTTCACTTCTCCATCTGCCAGAATTTTTTCAATCCAGCCATTCTCTTTTCAAAATCCACAACATAAATGTCCCCTAAACGTCATTTCAAAATATTCCATCCCCAAAATATAGATCACAATTCTCCAATAAACTTCATCTAAAAATTCAATTCAGCGACAAAATAAAACAAAAAAATGAAAAAAATTTCAATTAGAAAAAAAAACAATTTCCCTCACAATTGTGAAACACCTCTGATGCATCCAACAGAATCTCACAATTGTTCATCCGCTTTCACATTATTATTGAAATTTATTTCATCATGAAAAAAAAACCAACAAAATATATAAAATAAAACCAAAAAAAAAAAAATTCACTTCACCAATCGCCCCAATTCAACCGATCATAATTCCACCAGCATATAAAATCTCCCCAGTGAGAATAAATTGTTTTCAATTTTTCACAACTGCACAAATATTCCATCATCCCACATTCATTCACACATCCAAACATAAATAGACCACCCACACATCCACATAACAATTGTCTACAATATCTTCTTGATATTACACGACCAGAGAAGACTGAGAGTATTTTTTTTATTCCGTCCAGTCGCACTTTCTCACATTATTTTATTAGATAGCAGCTCAAAGTGGTGACACTTATACGTCAGATATTTTCCCTCTCCATATATACATATATATATATATATAAATAAAAATGAAGAAGATGAGCATAGGAGAAGTGAAGAAAAAAAAATCGAGAGATTATATGAGGAATGAGACATGAAAGTGAAGAGAAAGAAGCGAAGTGTGCACAGTGGCAATCTAAATTGCTCGAAGGATTTACCAGATTTTTCCCTTTCATATACTTTTCCATTCGTGGCAAGATTGACGATCACTATGAGACAGAAAAAGATAGATAAAGATAGAAAAACGCTCCCCCTTCACCTTTCCTTAATCCTATACTACGAGCTAGTGGATTGTAGCAGTAGTAGTGACTTTATACCGAGAATCGAGCGATCGCGTGACGTGGAAACAAAATGTGATGCTTCCAACCGACCATTCACACAGACTAAAAAAATTACTAATAATATAGTGCATATATATATATGAATTTATTTATTTAATTGTGAGATTCGGGACAAGATCAAGTTCTTCAGAATTGTCATTCATCCCTTGCGTAATTGAAATGAAAAAAAATCGCATAGATTTCGAAAAGAATTAAACCAAAATTAATAAAAATTTGTATTCTCACATTGGAAATGATTTTGATAGAGTTCTTGTGTTTGCAATAATATATAAATGTTAGAAGAGAGTATTGAATTGATTTGAGATTTGTGAATGTATATTTTCAATTCTATATTTGAATTCATGGATAGCGATAAAATAAGTTGGAAAGTAGAGTTCATGAATTATTATTGGTGAGTGAGTGAATATTACGTCAGTGAGAATGTTGAATTGTTGGAGAAAATATGGATTCTGTTGAATTTTTTACAATGTTTGATAGATGCGCATGTTTATTTGTCGATATCGATTTATAATATTAAATTTGTGAAAAGATTGGTAAAAAAAAATGCATTTGAAATCATTTGAATTCTGTTAGATTTAAAATTTTAAGAAAAATGACAATGTTTCAAGCACACGGTTACTTTAGCGATTGTTAAAATAGCTCTAAAATATCATATTGTACGAATTAAAATGAGTTTTTAGTTCGTGCGAGAACAAAAGCGATTGTGATTCTTTCCTAACAAGAATCATGTTAACCAGACATTTATTTTCCAAGTTACGATTGATGCCGAACGAAAAAATATACCAACACAATTTCACCAACAGTGAAAGTTTAACAAATTCAACTTATAATCCAAATGTCATCTCTATATTTTTTCCAATCTTTCTAGGATTAAGACAATAATCCAGCTGGATATTCCATAGAAAGAGTTAAATAACAAATAAAGCAAAATAAATATTTCCAAATAGAATATCTAAATCCAATTCAATAACTGAAAGAAAACAAAAAAGAAATTACAGAATTAAATTCAAAGTCGTCTGTCCATTCCTTACATAATTCAAATAATGACCAATCGAAACAACAACACACCGAAACCTCTTTTTCAATCACTTCACACTTAAAACTTAATTTATTATCACAAATTAGAATCGAAACACCAAAATAAAATGTAAAAAATAATTTAACAGTTAATAAACTCTGTATGTGCCAAGGATATAATGAAGACAATAGACAAACGACACACAAGTGAATAAAACAAAATAAAATGAAGAAATATTACAAATGTGTTTATACGAGCATTAAGTCTTTTGGCATCGAAAAACCATAAATAAATGTCAAACACATGAACAGACACACACAACAGACAAAGCCTGTGATTTCGTCTCACCTTTAACATCTTTCCTAACTCTCATGTCTACTTATACGACAAAATTAGAATGGATAGAAAACAAAATAACACAATAATGGAGGAAAAAAAAAAAAAATAAAAGTAGAAAAATGTGAATTGAGATGGAGTGAAATTAATCCTCGTCTAGAATCCCAAATTGAATATTCACAGTGGCGCCCATTTTATTTGGCATCATCGTACTAACAATTAACGCCGACTAATCTCGCTCTGTTAACTTCTATTTCTCTTCTCTGTCATCAACATAAACAAGTTTGAACTCACAAAATCGTCTCAAGATATGTTGATTATTCTCAAAAACTCTGACAATTCAATTAAATTTCCAGACTAAATGTCAATGAACTACAAATAAATTAAATATTGACAACTTATCATTGAAATATAATAAAAAATATTCATTGCCATTGATGGAATTGTGAATATTGATTTCAATATAAAAAAAGATTTAGTTTATGGTTAATATTCGAAGTAAATTAATTTGTGAATTTAGAAATAATTTAGTGGATGGTAAATCTAAAATATAATTGTGAATTGGGCACGGTAAATTTTGGGCGCTGGATAGAAGCGACAACGACGAAAACGAGAAAGATGTGTTGTCGGCGTGTCGCTTTGACTGTCTCATTGGTCTTAGATTATTCGTATGAAGACGAGTTGAGATGGGTGCAGCTGTCGACGGCACATCACACAACACAAAGCAAAAACTATTTGGATTATATATCTAATTCGATTCTAAGTCTGGTAATTATTTACAGTTACTGAGAGCATGGTGGCCCGAATTAAAAATAAAATTTAGATACAATATGAAAATAATAATTACACAAAACAGGTCATGACATATTTGTTTCTTATTTATATGTAATTGCATTTTTTGCACATTAAATAATATTGAAATTAAATATTTAAATACCAAAAAGTGAGAAATGAAAGAAAAAAAAAGTCAACACCCTCTTTATTATTTCAATGATAAAAAATAAATTCAATAAATAAATTTTGTCAAATAATTCATAAGTTTTTCAAGTGAACAATTTTTTTTTCCTTTCATAACCAATAAAAATTCAATTTAACAAAGTACGTTATATAAATATTTGCATTCTCTTGTCAACACTTCATCAAACAAGTTTAATATATGATGGAAAATTATAAAATTTATATTTCACAAATATTTGATGAAATAAAATGTCCTGAGAAACTTAATTATTTCAATCAATTTTAAAGACCTGTCCACCCCTTAACAATATTTATTCAAACAAAAAGTAAAATAAAAATACCAATGCCAGTAGTTGTTTGCACTTTGCATTAGTGTACACATAAATACACATACACTCACATAAAATTTTATATATATAGAGCCAAATTATACCCAGCGGCAATGTGAGATGACGCGATAAATTCTCTTGCGAGACGTCGTAGTGTACAAATAAGAAACAGGAATTAAAGTATTACTGCTAAACAATTTTTTTCATTCTATTTCTTCATTTTTATTATCATTATTTCTCCTTTTTTTTCTTCCCTCTCGCTCGCCTACATAACCTATAAACGTTATAAAGTGCGGTGCAGCCGTACACGATCACTCGATGTTACAGAATGAAAGTCACTGAAGATAGAAAGAAAAAAAAACGGATTCTATGACCTTTAACGTCATCCTTGCGGAATTGCATCACGACTTGGTTTGCTGCTCATCGAAACAGTCGATTGAAGAGAAATGAATAAAAGGAAAAAAAGTTTACAATGTAACCGGCGCACCCTGACATATAAACAATTTAAATAAACTCCCAAACAAGTTTTTGATATATTCAATAAAACATCAATCAAATATATCAACAAGTTATTTTATTTATTGAAAATAATAATTGAAAGATCAAATATTAATTTTTTCCCATCACTCCTCAACAAAACCTGAATTACAATTATATAATTCCACAAATTATTTAATCTACATGAACAAAGAATGTCTGTTTGTTAAATAGTTTTTATGCACTAAATAATTCAATTTCATTTCTCAATCTGCCTGTGACAATTAAATTTAATTAAAAAAATAAAACTACATCCCCTCCCTTTTCATTTCTTTCTCTCTGGCTTCTTTTTCCTACCTCACTTTCTTTTGTTACCTTTCTTTTTTTCTCTCACTTTGCATTGCTTGACGTGAAAAATCTCACCATTTCGCATTCATGTCCTTTTTCTTTACACACATTCTCTTTCTAGAGATGTTTTTTCTTTTTTTTTTTTCTGTATTCTGTCCAACCGTCACAAGCATAAATAATGAAAGGAAGCTCATATGCAGAGGAAAATGCACAAAATTGTGTGGCACACATTTTTTAGACATGAGCTCAGCCATGAGAAATATAAAGACAAGAAAAAATGAAAGTTAGCAGAAGAGCAAATAACACACACACACACACGAATATATATTTATTTATATATTTTTGTCATATAGCGCATCCACACACATTGTAAGATAATTATATTTATTTTTTTAGAACGAAGAAAAAAAAAAATAGGTGTTAGAACTAAACCAAAAATTCTAAACAAAGTAAAGGCGATTTTACTGCGATAAATGACACCACAAAAATCATAAATATTTTGTGTTCATTCTTGTATGTGGTATATAATGCAGGTAAAGAAAAGGCTGCAACCAACACTGCATAAATGTAACTGTATATAAAGATTTAACCAACTCTATGCGCAAGCTGCGTTGAAATATAACGGTTACTAAGCTCTATATGGAAAACTTGTAGCAGAAGCTTATGCTTACAGTCATTTCAGCTTCTCCACCATCATTTCACCTAGCAATTTAAATATAGTTTCATATCCGACTTTTATCATCCAACATTCATTATTTTCGTATTATTTATTTACTTTTAATGACCTAATAAAAAATTGATTGACAATTGTTGAAGAATTTTTTAAATTAGTTTAACTAATTAATTTGTTTCTTTGTCAGTTGCGAAGTTGAAATTGAATTTTTGATGGGAAAATTATTAATTTAGTTGATGTTTAAATCAGCGACACAAATTAACAGATAATTTAGTGAAATTATTAACAAAAATTGTAGATCTCATTTGTTTTCGATAAAAATTGTATTTTTTTATTGTGAATATGGAAAATTATTGCACTAGATATGATGACAAAGTGTTATTTCTGTTTGTGAGTTGATAAATGTTATTGTATATCATGTCGTTATTCTTCAGGTCATTTATTTCATTTATGGAAAATATGGAGAAAATGTTTTTTATTTATTCATTCTATCTAGACGTGGTGATGCATCTGATTTATATATGAGAGTGTGAAATACTTTATAATGTGGTAATAAATGTGAGTACATAACGTGTGTATGCATTATTTTGATCTTCCGATTATCTAATGAGGCGTCAATTATTGAAATTGTTAAACAAAAGAATAAATACTCATTCGATCAATAAAAATAAATACATATTTTATATTGATTTGATAGATTATGAAATATTTATTTGAATTATTTAATCCAACAACTAACCTAAATTCAATATAATTTAAAAATCTTTCTACTAAAAATGAATTCAATCACAAAATTCTGTGAGATAAATTTTCAAGGACATAAATCCTAAATCAAAATCATCAAATAATTATTCCTTTTCACACATTAATCTTCAATCATTAAAAATCACATCTGTATAAATTTCCAAATGAAAAAATAATCCAATAATAATTTCATAGAAACAATTGAATAATAATTTAGTGCCATTTCAAAATTCCAAACTGTAAAATGAATGATAATTTTCATAGTGAGAATAACTATCTAAAATTTTCAGATCAAACTGGACCGAATAAAAAAAAGGGAGAAAATTGACAAAAAAAAAAATCATGGCAAAATGACAAAAATTTTCCGCAGTGTAGCAAAACTAGCCAAGACCTTGCATATGGCTGCTCATGTATATTATCAAGAACGTATATAAGTAACGTAAAGATATATTTCATCCAAGTGAAAGCCATGGATATGTGCATACATGCAAGTTGAAATGTATCAACATTCACATACATATATATATCCCAGTGGAATTTACGTCACACAGTGATACGAGATGATCCCCCGTGGCTTTGATTTGGCACACACACATTATTCTATTCCTTCACCACCCATTTCATGCAAGTCGACTTGCACATTTGAGCTCTATGATAAATAAAAAATGACGAGTTTAAAATTATTCAACTCCATCAAAAATTCCATTTCACACTCAAATAAAATTTCATCAAATTTGTTTTATATCATTGCCATTACTAACTCATTTTTAACTAAAATAATTTTGGTTTAATCAAATTTATTTCTGACTTCATTCATTTTTTTCATTTCACTATTATTTATAAATCAGTCTTTAAATGAGAACATCAATATTTCAATATTATTATTCTTAACTGTTTCACTTTAATGAATATTCAAACAACAATAAAAATAAGAATTATGATTGTTGCATTCAATTATTTATACAAATATTTATAATAAACAATTATGGCATAAAAAATTTGTTTCTTGGGAAAAAAATGATTTGTTAAAAATAAAATACATAAAAGAAAAGAGTTGAAACATAAAATCAAAAAGCCATCCATAGTTGAGTTATTATTATTAATTAATTAACAGTAGTATAAATTTTATTACTTTGTCAACGAGGAAATGGTTCGCTTCAACAGATTAGAAAAGTATATTTGTAAGTTTATATCTATTTCCTAATATCAATGTGATACTTGTTAATTATCAACAATAAATTCTCATAACAACAGTGTATTTTTGTTTAATATTTAATAAATAATATTTATGACAAAACCACTGTATTTTCAGTCTCATAACGTTGTTATTAATGGCGCTTTATAAAACGTTTGGCATTTCGGTGTTGTCCTACATACTTTTTGTCAGAATAAAGAGTCATTTGTTAACTGTTCTACAAATAAATCCTCATTAGCTCATATCCAACTATACAGATAGATATTATCTACATAAATAAATTATTTACACAATAAATCATCTCAATATGATTTATGCAATTTGATTTATTCAAAAATTATTAATTCATATCAATGTCAAAAATAATTATTTCCATTATTTTATTATAAATAATATAAATTTCATCCGACATGAGACAATTTTTGTTTATTCTTCATAACCTAATAAAAAATAAAATCATCAACTCAGACAAATATTAAGAAAAGAAAAAAATAACAAAATCCTTTTTCATTCAACCAAAATGATTTTAGCAAATGTGATTTTACCTTTCCCTTCTCAAACTCACGCGCTTATGTAAATGAACATCAATGAAGAAGCGTGTGGTGCCGGTCTGTGCACGTTACCAACAACACTGAAGCACAGATGGATAAAATATAACTTATAGTACTAAAACCTCTAGATATATCTTGCATACTCACAATACCTTACCAACTTCAATTTACTACAACATCCTTTCGCAACCCTTTCTTTCCAACCCTTCCAAGACTCGACACAGGGGAGGCATCGCCAGCAGCTTAAAGCGTGCCGCGGAGGCAATTCGGTATCTTTTACCGCAATGCAGAACATTGAATTTTACCGAGTCCGCACACGAGGTTTTATACATAAATGTGATAACATACGTCAACGTTTTAAAAGTAAAACAACGATGTTGATGTGATGTAAAAGTGTGAGGTAGGTTCAGAAGGGAGATCAAGGTCTTTTCTCATGCCTTCTCATTCATTTTTTCTTATTTTATTTTTTCGCTTCAAGTGAATGAAGATAGAAAAAAAATTTTAAAGAGATTATTCTTCGTTTTTTTTTTTCATCTCGTCTCGGCTTTAACTGGCACTGGATTTATTGTCTGTCAACAACTGTGTTGGTATGTACGCAGTTAGGTAGTTTATGTGTATGTATGTAAATAGAAGAGGGAGTGGAATTTATTTTTATCATCGACCAAGTCAATAATATACACTACTGCTTGTATGACAGTAAAGATTAATTTTTAATTGTATCACAACAAGATAAATTGGAATTATTTTTGGATTGTATTGATAAGTTTACGAGTTACCAGACTTTTCCTCTCTTTTTTGTTTATTCTTTCTTCCTTTTCTTTTCATCACTTGACGTATTTTATGAGTATTTATTCTTTTTCTACTTCTTTTCAATCGTTTTTTTTACGTATGAACTTTGAAATTGGACGAATAAATTTCGAGGTCAGTATTTTACAATGGTTAAATGAGACAATTGATTTTCACTTGTCGCATATTTTTAAACTCTCAAGTCTTTAACCTTTAGAAATATCATGAGGGCGAAGGTGTCAGACTCTTGACATTGCTGAATTAAATTTATCTTTTTTACAAATTCGATTGTTATTTCTATGACGTAAATTTTTTACTGATGCAATTATTTTTCTTCACAATTATTCGAAAATTAATCAATCAAACTGACTTGTCCCTTTCACTATAAAATCACCTGATTTTTCAAATCCACCACTGTCCCTTCAATTCAAACCAAAACTACCCTTGCAACATTTCTAAAATATTTCTCTTCACTTGACTGTCTCAACTCCACAACAAATTATCACCTTCGCCACAAAAACAAAAAACTTTTCCACCACAATTTTCCACAAATCAATTAACACAAAAATCCAAATCATTCACAATATAAAAAAAATAAAAAATCCCCTCTCAACCTCCAGAAAATAAAATACCATGAAAAAATTTCTCTCAATCCCAAAAAAACAAATTGTTCGCAAATTTATCAATACAAAAATCTTATTACCAAATATGATTATTCAAAAATACAAAAATTCAAATATAAATAAAATAAAATAATTCACAATCATAACTTAATATCCCATGCAAACATTTATAAAGAGACAGAAACAAACGTACCCTATACATATTCATATTGAAAAGTTACATGCAATGAAAAGAGCAATTTCATGTATAGACAAACACATACACGTGTATGAGTAGTATTTAATGGAAGATGACGTAGTAAAATGCATTTAAACGAAGATGAGTTTCACGGAAGTCAAATTACCCTCAACACACAAGCTCGCATATTATCTATGTCTATATATCAACATATATATATACGATGCAAGAGGAGCTATAGAGATGTGTATAATAGAGAAACGAGAGCAAGAGAGCAGGTGGATCGAATCGATCGCGACGATGCGTGCATCGTCTGTGAATGCAGACTCATCCACATCCACAAGTTTATACAGTTTGTGCACTTTGAATACTTATTTTTATCAAGGTGTACACTCTAAGCGCAATTATGTGGTGAAGAAGGTGACAGGGGCAGGATAAGTTGAAATGGATTGAATACCAACACACATCTGTTTATATATAAATATAATATAAGATATTATATATATTTGTTATATATTATATAGGAAAAGCTCTTCCTCCAACATTGCGTTCACGTCCAGTGGTGTAACACGGTTTCAGAGTCGTCAAGTCGTCGTTGCAATTGGCAACTAAGACAAATGCGGCGGGACGGAAATTGGCCGTGGCAGCCGACATGAAATCCAACTCGTGAACTGGGAGTTTCAAGCATTAGAGTTGAGTATAAAGGGCGAGGAGAGAAGAAGAAGAAAAAAAAAGCTTTGGAAAATGTCAGTGAATTTGTGGAAGAGTGAAAAATAATGTTGTTCTTCATTCATTTATTTATTTATATATGTGTCTATTTATTTATTCATTTATTTTTGACGAATGTTTTTCTATTGTCATTGAATAATTCACTAATCAATCAAAATGTATTTTCCACCTGTGAAAAGTTTAAAAAATAAGAATAAAAAATGTTCTATCAATCTGATTGTTAAAAAATCATCTTTGCAATATCAAAAATAATTTATCTATAATCAAAATTTTATTTACATCATAATTTTCATAATATTCTACATCTTTTTTGGTCTTCAAATTAAATTATTCAATGAACAAATTGTAAATCGATAAGAACAGAATGGAAAAAAAGAAGTAGAAAGAAGAAAATGCATTTACCAATAAGCAAACTCTATTTCATAAAAAATAAATCATCACCTTTTGTGTCTACTAATTGTGAGAATGTATGTAATCACGTATATAAATTCACAAAGATACCAATCACAAACTGTACGAGCATATTGGTTAGAATTAAACATCATAGAATTGTATGCCAAGTAAACCGCATGGTCGCAAACGCAGAGTTATTCGCATCTGGGTGTCCTTCCCTCTTCACATTTCCCACCCGACGTCGAGAGTTGAAATGTCTCCCGACTTTATATATATTCATAGAACGAAAGCGAGTTGAGCAAGTGTGATATGTATATATATATATTAAACGTACAAAGCAACGAAGAAGGATGCAGAGAGCAAAAGCGAGGTATTGGCAATGGCATGCAGCACAAACTCACTCCAACGGTACCACGTTAGGAAAATTTGAAAACGCAGCAGGGGATGAATATGACTGCAGCATTCAGTTTATCATTCGGTGTGTGGGAGCAATAGTGAAAGTGGAATTCATAGATATAGTAAAAAGAGAACGATGTGAAGTAAAAGACGGCAATGTCTTTTAGTAAATAGAGAGAAATTACATAAGAAGAAGATGAAGAGTTTGAAAGTTAACAGTCTGGAATTCTTCATCTTCTTTAAATATATAAAAGAAAAATATTTGGATAAAATAATATTTCAGTTAAATTTTTTTTTCTAATAATTGAAATATTTTTTTTACTAGTTTTCTATTATTCTACTTCTTCTTTTTTTCCTTTTTACTTGTGTTATTTTGTATTTTTTTTTAGGGACAAATGACGTTGAGAGACAATTATGACAATGATGAAGTTCATATGGTTTTTCGTGTGATGATTTTTTTTAAAAGAATGAAAGAAAAAAATGGAATAACACCAAATGGTTAAATTTACGATGGGGCAAATGACTTTGTGTCATTGATGGAAATTTTTGATGGGAAATATATTGCGTAGAATTTGTGAAAAGACTGAGTATTTTGGCATCTTATTGCTGTTTTAGTATTTATACTGATTACGTGATGGTTCACAAATTGCTTTGCACATGACTGGAATAATATTTTGTAAATGATAATGAATGAAAAATTATTTGATAATTTTGGAACGATGAAAAACGAGTTGGAATTATTGCAATAACGTAGCTGAAGGTTTTTAACGTATTTTTCTATTTTTATTTACTGTAATTGAGTTTGCATTTGATAAATTTTGATGTTGGGAATGTTGAAAAAATTGTCATTTGATAAAATTTATAAATTAATAACGTGAAATTAAGGTTTGAAAATGTTAAGATATTTTTCAAAGATAAATAACAATAGAAAAATGTATTTTCTCTGTGAAATAAATTAAATTAGAAATCAATTAGATGTGTTGAGATACTACTTATAAAAATTCTATTTTCATAAATCTCCATTACAAGCTTTAACTTAATGTCATTTTAAATTCAACGAATCAATTTGCAGGATAAAATACGCAATTAAAAAAATAATAGAAGTCACGATTAAGAACACAAATCAAATATTAAAGCCGTAATAAATGTTTCAGTATTATTTCAAATTTAATTCACTTAACGAATCTCTATTACCTCTTTACTCATCATTCGGATGGATACGTGAAAGTGAAATTCAATTACAGTAAAACCTCTTCCGACGACCTCACGATGTTACGAATTTTTCCTAATTTCGTATTTCGTTCAGACTCATTTTCTCTGCTTTCACCAACGCCTACATACATTTACACAAATGAACTCTTTCCAACCCTTTGTTTAATATTTTTATTACTTTTCACGATTTCACGTAGGTCCCAAAAATTGTAATAAATGAGAGTAAATAATTAAAATCTGTAAATTTTCATAGATTTTAAGAATAATCATCCAATCAATAAAAATAAATATGCATTATTTTCCGCATACGATTACCTCGAGACAACTTTTCCACTTTTCCTCTATTTCAAATTAGTTCGGAGATATCATAGGCCAATCAATTACGTATTGAAGTTTTGATAATTGCTGAGATAAATGTATATTTATGAAAGATAATAAGAAACATAATTTTCTAATTGAATTTTCATATTTCTAATTAGATTTACATCACTTTATGTTCCAATGCCGAAAATTTTAATAAATCATCATTTTAATTTCCAATTCCATAAAATATCATTATCTCTATATCCAAATTAAAATACAAAACCTCAAAAATTTTAATTTAAACTTCACAATTAATAATTCTTTCCCTTTCGCCAATAAATAAATTGACCTGTTCCATCTAACAAATTAATGAATTCAACAAAATTAATACAAAAAAAAAAAGCAGCAGAGATGGGAACAAAAACGAGAACTAACCGAACAATTATAAGAAATCCAACAATATCGTCGATTCATTTATAATTCAATTTTACCACCTAAGAAACCCAAGACAATTTGTGAGATGTCAATTTTCACTGGTGAATAATTGAAGAATAAATATTTGATTTTTTAATGGCCAAGTCAACTAGAGAAATGTGAATTAATGCTAACTGTTAAAATATTTCGAAATCTCAGAGAAAATTGTCATTACAATTTCACCAGAATTGAATTCAATAATAATTCGAATCCGTTGCTTAAATAAATAAATAGAACTTTATATTTTCATCTTGCCATTCTCAAATCAACACCACAACAAGAACATAATAAAAACTATAAAAAATCCTACTCCTCTATCCAAAAAATGTTGTAAATGAAAAACAAAAATTAACCCCAAAAAAAACCCAGTCCTAATATTTTTCCTCAACATTTTCAAATAAAAACTTCCTACTACAATTCTTCCTTCGATTTTTCCAATAACTCCCACCTCTCCAACTATCAAATCAATCCCTCTCCATTTCTCTCTAATAAACAAAAACAAAAACCACAGCAAAATTGCCATTCAATTAATCTCATCCAATAACATAAAATCCATCAAACAATTTCCATCAAGAAGAAAAAACGAAATATTTCCATTTGGTTCTTTTTCAATCCACATTTCATTCCATTCCCACTACCATTCGCTTATCTTCCATCCCCTCTTCCACAACAATCCACCTCTTCACAACCTCTCGATTATCATCTGAATCCATCACCACACCACATATATACATAAATAAACATACACCTAATCACAAACACAGACATAAAATGAAATGAGAAATTCTCATCGCGGAAATCCGGGATTACGATACAATCCTTGGCGCGATGTGCTCCCGCGTTGTTACCATTATATACATTATACAATTGCACTAAAACTATGTATATGTGTAGGGCAATTAAATGTATGCTGCGAAAAAGCACCGTAGACAGCGAGCAATAAATCAAAGCAACAGAAACAGAATCGCTAGACTAGCTAGTAATAGTCAAAATCCACACAGTTAGATGAAGTAAAACGCAAGCAATGCCGAGAATAATATACACATACAAAAATATATATAAATGAATACACAAAGATATAGAGATAGTGTATTACTAGGTATATTTGAGAAGTAAAATGAGGAAGATATACACGCTAGTGGTGCTCCTCATTTTACCTCGTATTAGTACCAGCCAACACACCACAGCAAAAGACACTGGAATTATATTTGGCTCTGAGCACGCAATGATGCTTTGCCCGGGCACCTTTTTCCATCTTCACTTTTCCAAATTTTGAATTCTCATTTCTTTCCCCATTTACACCACAAAAAATAACACCAACACTAAATTTACGAATCAATTCACTGAATTTTAAAAAATAATTAAGTTCCAAAAATTTTAAACTATCAACAAACTTTCCCACTCGTCATCATCAAATTTTTCATCATCCAATGCAGAAAATGAAATTACAATTATAATTATAGATAAATAAAAAGAATTTCAATATTACAATAAAACACATCGTCACTTTTCAATAATCCAAAAGACAAATTTCAACAAATAAACGCAGAAAATCGAAGAAATTTATTCAGTGAATATTTTTATTTATAAGAAAATTAATTGAAACAAAATAAGAAGTAAATTGAGGTTCATAAGTGTAATATAAAAAAATACTTCTCGAATATTTAATGTAATAATAAATTACAATAATAATGATATAAAAGAAACAGTGGAAAATAATGAAAGTGAAGAGAGGAAAAGTAAATTGGTTTTGTGGTAAGTAATAAAATTCTGGTTCAAGGTCATATTCTGACATCGCGATATTGACAGAAGAGGGTCACTAGTACTGCGGGCAGAATTGCCACTACACATCCACTTTTACTACAACTAATGCCTACAACCACCAACACTTGCAATACATAACACATTTAACTGTTAACCAATGAACTTATTCCTGATATATACCACCATACACACCAGCAGGCAATTCAAGTTATTACGCAACGTAACTCACTTTCGCCTGAGTATAATCACGATAAAGGAGAGGAAGGAAAAAAAAAAGAAAAAAATGGGAACGAAAGAGAAAAAAAATGAAATAAGAAAAAAAAATGAAATAATCATATGAAAAGAACAGAAAAATAAAGAAAAAAAAGAGAGGGAAATTTAATCGACAAAATGTGAATTATTTCATGAGTATTATGAAGAGAAAGGTTCGCATTTTCTTATTCAGTTGTTCATGTTTTTATGTGTAATAATGACACGTGAACAATTAAAATTTCAAAGACATTTCAATGCTGAAATATTGGCGCTTAATTTTAAAATACTTTTTGTATTTTTTATTTAATATTATTCTTTCATACAAAAACAATTAACGAATTATTATTTCATCAATTTTATAATTTGATAATTGAACGGAAGAGAATGAATTTAAAAAAAAAAAATGAATAACCATTGACGTAGCTTCATTGCCAATTAATTGTACAATCGACTAAATATTTATCAGATAAATATTAAATATTAAATCCGCGGATGATGAACGTTAATTCGTTTGAATGAATATGAAACAGATATCTCCAGCCTATTATTCCATAGCTTTCATAATTATACATTGATGATAATCTATATTCATTATTCATGAGATTTATATACTCAACAACTTTTGATTTCTACCAAATATAAAAATAATTAAACATCCCTCAACTGAATTATCCAATAAATAAAATAAAAATCCGATTATATATTTTTTGTTTTCTCCATCTGATAAATCTTGTGTAGAATAACAATAATAATATTCACATTATATCCATCACAAATTGCAAAACGTTATGAAAAAAAAAAATAAATGAGAAAAAAATGCAAGACATTTAATATAAACATTGTAGTTCTAATATTTAATAAATAATTAACTATTAATTTTATTCACTGATTAATATTGATCAATAATTAAAAATCCGCTTTGATGTCATTTTCCAATTATCAATTTTACTAGAATAATCAAACTTAATTTCACCACAATAAAACAAAGAAAAAAATCATCACAAACGTAACTTTGTTCCCAATTCAAATAACATCATCTGTAATTTATTCAAAATCAAACCAAATTCATTCATACCACCATTAACCAATTACCATTTCACAGTGCTATAATATAATCAGTAACACGCCTTTCTCCAAGTCGAGTTTGTAGAATAATTTACTGTCACGTGCAATGGCACATGAAAAAATAAAAATATTGAGATAACGATCCGGTTATTGAGTGACTCATGAAAAAAAATTTATTCGAATGAAAAAAGGGAGATAATAATAACTGATAATAATGATGAAAGAAAAAATTGAATAGAGAATAAGTGTTCTATATTGAAATGAACTAAACACATTGTTGCAAAATTCAATGTGTAAACATATTGCAATAATTGTTTAAACGTTGGATACAAGAAAAATTTTGAAATACAACCTTAATTAAAGTAATTAAAATGTATTTCAACTGTTACAAAATAGTTTGTGCCTTTAGTTTTGCAAGCTGAGAAATCTAATAGTCATGATGGTTTTAACACAAAAATCGATAGATATTTAATAGAAACAAATTAAATATATTCATCATTGGACGCCACACTTTATGTCATGGCGTTCACGCTATCTCTTTAACCAATCCACCGATTTTATTGTTTCAATGCTAATTCAATTTGTAAATGGATTTGCTTCATCCCAAACTAGAACCAAAATAAACCATCAATTATTCACAATTTTCATTCTCCTTCATTAATCTCAATTTTCCAAAATTCCATCATCCAATCATTCAATATTACTTCAATCAATTGGTAAAAAAAAATTCCAATTAACAAATTCCTTCATCAAAAATAAAATCTAACCAATAAATTCTATTAAAAACAAAACAAAAATCTGCTGCGACGAATTTTAGAAATGATGAAACTCAAACGAATAAATTTATTAACTAATAAATTAACTACAATTGATTTCCAAAACGTGAATAATCATAATCACAAATTACGACAAAATAACAAAAAGAAACATGAAAATAATAATAAAAAATATTGAAACAAATTGGAAATTTGTATTCACGTATATCATTCAAAAAGGAAAAAAATCATTTCGATGAGTGAAGTGGCGGCACCTTCACCTGAACACACTGCCTATATCGACAAGGTTGAATATAACGCAGCATTTATTGTCCAACGTAGTCGCCGTCACGACCAAAAATCGATTGACGTAAATTGCAAACAGGACACTCTATATGTACACACACACGCATATAAATATATATATGTACGTACAAAGTAAGAGAAGGGAGAGCGAGAGAACGTAGAGAGATATTATATGAAGTTTGGTATATCGATCTCTCTTCCCATATAACTTAGGGGCAACCATTTTAGCTTGCGTGGACATTCCATGTGTGTTAATTGCATGTGCATATTCTACACAATGTGAGGTAATACATGTGTCGAAGAAACTTTTATTCATAGTGATGAGAATTGAGAAAGAGAAGGAAAGAAATGAAACAAAAAGAAAAAGGTAACAAAAGTTCTCATTGTGTTTATCATTCTTTTTTTTTCCCTTCATTTCTTTTGCCACACGAATTTATTATTTATTCGGCATTAACGTATTGTATTTATCTGTTGTTGTTTGATGCAAGATCACGTGACAAATATGAAACAGAAACAGACAGACAAACAGACTCGACAACTGCTTGAATGAGCGTGAATTTTCTTTGTCCACATCCGAGAACTTATTTTTGAAGAATAAAAACAAAATTCATTCCAAATATTCACGTAAAATGTAAAACATGAACAAACTGCATCATATAATATCGAATGTTTGACAGTAATTGTCATTTTTTCACTTTTATATTCAACTAAAATCAAACAATATGACAAAAAAATGAGGAATAATAAATAAAAATTATTACTGACTCGCAGAAATTCGTCAACTAATTTTTATTGCACCCAATAAATACAAAACAAAGCTCAATATCTAAATGTTGACTGGGCACAAGTCCAAAATAAATTTTTACAGACATACCTGTTCCTATTATAACCTATATAAACGTCGAATGCAAACAATGCAGCAATCAAAGTGGAATTTAATGTCACATGTCAAACAGTCAAAGTTTAACATGTGGTACAACGTTACAACCAAAGTCGAAAATAAGTGATAATAATAAACTAAAAAGACTTGAAGAATTTATGAAACAACTGAAACACAACTGACAAGTCATCACTTTTCGACACACAATAAATTATATAACGTGAAACGTTAACACACACCAAACGCCCTTAACAATTCTTGCAGCAACTCGTTTGCACGAGTTTCTATATTGAGACGACGTGTCAACCCTGATTTTCAAAATACCATCACATCAACGCATGTGTAGTGCTGTTAAAGCTGTGTGTGTAACTTTATGGTTACCAAACATATCCGTTAGTTGAACGACACACACGAGGGTGTATAACAATCACTTCGAAACTTTGTAGTCAAAAAGTCTCTCATGTTTGATGTGAATAGCAAATTATATAAGTTAGATATTTAATAATTTATTCAGAGCTTTGGTGCTCAAACAGAATCACATGGAATCATAATTAATTATAATTTACCATGAAATTTCATATAGTTCAAATTAATTTTACAATTTGAATAATTAAATCAAAATAATTCATACATATAAATAAAATTGATATGATAAATGAAAATTGAATGAATTTGTCACCGGATTACAAAACAATTCATCATCTGTACAATATTTTATATGAAATCGTAAATGGTAAATTAAATATTGAAAATATTTTGTACATCACAGAGAGATATTTCCAATGCAAAAAAAAATCCCATTCGCTCTGTCTATAATAAAATAAACTTCACAACTTGAATATCACAAAACACCTTCATCGCAAATTACCATCGGTATATTTAAGAAAATATTCTTTCAACAAATAGTTAAATTAACGAACCTCATTAACCATAACTAAATCATTACATCACCGTTATATTCTCGTTCCCTTACAGCGCAATATGTATCCATCATATATTATTTCTTCACACCTACACAACAATCATCCCACGCCAGAAAAGAAATTACGAAACTTTTATGTAATTCTGTTACTGCATTGTTAATTATATATTTTTTTCGCTTCCCCCTAACAAATATAATAGGAACTAACACAATTTTCCCTACTAATGGTTCCAATTTTGAGAAACATCAGAAACAAAAATTTATGATTATTATTCCCTTTTTATCGTAAAATGTAACAATTATTCAAAGTAAAATTTGTAGAGTTAAATACGATCAACTAAATCATCTTTACTTTTCATATTTAATAAATAAACTTTTGTGGTTGAGTGCTGTATCTTCAAATAGTTTTTTAATTATTAAATAAATAAAATTTTCCCACAGTAAATAAATCAAGAACTTTACAATTGTAACTACAAAGTTGTGTCAAAGAAGAGTTTGCAATCATCCACAATGAAATTCTTCCACAAATTGTGTCTTAGTACTCAGATAATAGAAAACGAATATAGAAAACTTCTTCTTCTTCCATTTTCATTGTTGATTCAAAAGTACTTTTGATAAAGTTCAGCACCATATCTAATAAAATTTCCCCAATCAAATCATCAAATAATTAATTAAACCAAAATTCATTCAAACTGTCAAAATATTTTCAGTAACAACTTGGAGTTCCAAATAAATAAATCGTTAAACTCCACTTCTACAACATTATCCCAATATTTTCATGACATAATAATAAACACTTCGATATTCTACACAAAAATAAATCCAACTAAAGCAAAAGTTTGTAGTTTCATTCAATTCCCCAGCCAGATAAAATAGTGCAATTCAATTGAACGTCGGTTTCTCTAGGGTTTCGATCTGCCTAACTTCATTTAACATCACATCACCTGTAATAAACAAATAAACCCCACACCCACACTATCAATATCACAAACATAATTCCCAAACAAAAACTTTCCTATCCAGAAAAAAAACCCACCAAAAAATTCCGCGACTAATCGTTAAAAAAACTTTCATCAATTCAACAAAATCCCAACCTCAATAAATCACATCAACAATTCAATAACAATTACATTTCCAATCTCATAAATAAACAACACAAATTATCTAATAATTCATCGTACAAATGCAAACATAATCATCATTTCTCACTCAAATAAAATCCCACAGATAAACTTTAAAAAAAAAAGCAACGAAAACGTCTCCAGATCTTTATCTCTCACGAAAATCCATCACTGCCCTAATCCAAAGACAAACTCTCTTTCTTGTTTCCCTAACATAAATACATAAACAAATACATCGACATTGAAATATCCAATACACCGAGTTATACCAACTGATTCAACGTCACGTGCGTCAACGTAAATTCGATTATACGAGCGGACAAGCCTCGTCACATCCACAGAATAGAAACAGTATACAACAAATATATAATATACAAACAAAGCTACACCAAGCCACAACATTGCGAACGAGAAAGCTGACGTCCATGTAAATCCATAATAATCTTTAATGTAAACACACTCACATATATAATACATATACAATAACTCACATAAATACATAAACAAATATATTCTATTACGATCAAAGTATTGTGAAACTGTAATGCAACTTGTTACTCACTCACTGACTGTCATATTACACAAAGACTGGAACATCACAAAATTCCACATCACTATCATTCAATTCCCATTATAATATTTCACACACATACACACGTTGAATTAATTTTACCAAATATTCAACATTACTATTTACAATTTACAATTTCATATGTATATTACTGTACTTTATTGGTTAATAAACTAGAACAATCTATGTATATCTGTAACAGTATCCATCAACCCTATATGCCAACAAGGCTGCAACAATGTTATTCCACCATCGTGACACCGAAATAACCACAACATTTACTACCCGATAAAATATTAAGCCACGCAACAGTGATGCTGTTTACAAAGATGTATATGTTCAACTTTGTATGTATTTGTAGAGATTTAATAACGAATGAGGATGGTGTGCACTTCACTTACATTCATATGTCGCTATAAATTAATTTCATTTATGTACTATTCCACAAATGTTTTAATGTAAAATATTTAAATTGAATAAAAAAATATTTGATTGCAAATTGAATGAATTTTTATGTGCTTTTTTCAATTGGAATAATCGAATGAGAAATTTTTTTATCTCTTCACGCTTTTCATTTGTTCAAAAAAATTTAGAAATTGAAAATCTGTCAGTCAAATCAATGACAAAATTTTCTCAATTTTTGTTTATATCTAATTTTTTTTTGCCTTTCATTCATTTTATCATGTAAATTGAACAAGCAACAATATTACAAAGAAATAATAAACGCAAAAGCAGCATGTACATTTAAATTGTAAATGTGTCTGACACATAGTTGACAACCAGGAAATGCATAAATTTTAACACACCAAAACCATTTCATCATGTAAAAATAGACAAATAAATAATAAATATAAATAATCACAAGTGTTACTGTATGTGCATCTTGCATAAAGTCTACAATGATAACAACGTATATGTATATGTGTAAAAGAGACGAAGAAGAAATAAAACGCGACAAGAAACATATTAAAATAAAAAAAAAGAAAGAAAAATGAAGAAGAAAAAACACACAAACGAGACAGAATAATAAAAATAAAAAATAAAGAATAGAAATGGAGAAAATCCGGATGTTAGCCAAGAGACGTTGGAGAGACGTTGACTTGTCCATTGCGAATAACGAACACGTGGTGACTTGCGATAAAAGGGTACCTGGTAAAGACGAAATAGAAGCAAGAGAGAACGAACGAATGTGTCTCAAAATAAATAAAGATAGATGGTGAATATATATATATATACACTAAAGTCACTTTAGTCGTCACAGACGTTACGTTTGTACCAAAATAGTGATGTCAAAAAAGTGCACTATGAAGTTTCAACGTGCCGTTGACTCCTATTGGACTTCATCTACACTTACAAATATATACGACTGGCTTGTGTAACTTAAAAAGCGAGAAACAAATAAATTCCTTCTCATTATATTTATATACATAACAATATAAAATATTTATACATATATAAAGATGTAAAATATTTATATATTTCGATAATGTCTATTTACATAGTTGGTTCATTTACTTTTTTTTTCAAATTTGTTTTTAGAGTATTTTATTATTATTGTAAATTATTTTTGGAGATTTATTTTTGATTACAGAATTTACCAGTATTATAATGGTGATAATACATTTATAAAGATTATGAATGCATGAAATATTGCAGATCAGTGACATTCTATAAATATATCTCAATATGAATTGGGATTGAAAATCAGAGAAAGAGAAAATTCTAAAATTCATCTCTAGCTTATGAGAAATATCACAATTTGTGATAACATTGTAATTGAATATTCAGAGATTCAATTTTTCATTTATATTCGAAATAATTTCTCAAAATAGAAGGAAAAGCAGGAACAATTCTGATGAATCTATGAAAATTCATCAATAAATTTCAATGAAGAATAAGTTAACTAGAGTGATTACAAACTGAATGTGAAATTGAACGAATTTTTTCAACTGAATTTTGTAATGTCATTGTTATTATTGCATAACTTGATTCGCTAGATATATCACAAAGCTAAAATTACGCTTTTATATAATAGAAAATAATACAATGTGGGAAAGAAAGTTTTACTTGTTACAATTCTTGAAAACTATTTTAGAATTGTTATCTATCGACGAAACATTGAAGTCATGAATTCCGATATGGTGGAATTTCCTTTTATTTTAATACTTTTTGCCTGAGAGTTTTGTTTAATTGTAGAATCCAAAAGGAACGTGGCAAGGCCAAGTGATAAAGTGGTTCGAAGCATTTTTTATATTTTCGCGATAATTTAAGGCATCGAGTTTTTTCATATTTTTATTTCTACATTCTAATGTGACACGTCTTCAGCGGACACGTCTTCATGTTCATTTAACACTTGAGTCTCCTTGAGTTACTATTGAGAAAGATGAAATTATTTTATTTTGCTGTGTTTCAATTAATGGTGGTAGCAGTTATTAGTGAACATGATAGACCTCGCGAAATATTGAGCAATCAATCGAAAAATGAATCAAGTAAGTTTGTAATTAAATTTATGGAATACAGAAAGAAAATGACTTGAATTTAGTGTTTGTACACCGAAATTCTAATGAGATGTTGAGTTGTTCCATTAATTTTTCTTTAGGATATAAAACGCAAAACCATAATGGGACCCATAATGGGACCATTGACTCTAAATGTTGAAATAAAATATAAAATCAAAGTTATTAACTTAGTCCCGACTAATCAACTTTTAGCAAATGAAAACTTGCCCTTGTGGCTTTCATTAAACGATAAGTTCACCAGACTTCACCATGTAAGTAATAATCAGTCCTAAATGAGAAATGAAGATTATTAAATTATCATACATGATTTCGTGATAGCATAATTAATCAATTGATCGTCGGCACTTTGATAGATAATGAAAAAAGATGTTGGCCCTTTCACCATGTATCACGATTACACAACTAAATCCGCAGTTGTGTACTACCACAATCGACGTGAATTAGTTAGTATTTGAAATATATCAAACTAATATAAACATCTGAAATCTAATAATTTCTTTCAGGATGGTATCGTCGACATGAAGTATAAAATTAACGAAATATCCATCGATGATTTGGACAAAGTAATCAAAATAAAGTCGGGATTTTTGGGATCTTTGAATTTCATGAATTATCTCAACAAACTACCATGGAACAAAAATAAAGTTCCAAAAATTAAAAATCATCAGAAAGCACAACAAGGCACATTGAAAGTTTATCCAGAAATTCTCATTGCAGTTGGTGACGATATGATTAAAGAAATCGAGTAGGCATTTCATTAACTTTGCATTTCTACTATCAATCGTGCCACAGAAAAAATAAAAATAAAAAAAAAAACAATTAATAAGGTTGGATCTTCACAGAGGGAAAAAAAATTTTATTCCTTCCAAAAATTTGAGTAGATATTATCGTATAATTTTCATACCGACACAATATGAAACAAAATAATTTCAATAATTTCACTAGAAAAACATTAATAATTTATTGCCGACGTTTAATAATATTCAATATTGATTTTCCAGATCAAAATCAAAATATCCTAAATTTGTCAAAACTATATCGCATCTTATAACACTGTACAATGTTGTTGATATGCTCTTCAAATTTGTGCAATCAGCGGACATTTCATTGAATATTGCTGCTATTGTTTTTGAGGGTGTATGAAATACAGTTGAATATATTATTCTCAACACTGATTGAACAAATTATTCAAGAATATTTTCGTCCTATTCAGAAAAAAAACGAGTGGGGTATTAAATCAACGAGATTTAGAGAATCTTATACTAATGGCTCAATGGCACTCGACCGAATACGAGATGTGTTTGAAAATGGAAAAAATATTTTCCGACCACACTCATACGATTACATAGCATATCACACAAGGTATATAACTCACTTGCAATTTCTTCACAACATCAATACGATATTATAATTTATGGAATGAAAATTAACAATACAACTGATGATTTTTAGGAGGAAGATGCGGGGCATTTTAGGTTTGTCACATTTCAAATTAAAAATTACAAATTAAATTCACAATGAATTCTATCACTTTTTTTCTATTTTTTCAACTGCATCCAGTTCATTTTACTTTGAATTGTTCTTCTAATCATCAAAAAATAATTTTTATCCAGAAAAACTAATCGATAAATATATATTACTGCTGTTGAAGTTTTGAATACAAACTAAAATTGTTGAAATTTTCTCACTTCATGACATCACAAAAATAAAATCCACAAAAGAATTTCCAAGAAAAAAATTGTTCTATTAAAAGAAACGAATATTTCAAAAAGGTGATTTTCTACAAATGTTCAATTAACTACAAAACCAACTAATGGATTAATGAATAAATAAACAAATTAAGTAGTGAAAATTGATACAAAGTTATTCATAGAGAATGAAATTGTTGGAATTTTGCCACGACGAAAGGTGAACAAATAAATTAAAAAAAAAATTCTGACATTGTGATGATCCATTAAAGACTAATCCACGTGAAATTACGATGACAACTGAAGTCTGAAACATTTTAGACACACGCCAACTTCGCAGTATTCGTAAATTCAAAATACTTCAGCGAAAGCATAGTGTAAGGACCAAACAATTTTCTCTTCATCATATGACTTTAATGTCAGTTATCAAACACGAAGAACAAGCACGCTCTTAAATTCAACAACTATACAGATAATATAAAGTTAATAAATAGCTAAGAAAAAATGAAAAAGCGAAGAACCCTAATAACAACCAAGAAGAAAAAAAAAATGGAAAGAAATAAGAAGAAACTTCATGAAAATAAATCTAAATATTTCAACGTCGTGTAAGAAAAATATTGTCGACGAAAAATATCCAACAGGACGTTAATAAATTGAATAAAACTATGGAGTTGATGCTGATGAAAAAGAAAAAAAGAAAGAATTTATTCTATATCATTCTCATTGTCAAATATACAAATTTATATTGAATTTTCGAAACTTCATAATCATTTTTTTCAATTTTCGCAACATGTTGAAAAGTATATGAGACAATTAAATTAAAAAAAATTGTTGAAAGGGACAAGTGAGGAAGCCAAAAATTTAATGCCCTTACAGCGATCAAACTGTCAAAAAGAGACGCAAAAAAAAATGATAAAAAGTCAATGAATCAATAAATAATTCACCTTGGAAAACGAACATTCTCAAAATATTACCTGAAAACGAAATCCAATTAAATACCAATCGCAAATTCAATTCCCCATCCCCTAATAATTCTTGGCCCATTCAATCATTAAATAACAATCTACATTCACAATTGAAATCAGATAAAAATAAACTGGACGAAAAAAAAAAGTATTAATTTGTGATTCCAACAATCTTTTTTCATCAATTAGAAATTATTCAGGGTCAAAACCATTTTTTCCACAATTTACTTGTTCCCAAACTATTTTTCCAACTTTAACAGGTTAACGTGTAAACTAGAATAAAAGAATAATAAAATTGTTGAAATGGTTGCAAGGAAGATGGTGTGAGTCAACATAAATAAGTCGTCCAGACAATACAATTCGTTTTCAAAAAGCAAAACTCGCACACCTCGTAATTCTTTTTGGGTGGACCTAGAATTCACTGAGGAGGTACCTCCAAGTGGCCCCTAAACTTCCTCTCCAATGCTTGCAACACTCTCGTGTGCAACACTGTACAATAAACTGTAAATCGCCCCGATAACCCCCTCAAACTATTCCATGGGATGGAAAATTTAGCAGTGTATTGCTGAGAATTGTAGAAAAAAAACAGAAAGAAAAAATAAATAATGAATAATAAATGAGACACACTATAGTGAAAAAATAATAAGAAAGAAAAGAAAGCAACAAGAAGCAGAAAAGAAGGAATGAGACGAAAAGAAACAAAAAAAAATTACGAATGAGTCAAAGAAGAGAGAAAAACGAGTGCGACATTCCCTCGAGTGCAACGAAGTAGTGGATTTTAGCATTGAGCATTGGAATTGTGTAAACCCGATTTCCTGTGACACGACAGCATAATTTTTTATATATTTTGTTATTTATATTACTTCTTTTTTCAGCTTCAGTTTCATTTTATTCGTCTTCACGTTCTCAAATTGCACAAGGTAAATTTTTTTTCATATATACTCAATTTACCTCTGTAAACTTCGTTGTCGTGAATATAAAATATACACGCCAACATTTCAAAATATTTCTCTATAATTCAAATAGAGAGAACAAACTTTTTCTTCATCTCATTCAATAGACACAAATAACCACCATAATTATTCACTACACAAATAAACACATCACATCATTGTTATAGAAACAGCAAAAATGCAAAAGAAAAAAGAAGAGAATCCCTTGTTTGAAATTATTTTACGCTACTCAGAGTATTAAAAAAAAAAAAAAAATGTACATCATTCATTAAAACTCTACAAAATTTAATTTAATTCTTCATTTTATAAAAGCAAACGCGAATGTTCATATAATTCAAAAAAATATTTCTTTGTGCATTCTAATATTGATAACAATATTTCCATTTCAACAATCAGAATGGCACAAGAGAATTTTCTATCGAAAATAAATAACAAAATCCATTGCTTTGAATAGAAATATAAAGACAATAAAGATGTGTCGCAATAATACAACAGCACAAGTAATAAAAGAACAAAAGAACAACACTAAATTATCAATAAATCTCCATTCGACTGAGATGAACGTAAATTAAATTTAGTCCTCTACCATGTTATGGAACACAGATACACATAGACATTCAGACATAAAAAGCAGACGGCTATTGAGTACATCAAAACCCAGTACTCTTTGCTCTATCTTCCTTTCTCTCTTTCTTTGGTTAGCCAGTGTTGGTTTATTTACGGCAACACATACCATGGCCAATGCGCGCGTGCACTGCTTCTCTTCTTCAAGAGTGATTGATCGCTCACCCCAGTAAGAGAACGAAAGAGGAAAAGAGAGAACGCACACCGTTGGTATATTTTCAGAGCAGCCATGCACCATTGTGACGCCATTTACACACGAGTTTTGTGTGCTGCAAGAAATTTCTCATCTCTTGGTTGGAATATGCACAAATTAACATCATTCTGATTAACCTGGTGCTTACTAAATGTAAAACTAAGAGGCAAGTTTCTACAGAAATTGCCAAAATGCTTTTGATGATTATTACATTTGTGATTGAATATTCATAATTTATTTGTATAATATACAAAAAGGAGGAAGGGATCAGAAAGAATTCAGTGATGGCTAATGACATCTGCATTAGTTGGTAATGAGCTCCTAGGATTCATCAACAATGTGAATGTGTCACCAATATCACCAAAAATATTGGTCAATTTCGTCAATGTCTAATTTATTTATAAATAATCATCAATAATCTTCCATTCTTTAACGATTCCCCTTTGAATTCTGCTAATGAATCGTTGATGAAATATCAACCATTGATATTCAGTGTCACTAAGCATAACCAACATCAGTTCTAGTCCCAATCACTCATCGCCTTGAGTGTTACAATAGTTCTATCGTACTAACTACACAGGACAGATCCAATCAGTTAGATGCACCATAATACCATCAAACGAAGACGAATATACATACAAACTGGAATCTTCCAACTGGGTAAACTGGAAAATGGGCGGCACAAGGGAGAGTTGATGGATATTGTTGGGAAGTTGAATAAACCGCAGCAGAAAATTATGATAATAAGTTCTATATTACATCCCTAACCATCGAAAAATACGAGAAAACCTTTTCTATAAGAACGACGCGAATTCAATTTCGTCATTGATTCTATTCTTTCAATAAACATCTTTGATTTGTTGAAACATTGCGTTTCATAATCAATTCCAATTCGATTTATGCATTTGAAATCCCCAGATGATCGACCGGGATTCCAATAAAATGTTCTATTCAATTTCACTCACCTCATCATCACTGGGTGGCTCTTCATAATCTGATTCAGTATCTTTGAAGACAAACAAACAGTCAGACGGTTCAAAAATCCTCGAATTACCAAATTGTGTTTGGGAATCGACCAACTGGCTGGTGCTTGGTGGTATTGTGGTCTCCACCATGATGTTTTTGTTGACAAATTTATTTGATAGCAAAGCCTGCTGGGACTGTTGCCACACTCGGATGCTATTTAATAATTTGTCAGCTATCAAGCGCTGATGTTTAAGTGCTGTTAGTGCTTCCTTACTGTCTTTATCCACTTTTTCACTACTACCACTGTTACTGCTACTACTTATTTTTTCACTGTAACTACCTATTTGTACTCGTCTACTTCGCACCAATGCACAGTTTCCACTTTCTTCTCTGGTTATCCTCGTGATCTGAAACGATACGACGAAACAACTACAATTTTTATGGTCTTTCGAGATGGCATACTCGTGCGACAACAAACATTATAGTAAAAAAAAAACTCAGCATGTCTTGTAGTAAATATATATTTACAATCCACATGTATGTATGCGTTGTAAAACCATCGGAAAGAGAATCAAACAGAAAAAAATGTCTATTTCAACGTTATATAGTCAGTATACTAAAAGCATCTCCAAGGAGTTTATAGCATTAAATACGTAGATTATTTATGAAGATACTTTTCCTCATATTGAATTAAATTTAAGAAGAGAAAAAGGAACAACAAATGAGATTATACTGCCATTCTAAGCATTACATTACATAATACCATATGAAAGATCGACGCGGGAGGGCAAAAGTAAAAAATTTATATTGCTATAAAGTTTGAATTAATCAAGAAAAAAATGAAGAATACAAAGAGCAAGATAGAGAAATGGAATAAAACCCAGAAATCTTTTTTTTCCACTCTTCTGTTACGACTTTGAATTATCACTTCGATCTAATTTTAAAAGCGTATATTTTAAAACTACATTTATTTGCCGGAAGTCGAATAAGATAGAGAGAGGTAGGAAAAAGAGATGATGAACCTATTTAAAACTAACATGTGTATACGTAATAGATGATGATGAGATGCTTGAAAAACATACGGTGCGATAAGTGTCATATAAATAAATGTATATAAATTTTTTATTGACTTTTCAATCGTGGAATAAGTATCATTTATTAGTTTTATTCTTATTGCTGTATAAGATTTAATATTTTGGAATTGATTTTATTAGATTTATTGTCTTATTACAATTATTGATAAATTATTTTCCATTTATTAATACTTTCATTGATTGATTTGGAATTATTGCGGGGCAGTTCGATACAGAAAAAATTCTTGAAGAGAAATTTTTCTCGATTATACATTGGAATTATTTGCCCTCTTTTCTTCTATTTATGCTCCACAAATACTTTGATTATTTTTTTCATAGTTAAAATTGCAGAACTTCTGTTGAACAGAAATGTTGCTTATGAATAACAAAATTGAACAGCCGAATCGGAACTCTGTACGATTGAATTATCATAGAATAAAGAATAAAATCGCCAAATTAATACAACCAACATCTTATTTTATCTTAGTACAACTAAATATATTCAACGCCCTTCTGATAACTCCAATTCCAGCAAATAATAAATTCCTAGCGAATAACTTTTACGATTTCCTTCCAAAATAAACTATTTTACTTTTATTATAACAGTCACCAATATCATCGAATGATGAAGTGGGCCCAGCAATTACTCATTGTCAGAACAAAGTGAACCGCAAAATTACTACTCTAAAGTCAATTCCCTTATTCTATAATTGAAACAAATGAAATCTCCAACCCAATCAACTCTCTACCAGCTACCAGTAAATACAAGATCGAACAATACTTGAGTTAATATCATTATTACATAATGCTACAATGAACAACACAACAAAAGAATAATTAACATAATTTGTGATTTATTCATTTCCCCTTCCTGAAAATAAATTCTGATTCAACCTGTTCAATAATCCATTGATCATGAGTTATAAAATTTCATGTTTCTCATCATTGTTTCCTTTTATCATTATTTCAACCTCAATTATAAAATAACCGGAATAATAACAAGTACTTGGTAATAAAGTCTTGATGAAGCCGCTAATTACCTAACAGAACACGTGTGTGTACATATATATGTTTTTGTGTATCACTGCGTTGAATATATATGGAAAAACATCGAAGATGCGTGGAAATTTTGAGGTTATGTTGGCGTACACGTAACAATACTCAATAAATTGATTACTCAGTGTCGTGTCTTACCAAATTGCGAAGTTTATCGAACAATATTACCCGGATATTGTTCAAATAGTATCGCAACTTCATTTGATCATGAGCAATTCATATTAAAATGCACGCGCGAACAATTAACAAAAGAATAAACCGGCTTACGCGAAAAAACAAATTTAATTGAAACCTGTCGAATGAATGAAGATGGCGATAGAGGACAGATATGTGGCGCCATCTCGATGTTTTTCACTACTAGAAATTTGACTTACCGACTAAAGTGGGATAATGTTATATGAAATATTCATTTTTATAAATAATATAATTAGAGAAAATGGGAATCTATAAGTACTTGTATAATATTATTATCGAGATTATCATTTGTTTTGGCAACGGTTTTCTTTCATTTACTCATACGAAACTTCCAGAATGGGAGTGATTTTTTCAGTCGGTAACTTCATCATCATTCTTTCTCAATAAGTGATGGCGGGAAATATAAAAATTTGAATGCACAATCAATATGTTCGGAATTTATATCCTCTCGGGAAATTCCCCATTTATTGATGTTTGAAACAAAGTGAAGCACTTGTTAAAAAGCTCTACAAGTTTCTCGAGTTTCCACACATTTTTGATCCCAACAGACCTGAAAAATTAAATCATACATAATGAATAACTATTTCAGATTCACTGAAGGTCAGACATATCAGATACAAACTTTTGAATCACCACCGCAAGGAGTACCATCCATGGGAAATGGAAGGGTACCCATTTCACTCAGCCGCATTGAACATTGAATGCCCTCTTTGCGCACATTTCTGAGTACTATTGAGCCCTGTGAAATGAATACTTGTAAAATAATTCGTCTCGAAAATCATCGCAATCGAAAAATGGAGACTTTTATTATAACCGAGTTATATTAGTGTGAAATAATACAAAAGTTACAACCCAGATATACTTATCTCATAAAAATACCTCGAACTTGATTATCATCAGGCATTCAGAGATACTTTTGATATTTCAATTAAAATAGCAACTAGCGAACCAAATCCAGGTGTGAAAACATCTGTTCAAATAGACCATACGATTCATGCTCGGAATTTATGCTTTCAACTATCAATTTATCGGTAAATATTGAAAACTAGTTTGGTTTAGATAGAATGATCGTTCAAACGACACAATTCCATAAAAAATAGACACCATAAATTATTGCAATAGTTATTTTAATAGCAATGCGTTGTTCTATCCATGTCTGAGCCATTAGCTACATTCATCAACGCAAATAACGTATATTTCATGTCAGAAATATTTATCATACTTAATGACGGTTTTTATGGATTCTCATTTTTTCTTCTTCTAGTACAACGCAGTCCTTATTCCAACAAACCCGAAGTATAAATTATATGAAATGAAAATGAACACCAACAATAATACTGTTGATATGAATGCATAATTACAAACCATATTGAATTTGCCATCACAAGGTGTACCGTCCATGGGGAATGGAAGTTCGGTTGGAGTGTTCTCATCCCCATTCTGGCAGCCGATTTCCATGGAACATATACTACCGTATATTTTTATTTCCTAACATGAATCATCAGCCAAATTTAGAATAATGATGTAATGGAAACTTGAAGAATATTATTGTACATATTAAGAATTCCGCATTTTCGTCAGTAACAGAAAATAATTGAATGTACAATAGGAAAATAAAACAACAAACCTGTCTGGTAGATTCATATCCATAGCATCGACATTGTTGCTGAACAGTGAAAATGAATCTCGGTTTTTCAGGCAGCAGAGATTGTGGTTTATTCTTCAAAATGCAATGAGCTGGTGAACTGCAATCGTATATTCATCTTAATAATCACACAAAGTGCAAATGGACTTGATGAGATTGAGTAAACGCTACGACAGAATATTAGAAAACTTCATGTATTACCTGAAAAATTTGTTTTACTCTTTTTCAGTCGTGACACTCTACTTTAGACATAAATTGGGCATGCCAATAGTGGCCATAACACTTCTATTACATGGATTTTGGGAGATCGAATTGAAGATACGATTATGTTCAGCACAAAATCTGGAGAATAAATAGAATTTATGAACTATGTATTTAAAATGATTATTGTCAACATCTTACATGTGGGATAATTCATGAGCAATAGTCGAATAATGCTTATATGATTCATAATCAACAACGACTATGTTACGTCGAAAACCATTACTTTTGGGCTTGAACACGGGTTCGAGATTACATCCATCTGCTATTCCTGCAACTCAAAAATATCAATGAATTTTACTCACCAACCGATACGTTTCATAGTATCCAAATCAGTCTTACCATTAATTGGTATCACCATCTTGTCCATCAACTTCGCCCTAGAAACCACAACTTTCATCAATTATTGCTCATCATAGAATCAGAATATCGAATTGATCTTGTGGAGGATTTACAAATAAATTATACACCTTGAATGATATGCTATATAATCAAACGAATGTCGCCGGAACATATTTTCTTTACTTCGAAACAGAGCCCGTACTTGATCATTTATTTTCCCAGCATCAAGACAAAAGCTTCCTAACATTCTAGACTGAAGGCCCCACTCGTTTTCACTCTGAATAGGACAGAAATATTCTTGAATAATTTGCTCTTTCAGAGTTCATAATAGTATGTTTAATTATAATTCATACACCCTCAAAAACAATAGCAGCAATATTCAATGAGATGTCCGCTGTTTGCACAAATTTGAAAAGCATATCCGCAGCATTGTACACTGTTATCACGTGAGATATAGTTTTGACAAAAGTGGGATATTTTGATTTTGACCTGGAAAAGTCGAGTTGAACATTATTAACATTGCTATAATATTTATAATTTTCCAGATATATTATTAGGCATTATCTCCAAATTTTCATTTCGATTTATGATAGAAATGAGAAGTTGGTAAAATACATACTCGATAGCTTGACTCATATCATAACTAATTGCGATGAGAAGTTCCGGATAAACTTTACGTTTGAATTGTTTATTTTTAACGATGGTTTTAGTTTCACCATTGCTAGTTTCCGGATGTGATTTTTCGAAATACTCCCAGATATTGAAGAAACGATGATACCCTGTGTCTAATATGAACTCTTCGTCTAATTTATCAATTGATAGTCCTTCAATTTTATACATCATGTCAATGATTCCATCCTAAGAACAATTAAGTTTTATATATTTCTCTATTTAATTCATAATCTTCTTTTGTTTCGCTTATTGGTTTATTCCATTATGAGTACGAACTAATTCACGTCTTTTGTGGAAGAGAACAACTGCAGATCTGGTCGCGTAATCGTGATACATAGTGAAATGACCAACATCTTTCTTCATTATCTGTCAAAATACACACAATTAATTGATTGGTCATATTATTATCAAGTTATTCATTTTAGTTCAATCATTTACATCACCTATTCGTGTTTAATTATTACTCACTTCCGGGTATCTGAAATATCTTTTGCCTGGTAGTGGCGGTGAAACCCACACTGGTAAATTTTCATTCGCCAGTAATTGATTGGTAGGGACGAAGTTAATAACTTTCCTTTTACCATTTATTCTTACATTCAGAGTGAATGTTCTAATATTGGTCAAACGTTTATATCCTAAAGAAAAATTAATGGAACAATGCAAGATCTCATTAGAATTCAGGTGTACAAACACTAATTTCATGTCATATTCTTTCTGCATTCCATAAATTTAATTACAAACTTACTTGATTCATTTCTCGATTGATTGCTCAATATTTCGCAAAATCTATCGTCTTCACTAATAACCACTACCACCATTAATTGAAACACAGCAAAATAAAATAGTTTCATCGTTCCCAATAGTAACTCAAGTAGACTCAAGTATTAAATGAACATGAAGATGTGTCCGCTGAAGACGTGTCACATTACAACGTAGAAATAAAAATATAAAAAAACTCGATACCTTAAATTATCGCGAAAACATAAAAAATGCTTCAAACCACTTTATCACTTGGCCTTGTCACGTTCCTTTTGTATTCTACAGGTTGAAGTGAACCAAGTCGAAAGAATTAAACAAAACTCTGAGGCAAAAAGTATTAAAATAAAAAGAAATTCCACCATATCGGAATTCATGACTCCAATGTCCCGTCTATAGATACCAATGCTAAAATAGTTTTCAAAAATTGTAACAAGTAAAACTGTAAACAAAAGAATAAAATTGTAAAATCTGTTGGAATAAAAAACAATTCATTTATCAATCATTGATATTTATAAGTCTTCACTGGAACATCTTGTCTTTCAAATACAATAAAAAAATTGTAAAAGGAAATTGCTTCAATTATTATCGTTGAGATAAAAATAAAATATATGAATTATCAGTAAAATTATACAATTGAATCAATTAAATCTAACAGCACCTCTCAAGAATTTATTTCCATGGCGTTATCGGACTTTGGGGTATTCAGAGCTGTAATTAATCCCGGTCTCAGCGTCACATCACCTTTTTGATTATTTTTAAATGTGCATCGTTCGTCTATTGACATTTCCGTAATATTTTTCACCAATTCAATGCCACCAGTTCTCACTTCACTACCAGAATTATATTTTTGCGTCTCTAGACGAATACCATACTCTTTTAGATTAGAGAAATGGCAATTGGATGAACGTAACTGCGAGTTGTCTTGCATCTAGGATAGAATAAATAATCATCAGGTTTTCATATATAAACTGACAATAGTAGAGATAAATGTTGCAATATTTCATACCTGAATGCCTTCGACACATTCTTCAATTTGACAATTAATTAAATCAGCTTCACCATTCATGTGAATAACTACAGCTGTGCCCAAACCTACAAAAGAAGTATTCTCAACGAATAATTTAGCACCAGGCAATACGACTATCCCAAGCTTCACTACACTTTGATTCGATGCGAATATCCGACATTCGTTTAATTTAACAATTCCTTTGCGCACTAAAATTCCAGCTTGGAGCTCTCCAAGATCAACGCTAATATTTTCCAAGAGAACCTACAAATAAAAAATCCTTTCATTTAGATATAAACATCTTTGAATTTGGATTAGATAAATGATTAGATAAATAAATGAATGTAAACCTGTTCTCCCGAAAAATCCAATAAAGATGGACCAGTTGAATTTTCTTTGGCAGAAATAATAGTCTTTTCTTTATCACAAAGGCCTTTGATAGTTCCACCCTCTTCTAATCCTCCAGATCCTTTGATTTGATGCTCACCTTCACCCAATATAATTATGTCTCCCGTTTCTGAGGCATCCAGCGCCTCTTGCATGCATCCAGTTGTTCTGAAAATCAAATGAACCAATTTTTACCGTTTGAAAAAATGTAAAATTACAAAACGAATATGAGAAACTGAACCTTGCATATTTAAAATATGAAAATTACTTACTTCAAAAATATATCTCGAGGTAAAACTTGTTTAGCTTTATTTAAACACGCGATCGTATCATCCAATGATGCACCCTGCCATACAAAATATGCCTCCAATTTTCTCCCACGACTTTCACGCCTCTTCAACTGTACACTTGACATGTTCGCCTGCGGATTCCTCTGCAGCATACCTCGCATTGTTGGATTCTCAAGTACATCCATTTCACTTTTTATTTGTTGCATTCTAAAATGTAGTTTCATCAATTGACAAGCTTTGCCTTCATTTACCAAACATTTGGTATCATCTGACTCTTTATTATTATCATCCGCATCCTCATTCTCATCATCATCGCTTTCTTCATTCTCATCATCAGATATATCTGCTTCAAGTCGTGCAATTTTCGTATATATTTCTCTACCTTCTCTCATGAGAGTGCAAATAACATCAGTCGTTTCTTTATTAACCATATTTCTCTTGATATCAAAAAATAATCGCAATCTCATTTCTAAATGCAACGTTACCCAATCAGTATTTTCATCATCATCAAAGTCCCATGGCATCCATAAATGATTGAAAAAGAACCGTAATTGATCAATACAATTAGCAGTACCAATAATATCCAATACATCATTACTCTGATTTTTTGTTGGATACAATTCAATAAGTGGTACATCATACTTGTCTGGCAAATGAATTTCATCTTGTACAGCAACTATTTTAACCAATGCAGACTGTTCACTGGCATCAACATGTTCAACCTCTACCACAACAATTGTTGGATAATGAATTTCAAAATCTTGACAAGTTAAACGTGGTATTTTCCATAATGCCTGCCATCCAATTGGTTCAATTACCAATTCAACATGATATGACCATTCAGATTTAATTTGTGATGCTGGGACAATCGCACCACGACTTGAAAGTATTTCAGTAAATTCAACAAGTCGTTCCTGAAGACTTTTATCAAATGTGTATACCTCCATCCTTATCCTTATTTATTTATGAAAATTTCCTTCTTTGTTATTGGTTATGGTGAATAAATTAATTGGTATCTTAATTTGACTATGGCAATGGTTGTTGAGCTTGAATAAATAACACTTCTTGATTTATCGAAGGCACTGGTACAAAATAGAAGTGAATAACTTGGTTGGTCAAACGTGTATTGTTGTTTTATGCGTCATACATTCCAAGGGTCTTTTTACACCGTTGAAATCACGCCGGACCTTGGTCCATGCGGGTCTATTGCATCCTCTTTTTTGTTATGGGTTTGATATATATCTATAACTTTTTGGCGCGTTTTAAGTTACTACGTGATTGGTCGACAGACTGGTGACGAAAGGGGTCGGCCAGATATTTGACATTTTTTTAAGGTTATGTTGAATACGATATTCCCCAATTCTGATCGATTTTCGGTATCCTTTTGAGATTTTGAGTTTACGTATATGACAAAACTATTCTTATTCGCATGATAATGTCCAAGCATTAAAAAAAAAAAAGGTTGGGCGCCTTTTTGCGATTGCTCGGAAGATTCAACGATATTTTTAATCGTTAAGATTCTGATTGGCCGGTGAGATGCAATCAAGGAAAATGATTGGTCAAATTTTCTTCAAAAATGTTTAAAACTCTACGAAGAAATTTATAAACTGTTAATTTAGAATTGATAATAATGAAAATTCACGATTTATTTACAACAATTGAGTCTTTGATGAATTCTCACAAACATAATTATGGTTTTTGCCGCTGCGAATATCATTTTCATTCTTCCCGGGCTGGAAAAATAGGATTTTATTCAATTGAAATCATATTGCGCAAATCCAATTGCGCACAAAACACGATTGCACCTAACCTATAAATTTGTAAACAAACTTCTCACGCAAGCTTTTCACATATGAATTATCTGTGAAATATGTATTAAAATAATTGTGAAAAAAAGAAGGAACGTATTTGGTTAATTATCTTTGATAAATTATTCGTTTTATACAAAATTAGCCGAGATGAATCAACAAATTGTTGGTTGGTATTTATGGTCTTGATACATATAGATATGACGCACTGTAGAAGTGTAAAAAGAATTTCTTACTATTTTCAGACTGCCTCACAGATGAATTTCACTCAATAATTGGTAATAACACACAACGGACAAATAATTCACATAAAAATGATTATCCATCTTTTGATGAAATAATTGGACATATAGAAGATATTCTTATGGGTAAATTGTCATTAAAAATAAAACTTCAAACGTTTGTTCAGTTGATTAAGTCCATGAATTCTCATTTAAATTTGTATATTTCATACAGAACCTGAATTTCAAGATATTCAGAAAACTTTTTTGGAAAAATATTGGATGGAATTTGATTCATCCGAGGAGAACAAATTGTGTTACATGGATATATTCAATGAATATGTGAGAATGAATAAAATTCCAAGTAGACAGAAATACAACTGTAAAATGTATATAAAACCTTCTAATTTCTTTTTGAAATAGCACAAGATAATCGAATCCTTTTTAGAAGAGAATTTAAAAAAAGCTATTCCTGAATTCTCAATGAACTCATTGATCAAAACGCTAAGGTATTAATTCCAGATGAGACATCAAATCTTTGCAAATTACGTTCTCATATATATATTCCGACTAAAACAGCTTTCTTCTCACTAGTGAACTTGGCCCCGAATTAGATGGTGAAATCTTTGAAGTATTATTCACATTCACAGACTTTCTTGCATTCAAAGAAATGATTTTAGACTACAGAGCTGTAAGTATTTCAAAAAGTCATCAAGCGTTCATTAATCGAATGATAACAATTCTTTTTGTACATTCAGATGAAAGAAGGGAAAGTTGAAGACCTCAGTACTGGCATCTCCATCAAATCAGTTAATAGATATGACGCGGTCACAAATCCGTCCCCGTAGGTAATCAAAGTGGAAATATTCATCAGTCATCGCTATTCGATTCATCAGCACATAAACCAAAGTAACAGCCATTATCACTCACAAAACTTAGATCGATAAGAATGCCTTTGAATTATATATAATATAAATAAACAAAAGAATAAACGAGTAAGCGAATGAGAGGTTATTACATCAAATTAAATTAATTTTATTCATCATCAGTTTACTGCGTCCAACAATTCATCTTAACAGTTATTCTACAAAAATAATACAAAAATGAACTCCGAGTTTTTCTTTTACCACTGCACTCTTAGATTACAATTATATCATCTTTGAAAATCAATGCATCAGAATTTCCATTTGTACGAGTTTGCTGTTAGTCTCATTTGGCATACGGTATGGCAATGTGCCAGCGAAACTTGTTAATGCACGTGCTTGTTCACGTAAATCATTCAATGCTTGTTCTCTAGCGCACTCATCACCGGGTTCACTTGCTCGCATTTTTTGATATTGTCGATACAAAATAGTCATTGTTGCTAAAAGTACATCGGACAGTGTCCCTGCAACTTCTGGTGATACCCGTCTCAAAGCTGTAACGCGTTCATCAACTTCGGTTACATATAATGGCAGTAATTTGGAATCAGCAATTGTCCTTAATGCAGTTTGATACAACTCATTGTGAAATTGATCAAAAAATACCATTAAATCACGTAGTGTGAAAAATGCCGCAACTAATTCCGCAGATACTTGAATAGCAATGCCCTGATATCTCATACTTATTTCAGTAGCGGTCGTCTTCAAACGAGAACGTAACGACCCAGCTGTGTCCTTTTGACTAACAACTTGTGCCATTAATGTACACATTAAATTCAATACTTTTTCATGATTACCAGCAAGATCATACATCATAACTGCATCTTCTAATAATCCTTTCTTATACAAAGTATCAGCGCAGATATTTATCACGTCGTCAACATTTATTTGAAATTGATCTAGAATTCCTGGTAATCTACGGTCCTTCTCAATTTTGCCCACAAGTAGAGCGCGATTTTTCGGATTTGCATCCACAACCATTTCAGCTGCAGATGCAGCAAACATATTTCTTCCATGTGGATCCTTCATACATCTCAACAAGAATAAATAATGCAAGCTTTCTTTAGGATCCGATGCTTCGAAACGTTTAACATAAAGCAGTATTAGTCGTGCTAAATTCAATCGTTTCCCAGGTGCTTTGTCAGCTGGATCAACAGTTATCAATGGAGCTAAAACACTTTGACTCATTGCTAATAAACTGTGTTCATGCATTGCCGCTGCAAGATGGACTGCGTGAGGTAAATGCCGAGCACCAGCGCCACGCGCCAAGAATTCAATTGCCGCTTCGTATTGTCCAGTCAAAAACAACATTGAGAAATATAAGAATGGCTGTTCATGTGCATGGTAGTACGATTCACCGTAAACTTCAAGAATTGTCGTTTGCAAATTATCTAAAGTAACTTTGTGCTCATTGTCAGAATGATCGCGCACTTGGCACAATTTGAGCCACAAATAATCATCGGCAGTAGACATTACCTCAGAATGTAAATCGTCAGGATCACATGGCACAAGAGCACAATATGCCGCACGTTTATAAGGATCCGTTGACGATCGTACATGTTTCCGATAATGGAGTTTAAGAATTGACTCGCCACGACTTGTTGGACGACGCTGCGGACTTTCAACAGCTTCTTCCAATGCCTGACGGAATTCTTGGAATGCATTCAAGCCACACTGATTAATACAATGCAAAGCAGCTTTGAAGTCGCCAGCTCTCATGCAATAATAAACAAGTGGCCATAATGGCTTGTCATCAACTATTGCATCCTCTAAATCTCTCAAATTTTGTACTTTGATCCCAACAAAGCTTTTGACCAATGGTGTTGTGCCAGGAATTCCACCGCGTTTAGCTTGTGCTAAATTTTCATTTACTAAAGAATTCATGAATTCGCGGTAACGATTTTCTAAATATTTTAGCGCTTGTTCGACAATTTTACGTTCAACTTCTAAATCACTACGTGAGTTCATCTGGTCACCACGTGGTGTTGGTGGAATATTCACCATACATTTTACCATGTTCCACATATCTAGGACTTTTTTATCGTTGAACGTTTCAGCAGCTTTTGAAAATGCATTGAATAAACTTGGACGAGTTATTCCGCGTAAAACGTGGTCATTGTATATTTGTAATTCCTTTGCATACGCGATTTCGATGTTTGATAGACTGCTGACCATTGAACCAGCTAATTTTGTTCGTTGTGGTGTTCCACGTAAGTCGACAAGTTCACCTGATGGTGCCGTCATTGCATTTATGATTTCGGATCGCATTTGTTTCCATTCGCCAAGCATGTGTTCCATCTGCTGTACTCTATTGAGCTCGAATGTCTGCAATCACAATATATTCATCAGAGAATTTTTCATTTGTTGTTATTGAATCAGACTAATATAAGAACTATAAAGATCTTGAACAAGACCGAATGAAAAATTGTGCTGATTCAATATACTTACATCATTGTGAACTTGTTCAATAATTGACAAAATTGCATTTTCTTTCTCATTTCTCAAATAACTGACGATATCTGTATCAGCAATGGGATCCAATGGCTCAAATGTACGCCGTGCACTCAGTGAATTTAATTTCTGTGAAATTTGTGGTAAATCTACACCTCGTGAGCCTAGTAAAAGATGACTGAAATGAAACAAACACACATAAATAATAATAAATCGACAAATTGTCAATCTGATTGTTATGGAAGATAAAATTAACTCACGCTTGGACTTGTGTATCTTGACTACCACTTTGTGTAACACGCGACCATAATTCATTTGAAGCTTCCAATATTTGTCGAAGATTTCTTTCGACTTGAGGCAATTCCCCGGTTCCTTCTACAGCTGCAGAAAGCTGTTCTGCTGATCGCAGTAATTCATTGAAGTCGGAATCACCCATTTTTTCATGAAAAAGTTCTTTATGAAGTTCAACAAAAGCGCAAATGAAACACACCGGCAATTCGGGACAAAACTCTATAACATAACCTCACTCCCATTTATTGCCGGGAAAATACACTCCCCTTTTTTTTCCGATGTTTTCCGTAGCATGTCGGATGCACTCGGAGGTAAATAGTTCTCAACTTTGCATGAATGAATGTGTGGAAGGGGGAAATATTAGTGACCATTTTCATATTCAAGTTCAATCCTCATGGACAGCGATCAACTTTTCATAGATTTCGATCTATCATTACACCAAATCATTTTGGAATAGAGAAATAATAAACCTGGGCTAGATATTCTCAGCAGTCTGAAATGAGAATTTATACCAATTATAATAAATTGACCGGGCAAAACGAAAGATGACGGTAATTTATTACATTCTGAATAATTGACTCGAAAATCCATCGCGATGAGAACTGTCCAATAAACAACGAGATATTCAAATGATATTTCAACATCAGCCAATCATTCTCTAGTCCTCCATTCGCATGCAAACAGCGCATGAAAACGCACCTTCAGTTATTTTCAGGTTATGTATCCACCCCGCCAAACGAGAAATTCAAAATATCCAAATACACATGCGCATTGACGAAAGAAATTCTGCATGGCGGTTAGACTACCCGGCTTGTGATATTATTCATTATCCAGCAGTGAACCACCATACAAAATGGATCGTCAAAGTATTGGAAGTTTACTTGGTCGCAGCATAACCTCACCTAAACGCCGAGTTTCAATAGCTCAATCATTACGAAGGCAAAGCAGGTATACAATCAGATGAAAACAATGAAAATAGATTCTCACATGAACATTCACATATCAACATTCCGACTTTATTTTGTTTTGATTTTTCAGTGCTATTAGCGTTTCTGGACGTTCTAATCAATCAGTTCAAGTGATTTGTCGTTCAGCTGGTCACATTGTTGAGAGTTTTGGTTCTTCCTTGCCAGTTTTAGTGACCGAAGCTTTAACATTTGTCGATCGTAATACATCAGTAAGTGCTAGTTTGTCGCACAATGGTTGGGCCTGGTTAGTATGTGGCCGAAGACTCCTCGTTTGGCAATGCAAAACGACAATTCACGATCCAAAACAACGACCAACATTCAAAAGTCAGTGTCGTGAATTATTGCTGCCACAGAGCGATTTGGCACACAAAGCCGATTGCATTGCAGTATGGATTTCACCAGGTCATCAAGTACCAAGCTGTATGGCCGTTTCACCCGAAGGAATTGTACGTTATTGGGCAAGTGTGGCACACGAAGAATCATCAGTTGAAACAAGTGCTGAACTGGCTGGACAAGAAGTCGATTGTTTGACTTATATTCCTGGCCACGGTTGTATTTTGGCAACGACTACGTGTACTGTTGCATTATTGCAGCCACAATTTACTAATGGACGGAGTAATATAGCCTGTCGTGTATTGCGCACAAGCCAAGGTTGGTTGGGAGGTATTGGCAGACGAATGTCATCATTAATATTCGGTGCAATGCCACAATCACCAGTAACTGAGACTAAATTGGCGAAAGTAACATGCACAAGTTTTGGTGATCGTGGATCACGTGTTTTAATTCTTGCTGGTTCATCATTACAATATTGGTCATTTCCAATTGGTGAACAGGAAAAAATGGAGTTCGAGGAGGATATTGGACACATTGTATCACAAGCATTTCAACGCCGTATTTGGGAATCGAGCGTAGTTTGTAATGCACATAATATGGAGACGTGGCTGATTGATATGCAAACATGTGAAGATGGAATATTGTTGTTAGTTGCTGGTTATTGCAGTGATATATCACCACAAATTCATTTCGCCATTGGTTTGTTGCCATTGAATGGAACAACATTGACAAATTCATTCAAATGGTTTACACCAGTTAAAATTGGGCCGTTAATGTATCAAGAAGAAATTGATTACGCAATATCGTCCTATCGATTTATCATTTCTGGATGGGAGGCAATTGTTTATAATGCACAAACAGTATTAGTCGTTAATACAATGAATGAGCATGAACAGGATAAAATTGATCTAATAAGAAGCACAGAGGATAAAATTTTAGGCGGCGATTTATGCTCTGGTAATCCTGTTTTATTTACTCGCAATCTTGGATTGGTCACAATTATTTCAACAGATTTTACTGCACAAGATTTCAACACAAGTTTCAATATTGAAGCAAATAACAGTGTGGATTACAACTTGAATGGTAGTTTTGCTGATAATTTAACAACAATGATATCAAATGATAGAATACGTGAGATGTATTACACTGCAGATGGTATTGAGCAATTGAAAGCAGCATTTTTATTCAGTTTACGACAGAATAAAACAGAATGTGAACAAATACTCGATGAATTATTTCCAATGCAAGAAGAACCGGTGATGGACATTGACGCAACGCTTGACACACTTGTCTTAAAAATGGGAAAAAAGTTAATTGATGATTATCCACCAAATGATCCCCGATGGTCCAGTCATATGGCTGACACATCAACGACAATAACAACAGTCATGTCGATGCAAATACCACATCAGTTAGAGGGGAAACAAAAAGCATTAGATTTATTTATAAATTTTTTGAAAGAGTACAATTTATGGAATCGATTTTGTGCAGTAACGTATAGAGGAATCATAATGTCAACATCACATGTACTTGGAGAATATGTCGAGAAAATAGTTGCTGCATTGGCAATATATAATTTGCAAAATCGCTATCCAGATATTTTGGATCCGATTGTTGAAGAAACAGTAACACCCGATTCATTCATATCAAATGAATTGACTGCCAAAGATATTTTTTATCGCGAAGTTAGTTCAATTCATCAATTAATCCCTACACTTGTAAATAGTGCGTGTGAAGTGACACAATCTGAAGAACAAACTCAACAAATTTCACAATATATATTGCAAGTAAATTCAATTCTACTTGGTATACTTCATGAAGTTATCAAATATCGGCAGAGTAATGCTGATCGTTTCGTACAATCGCGATGTTCAAGTGTAGTCGCAGAATATTTACCATGGACTGCAGCCGCAGGTAAACAAGATTTACGAACAAGCATTTACACATTACAAAACTTGACATTGAAACATGGAGTAACTGGTACAAATGATTCATCAATTAAAAATGAACTTTATGATCAAATTGTTGGATTAATCGATCTTATTTTGGATGGAAGAAAATGCCATTTGGAGAGTATACGTGGATCAGATAAATTTGAAATATTATTGAAACAATATGAAACCGAACGCACAAATCTTATTCAGCCATTAATTAAAAATGAACAATATGAGAATGCCGCAATGTTGGCAGAAAAATATTGTGACTTTGCATCGTTAGTGCAAATATGTGAATTGACAAATAATAAAAATCGTCTTGATAGTTATACTGAAAAGTTTGCGGCGCAAGACTTTGTAGGTTTTCTATTTTCATCGTATGTAAAAGATGGAAAACAAGGACAATTGGTTGAACGATGTCGTCGTGCCGGTGCTGGTGAATTAATGGATAAAATATCTGAACACCCAGAGTTATCGTGGGTCCAAGGATCATTAACTGGTGAATATAGATCAGCGGCAAATACTCTCCATTCATTGGCATTACAAGAAGTTGAATTGGTTAAACGGAAAAAGACAATGTTGAGCTTGGGAAAATTAGCATTATTCAGCTCGAATGAACCAGAGAATGAAATCATTGAAGCCGCATCGAGAATTAATAGTGAATTAGAATTAATTGCACATCAAGAAGAATTACCGGATCATGTTTTAGAGACTTATGGTTATGATACAAAAAAACTACGAGTTTTAACGCCAGTTGAATTAATAACTTTATATACATGTGAAGAAAATTCATTGGCTAATGAATATGATTTCAAAAAGGCGTTAGAGTTGTTGGAATATGTCACTGATGATGATGACAAATCGTCATTGCGATTGAGAATCTGGGCACGCGCTGCACGACGTGATCGATGGGACACAGCCACGAAGAATCCGGAGCAACAAATTCAGCAGACAGTATTTTTCAAGTTGATTAGTCTCATTCATGTGATGGGTTAGTTGATTGTAATACCGTTTCTCGAATAATGTGGAAGAAGGAACCAATATGACTTGAATGAGTTTCGCTTTCTTTGTTACTATCGCAAATTGCAAGCAAATTAAATTAAACCATAGAAAGATAATTTTACAGTCATACTGGTTTTTCTTCTAAACATCAATATAAAATATGTAAATTGTTCATAGTTTATTTGAGTTATTGTGTATTTATTTTTTTAGGTGAGTCAATCGATGATTTCCTACCGCCGGTGGACACATTACTCATGGAACCCGAGCTCGGTAGTCTTGCAGCTTCCAGTAACTTTCAATTCCTCATCAAATTAATTTACGAATATACCACGCAAAATTTAAAATTATGATGAAATTAAAATAGCCAATGACGGAGATTCAACTATTATTTTTCTTTTTCATACAGAAATTTACTTTTATATTGATAAATAACTCAGGTAAGATGATTACTAATTATTATAAATATTGAAGTTATAATTACAATGTCAAATGAAATGAATGAAAATTTTCTACCTCCAGAACATTCGAGATGTTCAATTCGCATTAGATACCTAATATGATCCGGCGTTCTGCAATCCATCTCTAAGAAAAATCAAACATTCAAATTAATAATCCATATTGGAAAATTATGAAATAATTCTATTAGATTTTTAGATTACCTGCACATTTCTTCGCTGATATTATTCCACGCACTTGATAGAAAATCGCTGGGCATTTTGTTATTTCTTTACACCGAAACGTATCAGGAATAACTATTTCATTGTGCCCTGTCAATTCACGGCAGATAAATAATTCTTTCTTCACACTATTTCTATATTGCGTCCACCAACAAGTTTCTAATGTTCCATATCCCACGGAAATTATTTTCATGGATATATAATTTGTATCTACTCGCCAACGTGGATCCAATCGATAAACAATTGTCTCCTGTGGTCGAACATAATCTTCAAATTGATCCCGCATGTTAATCGTTACATTTTTTTGACAGAATCGTGGCCGCAAACTTTTTGGAATTGTTGAAAAATAATCATGAATATCATTTATTCTAGACGATGTAATTAAATAGTCTGCATCACTTTTTAAAAATTTTTTGAAGCTGTGGGAATGATTCAGAGTTGTGTAATAAACAAAATTCACATCAGGATGTTTGGTTTTCAGTGACACCAAGGATGGAAGAATTCTTTCTTGTTCTTCTGTGTTTAAATTTACTCGAGGCGCAAGAATTAAAATAACTTGAGCTAAACTTCCAACTGTGTAATTTTCGTGTCTTTCAATCCATCGTTGAGTTAGTGACTTTTCGATTGAATTGAATGAATTTATAAAATCCAAATTAGTTGGCCAAGATAATGATGGAAAATTGGCAATTGCTTGATAAGCCAATGATGGACTGTCGGTGATATTTAAAATCCATTCACCATTATTACCATGAAGAAATCCGATTTTTGATCCGAACATCGACACATCCAAGTCTTCTAGCAACACTCTGAAAATATTTAATTTCGATAAAATTGATGAGCTGATTATTGTTTTATTGGGTTGTATAATATTGCTTACGATAAGAAATCAGCAGTGTATTCTTGAGACCATGAACCATCGAACACAACAATAGTTTCAACATGGGGATGATTGTCAGTCTTTTTATTATTTATACAATGAATTTCAGTGAATAAATTGTTATTGACGTAATTGGTGAATTTATTCACTGCGTGATTTGTCATTGTCATCAGAACGTCATCCATCATGTGGGCGACGGTTTTGTGATAAGCCAAAATCTGTGATGTTGTGTAAGTCTATCCAATTTTAGTTTATGAAGAAGCCGAAAACATTAATTGATTAATGATTACCTTTTATCTTGTGTATTTGAAGAGAATCTTTCAATTATTACTCACTTGTTCCTCCATTATTGTTCTCGATGCTATGTACCAAAAAGATTTACCACGCTCGCACGCTCTTATTCGTGAGTCGAAGCTCGGCCCCTTAATTGAATAATACATATCAAGAATTTGACTGAGTCGTAGATTGTTAAATTTCGATCTCCATGATGGCAAATTTTTGGCAATAATGAAACCTAAAAAAGTAAAAAATTGTGAGATTTTCTCTTTTGTTACATCAAAGGAGTTCGAACCTCAATCAGTAATTTAATTTAAATCTAAATCGAATGTTATTAAGTCTCAATATTCAATGCACATCAATGAATAGATAGAATTTGTTCTTCATCACCATCAACTGCACCAACAATTTCTGCTCTTGTCAAATCGAAATTGAAATCTTTTTCCAAATAATATCTAGTTGGTCTCATCGTATTATTCCAAAATCCCGTTGCACCAACAATCATCCCAGGACCCACAAACGGTCCTTGATAAATTGTCAATTCTGCTAGTTCACCTTTACAATCAAAATCAAAATCAATTCTTCAATTAAATATATCTTGATGTTATTGTTTAAGGTTTGATATCATGAAATTACCAGCAACTGTCGCTAACCAAACGTTATCCAATTCTGCAGTCGATGAAGCAATAGAAGTGAACCACATTGACTTATGAATATCCATTTGACTTTTCGGAATTATAAAGTCCACTTCATCCTCATTGAAATCATATTGATCAGTGATATTTAGAAGAAGTCTCACGGCAACGTTTTGGGGCTGAAGTGCTGCCGAAATCGCAGCGATTATGGTACCAGGTGCAATTGTACCAAATGGAGTTAGAATTACTCCCTGCTCCAATGGACATATTTTACCTCCAGTTATCAAAGCACGATCAACTTCGATGAAACGTTTATAATTAGTTATTCACACTTCCATAACATGAGAAGATCAAGTGACTTCCCAATTTCAACTGGTCGAATACAAAATAGAGAACAAGTAAACGCTTGAACTTGAATAATAATTACCAGAAATTTTTTCCGTTGGTTTATCCTCACAGAATTTATTCTTATCTGGCATCTCTTGTTCACAAATAGTATTTGATAAAGCACGATGTAATGCGCACCGTTCGAATAATGTGAGAGCATCTGATGGAAATACATCAGCATTACCCGGAACTAATTCTTCAATAATATGATTTTTAGTCCGTTGTGATCCAGTAGCAGCAAATGGCAAAACACCATCGTTCAACTGAATATTGTGATTATATTCAATGCCATCGAATTTAAATCTGTGCAATAGAGATGATGCCATTGTCCTCATGTCCATTGACATTTGTGAATATTTTTCGACTTTCCGAATAATATCTAAGAACACCTGCAAATTCATCGGTAATTCTGGCTCATTCAATGTCTCATTCGAATAACATTCTCTCAAATATTTTGGTATTTGCGTTTGACAATTTACTTCACACAGTAGTAATATTAATATTAATAATAATCCGGAAGACTTTTTCATTTTCAATGGCATATCGATACTGAACTTCTCTGCTTTTACCTATCCTACATACTAGTGGATGATTCAACCGAACAGTGAGATAACTTTCCACAATCAAGATAAGATAAGTGAAAAGGAACTGAGTAAAGCATTTAGGAGTGCCCTCTTATATTCGTTTTTGTCCTAAAAATAAATTTTTAATACATTAGTAAAAATTATTACTTCATTTATTTTTATGTACAATAACAATTATTGAATTATGATTATGTTCATTGTCTGTCTTTCAGCCTTCCTTTAAATGAATGGTTTACATATAGTGACTGTATGATCAATTCCACAAGCCACACTTTCTACTCGAGCACCGATAGCAACTCTCAACGGAAAAAATTGGTGATCGAGATGACCCAATCCAAGATTCCCATATTTATTGTTCCCCCATGTAAACAAATCACCGCCATTTGTCAACGCAGCCATATAATTCATCCCGCAGAATATTTTTTTAACTTGTACATCAGGTTGATAAGCATTCCGTCCGAATAATGTATTTGGTATGAGAGTCGGTATTGAAACTTTGTTTACTGTAGGTCCGAAACCCAAAATTCCATAACCCCAGACGTAAACATCACCAGTATCTGTGGAGAAACAGAAATTGTAAAAAGACCATCCAATATCTAGAGTGTACAAAGAACATGGTTCCATTGATGAGTCATTATTTCTTACTTGTCAACATCATGCAGAAACTTCCGCCTGAAGCAATATCCACAATTTGTCCTAGTTTGGCGCAATCTTCTAATTCTGTAGCAATATTCATTTGATGATTATCCCCATCGACTGGTAACTGTCCGTATTCTGCATTTCCCCATCCATAAACTTTTCCTTTCTCTGTAACGAGAATTAGCTCAATCGAATGTCAATGTGAAAGCCATTGTGATTTTGGCTAACGAAATTGTTTCGTCTTCAAATTTTTGTCGAACAGAATAACTATATTTTGGATACATACCACTGAGAGCTAAAACGCAGTCAGCAACACACGCAACTTTGACAATTCGTTCCCCGGCCAACTCTCCTTTGACTAAACTCGGCCGCCATTCATTCTCGTAGTGTGCTAAACCAGTTTGTCCATCAGCACCCCAACCAAACGTATAGACTTCACCATTCTCAGTCACAACCATACTGTGATCTTGTCCAGCAGTTACTGCAGTAATCTTCGCTCCTTTTATATTTGGAATATGATGAACGACACGGCTATCAGCATATTGTTCATCAGGAATAATAGTCCTACCACATTGTCCATAACCATTATTTCCTAATGTGAAGAGACCCTCAGTCGTTAATATTAATGTATGAGCTCTTCCTGCTGCTAAATCTAACACTTTTGATGAATCATCCTTCAATGGCAAAGGTATAGCTCTTGGTACAGGTAAAATTTCAGCTTTAGCAGTTTTGGAATGACGATCCCGTTCGACAAATCCCAATTGCGAATCAGTATTAATTCCACTACCATAAACAATATTTCTATCCTTTGATTTTACTCCAAAAAGAGTGAAACCATATCCACATGCAATGTTCGTCACTTGATAATGTTCACCAAAGTATAATCTACTTGGTTTAGCTATGTAATTAAATTCATCGGATTTTCTCGTTCGTCCAAGTGTTCCCAATGCACCGTGATTTGCCAAACCCCATACATACACTCTACGTTCGTTTGGTTGACTTACTGAATACTCAAATACTGGAAAGTTAAACAAATCATGTTATATCACAGGAGAATTTTGTCAATCAGATTCTCTCCAAATTTTGGTGCAAGGCAATAGTACAATAAATTCTAGTTATGCATGCACGGATTATTTGATTGGGAATTATATGAATACAGAAGATGAATCTGGGAATGCATCTAGACGAGTCACATTAAGAATATGCTTGGAAATCTTGTACGAAGCCATAACTCATTCAATTTCAGCAGTGCTCGAGAACTCTCAACTCTAAATTTTGCTTCACAATTAACTGTTGGTTATGTTTATCTCTGTGATCAGTGGAATTATTTTCTCAGAATTATTATGTTTTTAATTCGTTGAAATTTATTTGAGGTATTAATTCAACTTGATGAACCAGATTTTTCTTCTCATATTTCAATATTATCTATCAAAATACAAGTTTATTGTCACATCAATGGGCTCTATGCGTTTGTTTTATACTTGTACAGAAGGGATAATTTGCTACCTAAAAAAAGGGAACTTGGTTATTCGTGTCCACTAGTCTTTTGTTTATAATTCAATGCCATTTCTGGTCAATCAAGGTCATACATTAGCTAATTATTGCTTCTTTACTTTCTTACTTGGCATCGGTGCATCAGCTGATATTTTGATTTTTTTCTTTTTCGCTGGTTGCCTCATTCTGTTACTTTTCTTTGCTATCATCTTCGAATATGTTCTGATGAAACTTATCATTTTTTCCTGTTTTCTTTTTGTATCTATTATTATTTCTTAAATTTAACACCTCCGCAACAATTTCTCCCTAAAGAGGACAGGAGATTCTAATGTTTTTGTACACATAACCTCCAAATAATCATGTGTTGCGTCTGTTCTTACGAAATTTGTATTTTCAATTGGATATACTTTCGCGCCCCTCTCATTCACTTCTTTTATCCTATTAACCATGCGTCGATAAGGACGGAAAACTCACACATATGTGTGTATCAATAAATGTGAAATGACGAACGTACTGATTCATTCAAATTCTCCATTAAAATCTTCACAATGTGATAGATAATAGCGATTAATCGATTTAGACAATATGAGTTCACTTTACTTCCATAAATCTTATTCAAATAACCTCTAAATTCATTAGAAATTTGCTTATGCTAAAAAGTATATGCTGTAATTCAAATTCTCGCGCCAAATATCAATCCATTCATCTCTCTCTCAACCTTTTGTTTTTCAAGTCTCACATATTTGATTTACCGCGCGTCGGTAAAGAAGGAACATTTACTTGTATGAACACTCGAATACAGCGTTAGTATCGCAGTCCCGAATTCTACTCCATAGGCATTTCTACTAATGCACATTCATATTAATTTTGGACTTTTAGAAGCTATTACAGACTGAATATATCTGTGCAACGCACGTGGTCCCGCAATTTCAGAATCACAGAAGAATTTTTCCAGGTAATTTACACTATTAATACATTATCTCACTACGCATTACTAATTCACATGATTCCATTAAGTTCTTAGAAAAATCAATAACTCAATTTATTATTTATAAACGTTTGGATGTGAATTTTATATCAAATCGTATCATATATGTACCTACCACTAAACATCAGCCCATGCGCGAATCTGCTTTGTAACATTATTACAAATTTGTTGGATAATTCTATTCCAGATTTATAAATTTCGAATAATATGGCGATAAAAGGAGGGAAGCGTGCGGTTGGGAGTTCTGATGCTCCAACTAAAACAGTTGATCAACAACAACCAGCTAAAAAGAAGATTAAGGTTGAAAAGACTAAGCCGGTGGAAAAAATCAATGGTTCTGTACCGCCTGTACAAAAGAAATCTGGGAAGAAACAGAATTCAGCACTGAATAACAAAAGTGCAACGGTGCTAAAGTCTGAAAATGGAACAGCACCGACAAAAGCTCCAGTCAACACAGAAAAAAAAGATTCAGCACCGAAAAATTCTGGGAAAACCGTGGATGAAGGTGCTAAGTTGGCCGCACTTATCAAACAGAAGGCTAAGAGGAAGTTGCGAAGACAAAAGAAAGTTGATAATCTTGCACCCGAACTAATCAAAGCAACTCCTGAAGAATTGCAGGAGAGAATCGATAAAATTGTAAGTCGCGATCAAATAACAAGAACTGCACGTAGACGATTGGCTGCATTGAAGAAAAAATTGGCTATTAAACAAGGAACTTATACAGAAATGCCGGTGAAGAAAACTCCAACTATGACCAAAAATACGAAACGAAAGTTGCGAAGAATCAAGAGAGCATTGGGAATTAAAGATGAGAATGATGGTGAATCTGCAGCAGTTGAAGATGTGAAAAGTGTGGCAGAAAAAGCAGCTAAAGCTGTTAAAGGAGTGAAACCAAGTATGACTGAGAAAAAATCAGCTATCAATGCGAAAATTGGAGAGCAAAATGATAAGAAGAAGAAACAAATTAGTGAAATGAAAACAAAGAAAGAGAAGGTTAAGGTGAAGGTAGAAAAAAAGGTTGAGGAAGAGGAGGAAGAGGATGAAGAGAGTGAAGATGAAGAAGCGAATGAGAGCATGGATGTTTCAAATAATTCTATAGATATGGGTGAAAATGAAGACGACGATGATGACGATGATGAAGAAGATGATGATGAAGATGAAGATGAAGATGACGATGAAGTTGTCGTAAAAAAACCAATTAGCAAACCTAAAAAAGATGATAAACAGTCAAATGCAAAAACGGGACCAAAAGTGGTTGAAAATGGTGACAAAAAAGGAAAACCAGACCAAAATAAACAAAATGAAAACAAAAAAGAGTCACAGAAGAAGTCACGATATGTTTTATTCGTTGGCAATCTTCCATTCACGTAAGAATTTTTGAATAACTTTTTCTTCTTAATTCGGATTCGTATTTGGTATAATTTAAAATATCATTCCAGGCAAGATTTAATTTCGGTTTTAATTGATTCAAAGTTTTTTCGAATTATCAGTCGAGATCTGCATCAGCTTTCCAACATTTTCAATCTATCATGTGATACCAATTCAGTTTTTGCTTAAATTCATACAGATTTTATATTTTACGAGCAATTTATCTTAATTCTTATTTACTATTCAGGATAATTTGGACCTGTTAATAACTTTTATAAAAACTTCAATGAAAGCTCATGAAAACTATTGATTGGACTGTAACAACACGAAATTTTCTATCTATTGATTTATTCATAGTGAATTCCAATATTAATTAATATTCTAATCATACACAATTATATTTTCAGAGTGACTGAAGACGAAGTGAAGAAACACTTTTTGACCAAAGTCAGTGAAGTAACATCTGTGAGAATTCCACTAAATCCTCAGAACAATCCGCGTGGATTCTGTTATGTTGAATTTAGTAATAGTGTCGATTACGAGGTAAATACAATGAATTCAATCTCAATAACTTTGGGTTACCATATCAAACCAAAATAGAGCACATGATAATTTATAACAAATATTAAATTTCAACAATGTAAATCAATAATTACAATTTTGTCTTTTACAATTTCAGAAAGCACTTTCATTACATGAAACCCAACTCAAGGGAAACAGAATACGAGTTCAATATTCTACAACCAAACAAGGGGGTAAGAACTCCAATGCCGTTGGAAAAAATAATAAATTACATGCACTACGTAAACAGGGAAAGCTCGCTGGTAGTACAAAGGATTCACAAAAACGTAATGCACGAAGAAATAAAAGAAAAAATCAAGCGGCGTGAAATTGTATAATATAATGCAATATGTAAAGAATCAATAACAATTAAGAAACAATTATTATTGGAATATACACAAACAATATCGAATTATGTTTTTTAATTCATAAACATGACACATTTCATTCCAAAAAGCAATGTACTTTATTGTTATTACTTAAACAAGTCGATTCGACATAAATCTCAATCAGCATTGCAAACCTTAAAACATTTGTTGTATTATTTTAATAATATAATTCTAGAACAATTGTCAACAAATATTCTTATTCAAGTAGTTTTATACAATTGTTTCTCATGAAACTTGCCAATATAAATTTTTATAAGCACTCTCGATCGAACCCTGATTGCTTAATAATTGAATATTCCAGTGGGATTTTAGGGCAAAAATAAATCCACTACCCCTGGTGGGACTCGAACCCACAATCCCCGGTTTAGGAGACCGATGCCTTATCCATTAGGCCACAGGGGCTGTTAGAGGGTGAAAAAATTTATAGCTCTACATAGAATTAGGATAAAAATTGCGCGAAAAATGAATCCAAAATCCAATGACATATTTCAATATTGAACAAATGCATACAGAAAATTATAATCAACTGTTCGTATGTCAAAAGAAAGAAGCAATGATGTACATAGCTTTTTCTGTAGATAAAACGTATTTTATAACATTAAAATAATTTCATTATGAATATACATAAACAAATTCAAAATAAACGTCATGGAAAGCAAATTATTAATAATCGTGGAGTTAAGGTAACAATTTATTGCTTTGATAGTGTAGAAAATTATTCAATTGGAATAATAAAGATATTTAAGAGGATTAATTAATTTATAATAATAGTATGTCATTTTTAAATAATAATTCCCATGTAGGAATCAACTCGAGCAGGTCTAGTTTCACCAAAAAGGTTGAGCATTGATCTTCGCAATTGTTCTATGGTAAATGGTCTGATAATTCATTGATTCATCGTATAATTATGACGATGGGTGTCCGAGTTATATTAAAGTCGGATATCCTTAAAAAAAGTAGATATCCCGTAGGATTTATCATCTGAAAATGGCTCAATACGTCATGTATCAATCAAAACTGAAGAAAAGTTGGATGATGAAGTGAAACGACATTCATCAATTGAATCAATTTCACAATGTCCAAAAGCAGATGGTAATAAAAATGAACAGGTTAAGATACTTCAAGATAAACTGGCACAATCAAATGCTAAATTGTATGAATGTAAAAATAATTGCATGTTATTACGTCAAGAAATAAATAAAGCACAAAAGGTAAGATAATATTTGCATTGGAAATGAAAATTATGATAAGTTCGATATGATTTATTTAATGTTGGACAAAAATTAATTTGCTTGAGAATAGATTGGAAAGTTTTTAATTTATGATTTTATGTGTGTTTTTATTTTCTTTCTATTTCAATTTGGATTGGAGATTATTTGTAATGAAGTTGGTGATAATGTGACAATTGCAAGTCTATCACGAAATCATCTTTCGGGTGGTTGGAGGGGACGAAATCAACAGATTCAACATCTTCAACAGAAAGTTATTGAACTACAGAACAAAATGAATGGCCTGGGCAGATTATCAAGATCATCATCAAGTAAACTGAAATAGCTTTCAATTCTTATTAATATTCTTGTTTAGTCAGTTCAGAAAATCGAAAGATAAAACTGTTAAACAATTTTATTTGTGAAATTATTAAAGCAATTACTGAATTAATTGAATTACAATTTTAAATAACAAATGTGGAGATTTGAGATTTAGCAAACGTTCTCGACGGTTTCTAAAAGAACTGATGCACCAATTTAATAATCAGTTTTCAAATTTGACATTGTAAAGGCTGATTCAAACATTTTTCTCTTTATGCAGCTTCTTTCGAACAGAAAAATGGCATCAATATAGAAAAAGAAAAAAGACAACAGATTGAAAATTTAACACAAGAATTGAAACAATCTGAATTGGATTTTGAAAACAATAAGAAAAAATTAGAAGCAGCAAGAGCCCGAATCCGAGTATTGGAAAATGATTTATGTATGACAAGAAGCAGCTTAATTCTGATCAATGAAAAAAAATCACACGATGAACAACTCATAGAGGCTCTCAATGTAGATGCAATGAATATTTTCAGTCCATTCCATGTCAAATAAAAGCTTTTTTTTACATATTAATCAATAGATCAGCTAATTTTTCCCAATTATTTTTGTTTCAACTACAGGGACAATTGCGAGCAGTTGAAAGTAGATATCGTGATAAAGAAATAGAAATGAAAAATGAACGTGATAAATTACAACGTAATTGTGATGAATTAAAAAATGAATTGTCTGCAGTGAAATTTCAAGTTGAACAATTGCGAAAAAAAATTGGCGAACGTGAAACAGAAATTGATACACTGAGGTAATTTTTATATCTAATTAAAATAAATTATAATTAAATTTCATACATATGTACAATTTTTATATTCATATTTATATTTGATACTTGATGAATAGTTTGATAAAATTGAAATAGATTCAATAAATCAGAACGAATCCCTGAATCTTCATCTACAATTACAAGTGTACATGAAAGCGTCCAAGACTTGATGAGAAATGAACGAATTAGGGACCCTGATGAATATGTAATTATGTGTCTCGCTGCTGAAGCAGAACAAGAGAGATTATTGGAATTGGTAACGGCATTGAATCGACGACTTGATAAAGAGAGAATAGAAACCGACCACATGTCTGTAAGTTTCACATCAAGGGGATGTGTTAGTCTAGAATTTTCGAGTTGAATTTCGTAATTGTTTTATGAAAGTTTTTCTAACATTTGCTAAAAGGAAAAAAAAATAGAATGAAATTGATTGATAGAAAACATTGAAAGAGTATTGAATTCCGTTCTAGGAACTCGTTCGCAGTGAAAAACATAAAATTGTAAAGCTTGAAAAAAAAATTCAACAAATGGAAACAGAGCGAGCAAAAGCATCGAGAATTGATTCTGGTTATCGAGCAAGGTTTTCAAAATCTTCCAATTGTGTTTCATCATCAAAAGAACAATTAAACACAGAAGAAATACATAACAAGTATATACAAAAAATTTCTGTCTTTCCCCTAACATAATTTGATTCTTATTTTTTTTCCTTCTGCTTGTTTTGTTAAATTATTATTACAATTTGTCAGATTACAATTGTTAGAAGAGGAATGTCTTGCTCTGAAGACACGACTGTTAACTGTGCAACAAGACAAAGCCACAGATTTAACAATTTATAAACAAATGTTGGAGAATACTAAAAAAATATTTCAAGATGCCTGCAGGTGCCGTATTAACAATCCCTTAAAATCTTTTCATTCTTTCATATATTGATATAATTGTGATTGAAAGATAAATATAATTTCTGATTCAGGAACAAGACTAAAATGGCTCGAGGACATTCGACAGTGACTGTATAGAAATGAAATTTAACGATAATATATAATTACATGAACAAAACTCCGAGAACAAAGTAACTTTGTTTTATTCTCGGCATTCAAAAAAGTATGATAATAATAAATAATAAATAATAATATTCCAATGCGCAGTATGAATGCAATTAAAAATCATTTTCTATTTCTTATTTTACGTATAGAGATAACAGAACAATATAACGAGGAACACCTTCTTCTCCACGTCATTTCAATACAATTTTATTTCCATCTTTTATTTTCTACTTCATTCCTTCTCATTTTGTTTCACATAAGATATTTACCAAGCGCCACACATTTGCACCCGGCGCGATATCTCATGCTCTGCTTTCGTGATGTTGTAAATTAATCTACTATACGATCCTTGAGATTTACAAATACCACAGACATATCACACAAGGAAGAAAAAAAAACACACTCTCACAAATATAATAGAAATCAAATTTTTTCGAATATAGTGACATAGAAATGTCAATTTCCCAAAATTAAACAAATAAATCAATAATTCAATCTCAAATATAATTTCTTCACACGCATACAATCGAAACATTTCTCAATTCTTCCCTATCACATCACAACTAATTTCACAATTTTTCTATCTCCAATATCACTTTCAATTATCAAATTTCCAAATCCAAATTTCACCTTCGCCAGTCACAAATTCAAAATCATATCTCCAAATTCCACACACACCATCAATCCCACTTAAGATATAAATGTTCACAAAACGATTTTACATTACAACAATACAATAATCATTTCACCAATAACCGATAACACAAAAAATTTTAATTGTGTAGAAAAATCATTATTTCATAATTATACCCATGGAAAAAACCGGGAGAAAAAATTCCTAACTTTTACAACACTACATAAACATCTATCTATCTATATACACACATGTATACACACACATATATATATATATATATATATATATACCTTATCAAGGTGTCACAATTAAGCGCTTTCTTGTCAAACACAATGAGTCGCCTCGTTGGCGCGCGTGAAAGCGCCCAAGATATTTTTCAATAGTTCTCCGGTTAGTTATACAGTTCACCATATTGACGAGGACAATTTCATCAACAATAGGTTTTGTGACATAAATATGAGGGGGGTACGTATATTACCCATACACATCTACATATTAAATAAAAAAAAAAGCAATAGCAAAAATAACAACAATAATACCTATATGTCGACCGCAAAACGCGCTCATATGTGGACTCTTCATAATCCCGCCTCTACCACTTTTAAAACATTAATATGAGTAAAGGTGGGTTCAAACATATATACGAAAGAAACAAATGGGTTGAAGGTGTTTCATATTGTACTGTATGAGGCCCGTGAGTTTCATGCAACGACTTATATATGTATTTACACCTGGCCCGATGCTTGCCAAGTGTATATATATATATATATATATATACGTGACGTCAATTGGCACAGGTATATGAAGCAACGCCGAGACGACGTCCACGTCACTTGTTCTTGAGCACTCCTTCGAATCATTTTTTTTTTTATTTATTTATTTCTGCCATTTTTTCCATTTCTGGGGTTTGCCTCACCCCCTCTTCATTATTTTTCACTCTGGAATTAAATTTGCGCGCCAGTTGATGTACATCTGAAATTTGAAAAAAAGTATTCTGCTTAAAACGTGATATAAATTTTTCGATACATTTATTTTGTATTTTATTAATATGATATGGATTTTGAGTTGTTTTGTATTTATTGTTGGCGATTAATGGTAAGTTTTTGAAAATTATTTATTGTTGTATATATTTGTAATATCTTTTGAGTGTTGATTTTTTTTTTGTTTGAAAATATTATTTATGAAGGAGAAGCGAAGAAAATAATGGTTTTGATTTGTTTGATTGGTTTTTCATTGATGGAATTGGATTATATTTTATAAAAGTCTTTTTTTTTTCTGTGGATTTGTCGTCTCGAATTATGATGGGCGTGATGAATGCGCCACATGCGACACTATGTGAACGATACGCATTATCGTTTCTTTTCTTTTTTTTATTATTTTTTATGTTCCGTATTTTTTTTCCAGTTTTCTTTCTTTTCATTTGAATTCCCAATACGTTTGCGCGCTTTTCATGTGTAAATTCATATATACTGTTATGTGCAGAAGGAGGAAGAGTTATATATAAGCCAGCACATTGCTCTTCAACTATGAGAACTCCTTTTTTCCCCGCAGTTAAAATTACGTAATGTTTACACCGGCCAAAGACTTATGTGTTGAAAGTTTATGTGTCACGATATGTTGCTATGATGATTCCTCTTTTTTTTTTTGAATTTGTCATATTTCGAAGAAAAATTGATCATTTATTTCCATAGTTTTATGTATTGCTTTTATCAATCGTTTTCCTATCTTTTTTTATCGTTAACAGTAGATTTGATTTCGTGTTTTTTTTCTTTGTTCACGTGTCAGTAATGTAGTTTTAAGTAATAATTTTGTCCTCGTCAACATTTCGATTGATAGAACTTCAACAATTAATTTTTATCATGTTGATAATTTTTTAAATAATATCATTCGAAATATTTCCACTTAAACATTTTTCAATTCACCTTCTTCTTCATTTCGGTAAATAGATCTATGGATTTTCGGGTTTTTATTTGTTTGTACCTGCCATAATGTTTCTTATCACCAACTCTGTGTGGGGCTTATCATATCTCTTCTAGTAATATTGCCACAGAATTGATAACAGAGCAACTTTTTTTCTTCAGTTCTTTTTTTTTCGTCTCCTCCGCCATCTTATGTGGATATTATCATTATATATCTTCGATGAATATTAAAGACGAATGTTTTTTGAATACTGTTGCCATCTGGATAACTCCGCAACAAATTGAAACAAGAAAAAAGGGAAAAATCATAAATGATATTTTTTCTTTTCGCTGAATCTAAACAAAAGACTTGAATCATAGTTGTAGTTCTATAATTTATGTTAACGAGAAATTTTTGAACACCATTTTCAAAGTAGGATTCTCAATAAAAATTAAAATCTTCCAAATTATTTCCATTATTCTCTATCGTCCGTTTTGGTCGTATCTTTTCTCTCCACTTCTCTCCATTATGTCTCCACGCCATCGTGTAAATATTATCTTTTCATATCTACAATCAATATAATGATTCTTTTTTTTTTGAGCTCCGTTGGCAACCAAAATTGTTCCAAAAATTAGAACAAGTCAAATATACGAAAATGAAAATATCAAATATATTTTTCTTTCTCCTACTTTTCTTCCTTCACCTTCTTTTCTTCATCATTCTCATGCCTCTGATCCTCATTTCAAATCTCCAATAAACGTGGTTGAAATACTTTTTTTTCCCCTCTACCAAAATATTCGAAGGTGAAATTAAGAATTAAAAATTCTATTCATCAATTATTTTCTCCCACCAATTTTCCTCCACTACCATCAATTTTTATCAAACTCTTCCAAGTTCCCTCCGGTGCTTCTTCACAAAACCAATCGAATAATCGTTCGTTTGCTCCAGGCGTTACAGACATTCAACATTCCAGGAAAAAAAAAAGAATTTCAAAATTCATTTCAACATGGAATTTTTTTCCCTCCATCTAGACACCTGAAAATAAAAAAAAAGAAAATAGAATCCAATTTATACATATATTAAACATTTGAATGCATACGCAGGAATAATCGGGTATTTAAGCAGTTGCTGTGGCACAAGTGAGAATAAAAACCATCTGATCAAATAAACCGCGCAGCCAAAGTAACTTAAATTATACATTAAATACATACAAAATAAATTTTTTATATCAAAAATTATGAACCAAACTCGACACCTACATATGCACAATATACTTTCAATCGACAATAGTCACCGAAACAGACCAAAAATAAAAAGAAAAATGGTGAGAAAAGGAGAGAAGAAAGGCAGGATAAAAAAAAAAGTAAATGAAGTGAGTAAGCCAGATACGTAAAATATAAAAACGAACAAAGACAAGCAATATAAGTTGAACTAATCCTAAATGATACACCCATTCGTTTGCTCAGACATTAGGAGCACACTGATAATCGCAAGCGCTGTTGAAATAAATTTAACGAGTTCTGGATCTTACGTAAATTGCCCGAAGGTGTCCCTACCACCCACACATTTATATACTTGCCACGAGGGCGACATTATAGTCTTCGGCACATTATTACCTCGTGTTCATTCTTGTCTTCAACACCTTGTACGTTCGATCGCACCAGGAACGTCGTGTGAGAATAACTTATTCAATATTTTTTTTTCATTTCATTTGTTCATTCATATGAGTACATCGCAATGATATATATCAAATTATCGTCGATTTGTTTCATTTTATAATCATTCAGCATTCATTTACTTATATTTATATAATTCATTCGAAGAAGTGTACTGAATATATTTATAACATGATAATTTTTTTATTAAATTTAATCTCAATCAATGATTTTTGTTCAATCATTGAACTTGTTTTAATTGATATGTTTGTTGAAATTGTTTCAAGTGAACGAGAATATTAAGAAATAAGCTGAACATGTTCATGAAATAAAATGAATATTGAAGTGTTGATGTTAACTATGCAGACAGGATAATAAGTAAGTGAATCTTCCTGATGTTTGCCGCGCAATCAGGTGAGCGCTAAAATGTCGGTGCGCGCTCGCACCACCACGATAACGAGCAAAGTCCATTGTGGTGTGTCGGCACTTGTTGCTATTATGAACAGTATTGCACTCTTGGAATGACCGTTTCATAAGCAGAAATAGAAAATTAAAAAAATTGGAGTACAAACGAAAGAGACAGAAATTGAGTTTATCAATTGGTAAACTTCTTTTTTTTCTATCTTTCAAAAAAAAAAGGCGGTTTGCTATCAAGAGAGCTATCCATCGACAGTATGGTAATAGTAACACTGTCATGGAGTTGCTCTCTTTGTGGACACCGCCTAATTCAACATTTAAATTCAATTACAATTTTTACTGTCTAGAATAGTCCTAATATTAATTTTTTCAATTTTTAAGGTTTGTTCTACAGGTTGGTTTAAGGTAAATAGTCTTTTTTTTTATATGTGATTTGTTTGATTTTGATAAGTGGTAGAGTTCAACTGAAAATCTTAGAAACTTGTCAGTGACGAGAATTTTCTAATTATCAAGAGAAAGTTGACAAGAGTTACCGGAAAATTTTTATTAATGCGTTCGAAATCGGTTCTTTTGTGAATTTGTGGACGTGACAAAATTATAAACTGATGAATTAAGCTCAAAGAGATTCCAGACAATTTTTAAATATTGAAATAAAGAGCAAAATGTATCTTGCAACTTAAAATTATTATATTATCCAGTTTACAGTCGTATATTATCGTTTCTCATACTTTTGTATTTTTTATATAAATATTTGCCTTCAGTAGCGTATTGTTGGTTGATATTCCACCCTTTTAATACTTGAGCAATAATTTCGCGCATAGATGTATGTTTACATACGAGTATACATATATATATAACATAAGAGAGTTCACCGGAGTCCCTTATGGGATCAGAATGAGTAAACCCAATGGTTGAATGACCTTTTTCTTGATTAGGAGCGCATACACGACTCCATCCAGTGTGTATGTCTGGTTGTATTTTATATATAACTTGCGACAAATAATACACACAAGTATATATGTATATATATTATGCCATGAACTTTAAACACCATAAAGTCATATGGCTATGCAAACTCACCGAGACGACAACGACGACGATGCACCAACACATAAGAAAGCATATTCGTATAATTGTGCTCATTGTTTTTTACTTTTTCCCTCTTCCAATTTTTATTGTTCCATATTTCTTCGCTTTCCCCTCGATCAAGCGGATCCAATTGACTATTTAACCTGTAACATTGAATTTTTATTTGGATTGATTTCCAGTTGGCTTGAAAATATTCAACGAGAGCTAAAGAATATATATAAGAGAAGAACATTAATATCTCAATATTTCCGTTTGATTATAAAAGAAAAATATAACAATTTCACATGATTGAATTTTCAGAATTTATTCACATTCGATTTAATAATTTCTCGCTATTCCTCTTCATTATGATCATTCGTTGCTTCATGGCATTTTTGCTTGACTATTCAGTCAACAACGTAAGTTTCATTGTTATATTTTTTCCCCAAGAATGTTTGGAGCAAAAATGAAAAACAGAGCGCGAATGATTTTCTCTACATCTATATTTCTTCCGTGTTAGCTGTGGCACCAGACGGCAAATATTCCGAGATATTAAACTTGATAACGATAGTACATTGTAAAATAAAGCTAAAAGGAAGAAATATATACATGTGTGAACACCGCTACGTATATACCTGCACATACATCACTTGGAAACACAGTTTAAAGATTAGTTATTATATACACTTGATTGTTGAATGATAAGACGGAATCGAGTTAAATTTACCGCTAACATATAAACCACATTTCCAGAATATTTTAAAAATTAATTGACGATACATTTAATGTAACGCAAATTATTTTACCCACTTGGATTTTAAGTCGAATTAATTACGATTATATAAAACTCAGGTGAATTCACAACTGTGTATTTACAACGCACACGAGTGATATTATTTCAGACATACTCTACATATGTCCTCGGTTTAGCAATTACAATATGCGCAATAAGTGAAATATATATATATTATAATGAAGTTGAGTATTCAATGTACATTATTATCATGGCATATCGTCAATTCTCAATGTTCACATTGAAGATTATACAAATTGGTGCTCCAATTTAAAAAAATGAGAACACGGAAAATGATTCACCAAGAAAGGAATCGTATTCAGTTACTATCATTAAAATTAATTTGTAGAATTGAATGATTCGCTAGACGAACATCCCATTTTGACCAGTAATATTTTGATTCCGCAGTTAAAGAACAATCGAATTGTTATTGAAAAAAATCCAACCTTTAAAATTTCTATTAAGGAAAAAAAATATCACAATACCAAAATTGAATCATGCGATGATTCACCAAGTTTTTACATGACGAAAAATGAAAAAAACTATTCCACGTTGTTCATTTAGACAGGAAGTAGCGATGTGGACTAGTATAGAGCATACGAGTTGAAGAACAAATGAAAATATATTGAATAGGATAAAACTTTTGTCTATAATACACAACCTGAGTGTAAGAACATTCCATCTCATGTGTGTCGAGCCAAGTGTGTATTTATTTCACGTTCTAGAAACAAAAAAAAAGAACAAAATGACTTTTGAAAGAGAAAAAAAAGAGGAATAATAAAAAAAATATAAATAATAAAAAGAAGTACCTACATATGTATATTTACAACCATACATTTTGCAGAATAATAAGTGTGTCACTGCAACGATCATACTGTTTCTGTGTATATGTACACATCTACAAGAATACATCAATGAATCTCACCTGTGATGACCATGGAGTGCATGAACAGATTTGCGGTTTTCGTGGAAAGCAAACATATTTTACTTTGAATATAAATAAAGTGGAAGTGACTTTCCACATTAAATATGTATGAACATAGCACTGTTAATGTATCTTCACGTTGCATCTTACCGATATGTATTTATAATAATTTAAGTTTGTTCAGTGATGTGTTTCGTCTGTTCATGGATGAATTATGCCTGTACTGCTGAATACTCTGCCAGTATCTGGAATTTCATATCAAAGAATTTTTGGTGGATCATTTGTAACACTCTAAAGATTGTGATATTCACGAAGAAAAAATGCAAAACTCACTGTGATGAATGTTTTCGCGAATATGTAATCAAAAATTTGAGAGTTAGTGGGCAATGTGGGATCAAATTGGTGCACCTGAACGAATAGAAGAATTTTTCAGGTTGTCTGGACAAGTAAAGGTGGGTTTTCTTCATAAATTCCTTTCATTTGATTAAAGATGATTTAATGCATCAGAGAATTTGAGTTACCTGCGATAAAATGCAAAAGTGAACTTATTAAATAAACAGACATTAACTAGTTGAGAAGAATTCTTAAGGTGTAAAAAAGAAAATTATGTTCATCAGAGAACAGTTATCCAATCATTGTGAAATGTACATTCTCACAAAAAAGATTATCATTAGATTAGAAATATATAAATTAATGAAATGGCTAAGCCAAACAATATTTCGTGTTGTCGAGAAATTCCTTAACAATGAAAGCATCACAAAAATAACCTCAATATTTCATCATTTTTACAAATTTATTTAAACTATGAATCATGTCTTTATCGAATCAAAACTGATATGACTATGCTACTTCAATATTCAACACAAAAATATTTGACAAAGGCAATTTCGATACATTCTTATAGGACAAGTAGAACATAAAACACTTAACGAAGACAAAAATAATTTCGTGATTTTTATTGTTCCCTTAATGTGTTTGTGCAGCTCAATGGCATTATTATCTTCCTTTATTATATTTCCATTCCAACCTCCTGATATATCCGATTAAACGTATATATAAAAATAAGTACATGATTGTTGTCAGACAATTGGGAAATTCTTTGCGATAACAAAAGCAACGAGTACTTTTTATATATAATATAAGTGTGTAATAAAAACAGGGTACAATCAATATTGACCGTTGCAATAGATTTATTTTTCTTGTCTTTCGTCTTTCTCTTTTTTTTAATTACTTGCAGATTGTCGATGTGAATGGAATTGCGGCTGCCGCATATAAAATATCATTTATATGCATTTATATGCATTTATATTACCTCCCGCCTTTTATTTCATTTGAAGAGATTTCACGAACACGAGTACCAAACGTACACAAGATGGCGTCTCGAGACAGTAAGAAAGTGGCGCCATCTGAGTCGGATAATTGTGATATATTGAAGTAGAATAATACCGCCAAAATTCAGTGAATTCAATTCTTGCATTATATTAAATAGAAGAATTATGAATATTGTTGAGCTTTCGTTGTAGCATTCACGTCAATGTTAATATCAACTATCCACCAAATAGAATGTAGCTAATATGGCACTACCATCAATAGAATTGTAATAATCCAAACAGATGTGTAGTCATGTAGTGCAGAATTAATATTTTAGTCTTGTCCGAGAACTATATTCCCACATTATCCATCGATTGTGAATTATCATTATGATTAACATAATGAATATATTCAGTATATTAAAAATACAATGGCTGCTGCATTATCAATAATTTTCACACTTATAGAGAACTGCAAAATTTTCTTCATTTTCATTATTCATAAACGAAGATGTTGAATCACAATTCAATATTGGCAGACTAAAATCATGTGATTCAACATATTCATATCGCACTCAACACTGGATTGTAACCATCCAAATTCGAAATGTAATAAATTCCAAACTGCATATATATACATATGTATGAAAAGACGAAAAAAAATTTTCTGGAGTCGATTTGTGTTTATTCTTGATATATAAACAAACCTTTCTTCTTCATGAATAAATTCTCAGGATCCATTGGAGATTCGGAAGAATTCATTCGTCCTTCATCACTATATTCATATGTAGATAATGACCCCAATAAACTTGGGATAACCTTACAATTATTGATATTAATTGTGCAGTATTTACTTGAGACACTGAAATGCGTTTAAACCAATATTTGTATTTCACATCAGTTGGGAATTGGGATCCCAATTTTTGTAACGGTTTTTCGATTAGATACTAGCGTCATCTATAGCAGGTAAATGTAGAATTCAATTGAGTAAACGGAATAAATGATAATTATTCGCCATAATAAAATTAGTAAAAAATGCCATCTCCAAGTTCAGTACCTATTTTGCAGATGATGCAACGGATTCTTTCACAATTTCTATCAGTAATAGTAGTGAACGTGTAATAATGTGAGGAAATTATTTTCGGTAATCAGAACATTCATATCCTAACCCCACTTTCTTTTGTTCCAACTCTAGCGCCATCTCGAGCAGATAATTTTACAAATAATGGCGCGAAAACTTGCCGCCAAATCCTCCAATGGTGTGATTGAAAAGAAAAATGGCGTTCGCATTGCCAAATAATTGACCACGCTTGAAATTTTCATACATAAATAGTTATCCCAGACAATTTTACAATCACACAATCTATTAATGTGGTTGTAGACAATCATAATTATCATAAGAAAACTGGACATAACTTGCTGGTCATTTTATTTATGTTTTATTGTTACCCGGAAACGTGTTCGAACAGGTTTGGAATTCTTCGAATTGCTTTGTTGATCAACACTCCAACTATTGATAATCGATCATTGAATATGTTGAAAATTTTACAGGTAGCAAAGACTAAGGAATAGAAGGAGTAGATTATAAATAATTCAATCAATCATGGAGTTTAGACGAAAACGCAGACATTTGGCTATTGATCAAAATAACCGTCTGAAAGAATTTCCACATGATATACAAATGTATCATACATGGCCAACAGGAACGTTTCAACTCCATGAATTTCGTGAACTCGGCATAGAACGACGAAATAGTAGGTGTTTCTGCATTAAATTTACGAATGATAATAATATGGAATGGTATAATAATATGAATTAATCACGAATATATTTATTTTGTTATTAGTTCTCAAGATGATTGAATTTATATCAAGTAGATCTGATTTACGTACTGTGGAGGATCGTAAAGCAGCTTTGATAAGTTCACTGAGACGAGATGGTTATAATTATGCTGCTAAATTATTAAATGGTCAGGGTTGCTCATCGCATACCGATATGGAATTAGAAGCGAGACGACGTGATGCTGCGTCGCATTTTGTTGTACGTCTTGCTTTTTCACAAACACCAGAATTGAAGAAATGGTTTGTGTCAATGGAAGTTGAATACATGAAGATGAAACTCACGTCTTTAAACAAGGAGGGAATGGCTAAATTATTGGAGTACAATCATTTTATATATCAACCTGTAAGTTTATGATTATTGTGGAAAAATAAGGGATCGAATGAAGGAAAAAATTACAAATGAAGATTCTTCAATTCAATCGAATCATTAGAGAACGCGGATTCAAATCTATATATTGATACGTAAAGATTTTCGCTGCTTCCTACATCTGATTCAGTCATTCGAATAACTTACTGAAATGAGAACCTTTTCTGAAGGATATTCTGTTTTCTTTTATTATTTATAATAATTTTAATCGCATATATTAAACATTTATTGACTAATTTCGCAAAGCCAATTTATTACAAATCTGTTTTTGTCATATATACAGATTTCACAAGATGAAAAGGACGATCTGCGTGAACAACTGTACGCTGCAACTCCAAAGATTTCCTCAATAGACAACACGGATTTTTATAAAGTGCCTTTCGCTAAAGTACTTGACCTAGTTAGATCAAGAAGAGTATATCTGAAAAAGGGTATTGCATATACGCCACAATTTGAGCTTTCATCTCTGTTCATATCACAATTTAAACGACAATTGACAAAAGCCGTCGAGGTAAATTATTATCAATTTCTTTTATTTTTCCAATTCTTAATGCCACATGACGTAAGTTTCGGTATGAATTCCATTTCGTATTCCAATACTTATTGTCATTAATCATCATTTATCCCTATTCCTATTAGAGTACGACTGAATGCTTTTATGCATTGCAAGGTGATGAAAGAATTTATAAGTATTTGAAGGAGTTGCCAAACTATTTCCCACAAATGGACCGAAACATCTGGTCAAACGACCAAACTCCAATCGAAGCACTGGACGAAGTGAGTAGAACAATTAATATTTAAAAGTAAATTAGAACTCACTGAAATAATCTTTGCAAGTGTATCTATTTTAATCTCCAATTTTGTTCCTATTGTAGCTATCAAGAACGTCATATCCACTGTGCATGAGAACATTACACGAGGCCCTGAGAACAGATCATCATTTGAAGAATTCCGGTCGTATGCAGTACGGTCTATTTTTAAAAGGCATTGGAGTAACAATGGAGGATTCTCTGGAATTTTGGAGATCGGAATTTACAAAGAAAATCGAACCCGACAAGTTTGATAAGGGATACGCTTATGGATTTAAATATTTTTATGGCCATGTTGGTAGTCAAAAAAAGTATACACCAATGGGTTGTACAAAAATAATTAACACTATGGCTGGTGCTGGTGAACATCACGGCTGTCCATATAGGCAAATGGACTCTGAAACATTGAAAAAGAAATTGACTTCTTATGGATTACCTGCCGCTGGTGCGTGTAACTAAATTAACAATTGCATTTTATTGCCACTCAACTTGTTATATTAATTTTCTCGTCTTAAAATCTTTCTCATGTAGGTGTTGGTGAAATTGTCGGGCTGGCGAAAGAACATCATTATCAACTGGCATGTGTAAAGTACTTTGAAATTACTCATAAAACTCCACCTGAAAATCCTGTGATGCATCCAAATGCGTACTATTCATACAGTCGCAATCTAATTGCTAAACACACTGGCACGAATAACACAACTACTTCTTCCACCACAGTCAATGGTGAGAATATTGATTTATGATTTAATACATGAGCCTAATTATAACCTATTTTATGTAGTATAATTACTCACTATTAATTATTATTCATTGTGTAATTTTACAGCTAAGAAGAGCAATGAGAAACCGACATCCATCCAATCAACAAGAATTAAATCTGAATCAATAACTCCGGTGCGAACACCGGATAGAAGTTATAAGAGAAAGAGTGGCAAAGTTGATATTGTTGATATTGAAAAGTTATTGAACGAAGATGAAATCGAAGAAATAAGTCAAGATATGTGAAAAACATAAAGAAATTATTATTTAATTACTTATTAAACATTTATTATTAATAGTCATACGATGCCATTTATATTGCACACTTTTTTCTCAATTCCAAAATAAGAATGATGCATCGATTTGTACAGGAGATGATCCCCAATACTGACAAGAATGTACTGAAGGTGAACTACTTTTAATTGACATACAAGAACAAAAAGAGGTGGCGGCAAATGGACACGCATAGAATTGGATCAAGACTTTTTTCTCTTTCACCACGCCGCTCCTCACGAGGACTCATATTATATATATATTAGAGGTGCACTCTCACCCTATACCGCAGCGCCAAGTATTGAAAGACGAGTGCTGGCGCGTTACCATTAGGCATGTAAAGGTCAAATTCGGAACGTCGGTGAAATGTTCCCCATTGAAGTTTTATTGGAGATCTAGGAGTCTTACCGGTATAATTTCTTATGCAATAAGACAACTACGGACGTTCTATATACTCAAATGTATATGATTGAGACATATCCAGTTGATATCAAATTGGTTACATTTTGCAGACAATGGGCTTGCAAGAAGTCAAATCACTCAAGGAATGAAGGGGAAGAGTCGAAGTATGAACGGATAAATGATTTGAATTCATGACGACGTCATTTATTCAGGTGCAAAATGTTTAAGAAGAGATCTTTCGCGATTCTCTTTGTTAATATAGATTACGTGGCGCACCCGAAGTATTTTACTCATCCCGGATGAATTGCCATTGTGGAATTCAGTGAGCCATCTCTCAAAGCATCCGATAACATTGCAACAACACACGTTGCGCTCTCTCGATATATATATATATATGTACGATACTGTTTCGTGAGGTGTAGCCGACCTCGTGTTGCATCAACAAGTGCAAGCGCGTGGATAGGAACGCACTCGAATGGACCGCTGAAACCGCAACAATTTTTTCTTTTTTCTGTTTCTCTATTTTTTCATCTCGTCCAACGTCCATCAAGAAGAAGCGCAATGTGGACTATTTCGAAAGAGATGAGAGTAGAGAATAAATGCGCGCGAGGTCGCAAATTTATCGATGATGAGACATAGTAAAGCATCTCATATATTATATATATGTATGTTTATACATGAAAAAGTGATGATGAGAGAGAAAGAGCGTGAGGGAGGGCAATCAATAAGTTTCAATCGGAATGAAGAGGCAATCGAGCGGTATTCGACATACTGTGAATAAAGATACTCCGGTCAACGTGTCTTTAATGATCAAGTGAAATGCGCTTCCGCAATTATTATGTTGCGTGTGTTGCGCTAATCGCATACAATCATTCATTCGCCCACTTATTTATCTTTTCTTTTGTACATTTTTGAAATTATTTAACGGGTGGTGAATTATTATTTTTCTCCTCTGTATTCTTTTTCATACATTTCCTTTTGTGGATATGACTAATTTTTATTATCGCGTCTATATTTTTTCTTAACTATGTCATTAGAGCTTTGTTGCACTTCTCACGCTCCCAATGATGTAAACATCAAAGAGTGTTGTCTGTAAAATAAGAAAATTAGATTTTGTGTATGTATATTCAAGCATATAATTCATTTTTTTTTCTTGAAAGTTATGACTATGCGCGGCAATGAGGTATGCTTTCTGATCATCTTCAGATAAATTCCTTTCAATACACAAATGTCGCGATTTTTCATATATTTATATTAACAACTGCGTGGGTATATATGTGTTTGCAATATATTTCTTCACTAAATAGATGGATACGCGCGTGTGCACACGTGTTTCTCATCAAAATCGTAGCGACTTTCGAAAGGATTCAATAAAGCGTTAAAACGTTTATGTAATCAGACGATCATCATATTAGAGTTACTGCTATCATATGCATTATCGTTTAGCATGTCAGATTAACGATTAGAGTAGGTGGTGGTGTAAAGTAAAGGAAAGATTCATAAACGTTAATCGAGCTGTACTTGCACCATCGATCGATTTGTGCATTTTTATGAATCAATTTGATATATTTATTGACGTATGGAATATCTTGAGAAAGAATTGGGGAATGTTTTCTTATTTTTTCGCCTATTCTTGTAGTTCTAAATATTTGAATTATGTCCATTCAATTATATGCTGACATTTTGAAGATTATGGAGAATATCAAGGATAGAAAATCAATCGTTATTTTCCTTCTCATAGAAGGACGATGAGTAGATTTCTTGTTAGCTTGTCATCTAATGACACTTCAACTGCGTAATGAATCGTAATAAAATTTAGCAACGATATAGTTTATAACACTGAGTACGATATAGGCTATATTTAAGTCGGGTAAATAAAGTAGTTGATATATAACAGGCTATTGTGGGTTGATTGCATAATGATGCCTTCGAGGCGTAAGATCTGAAAGAAATTTTTACATTTTCAAGGCGAACGTACAGGTGAAAAAAAAGTAACGGGTTAAAAAGGTTAATTATAAGGCCGTTTCTAGAGATAAGAAAAAAATAATACAACACAACTGTATGTTGCGTGTTTCCGTGTTTGGTAAAAACTAGAAGTATTGAATACGAGAACGTTTTTCAATGAATAGTCTCAGTGAGAAAACAATGAACATACAATCTGTGATAATTCAATTATTATTACGAATATCACGCTCAGGAAATCCATTACATTGTCAATTACAAAATAATAATCATTTCGTTGTGAATTAGAACATTTTTATTCTTATACAACCGGAACTGCAATGAAAGGCAGCAAAGTCTAAATGTACATCAAGTTTTAGTTTGGACTTTCAGTTCTCCGCTATCTCCAACCCTTTTCTATCTTCATCAAAAGTCTCAATGCAAAATCGATTCGCCTTTCAAGTTGTCAAAGCTTTTGTCTCACACTAAAGTTCCAAGTGAATTTCTTCTTTGCTCTTTTTTTCAAACTTGCGCGAATAATATTCGATATATTTCCTTGTGAATTTAAGTTGCAGAGGAAAAACAACCTCGCCTTGGTACAATCACGTCCACCATTCTATTCCGATTCACCTCTGGCATAACACGAGCACTGCGATCAATGTTCAGATAGTAACAAAAGGGCTGGGTATTCTCAAAGTAACACTCGGTTGAATTCTCAGTTTTATTTATTCTTCATTTCATATATCAAATATATACCTTCATAAATATATATATATATATATTTATTATTCCTTATTGTCGTTTAGAAAGCACACAATTCTATTGTTCTAATGCTGTTGCTGGCAGTTGCATATATTCATTATCATTCGCTCGCAATATTTCGATGAAACATTCGCCCACATCATCTACTATTATTATTTCACTTACAATCTCGTCCGAAATGTTCTCTCTTTTTCTATCCCTTTATGTTTTGTCTTATGATGACCTCGTTTTATCAACATTATGACACTGCCACATCTCATTTTGCATTCTCGTTAATAAGTTTTATATAACATTGCTCAATTTCAATGTCGAAAATCGTAATAGAAGACATGGCAAACATATAGGAAGACAGTTCACATATGAATTATTATCAATCAATCAATCAATTAATCAACTTAATATTCGATATTCTATTTCAATTTTAGAATTATAATTGATGACTTGTGGCATTTTACATGGAAAAATGAATCTTCATCATGCATCGTCATATAAAATGTACAGAATTATGCAATTACTTTCATCCATACGTTTACGCACGTCGAATAATTTCATTAAATCAAATATCTACGGACATCGTATCATCTTTCTATAAATATATATCTAATTTATAATTAGTGCGTGAGCACAGTGGAAAGCGAAAAGAAAAAATGGAAACGATTAGCGAATGCGTTGTAAACTGGCGCCGTGTTCACTTACAATATTATGAAGATGATACTCATACACTTTCATATGACCTGATTGATCGACCTTCAGCCCACTAATGCACCCGATCGATCTATATCACTATATAACGATTAGTATTACTAGTTGTAGTGGATAGTTGTCTGATATTACGCAAGAATTGAGAGCATAGACCGTGTGATTCTTCGACACTGCTCTCTCGGGGCAAATGCTCATCTTCTTCTTTCTCTTTTACCTTATGTATATGGATTTATATTTTATGTTTAACTCTAGAGGACACAAATGATGGCGAAGTATACATGAGGCTTTACCGAAGAAGGAGAGCAGAAATGTATAGCGAACTATCGCACCTCCTTCTTCGTTTCTACTCAAAAATGTCTTTCGTTTCTTCTTCTTTCTTCCCCATCTCTTTCAAATGTATATGTATGTGTTTGTATCATTCATATTATTTTGTTTCTTTCTATTGCACAGGTTGCAGCAAGTAAACGACTTTTGCGAGCAACTTGGTGGGAGGAAGACGATCCGGACATCACTGGTATATAAGATACAGCCTGGATACAGATAGATTCACAATTACAAATCAGCAGTTGGAGAAACAACTGGGTTATACAATTAGGGTGATTTTGTGGTTTCTTGGATTTTGCGTGAGAGTGATTTCGAGTATTTGAATTGAAGAATAAATAGTTAGGTAGATAGATAGATAGATAAAGATATTTTTGAGAAGGAAAACTCATAAATTTATTATCAAAATGAGAGCAGTAAGTACTTCTTTATTTATATATGATCGCTCATGTTGTATTTGACGATCAGGACCCAAAGATGATGAATTAGTTTCGGAAGTATTCCGTTCTGATATTCAATTCATCCTTTGAACGACAAAATGATTTTGGCTGATTAAAAAAATTAATCTTTTTATTCCATCTAGAAATGTTGTGCGTTATCGCTGCTAGCGATCACCAGTGCGTGTTTAGGAGCAAGGCTCGATAACACCTATTTACCACCCGGAAGTGCAGGCAGTGCTGGTGGTGCAGGGTTAATTCCTGCTCCAAGACCGGGCAACAGTGGCGGAATCGGTCCTGGAGGTAGAACAGGCGCTGGTGGAATAGGACCTGGTGGTCGACCAGGTGGTGGTGCTGGTGGATTTGGTGGTGGTTAGTGAAAAATATTGCACCATACTATCGTTCATTGTATTCTATAGATTTTTGTCGATTTTCATACTGATAAGAAAAAAGTTTGACTTAACAATGGATCTTTGCAGGTGCTGGATTTGGTGGTGGTGCTGGTAGACCAATTAGCGGCGGTGAAGCTCGTCCTGGTGCGGGTGGACAAGCGGGCGCCGGTAGTGGTCAAGAAATTCCTATTGTTAATTTCTCCAGCGAGAACAATGGCGATGGCAACTATGCATTCAGCTACGAAACAGGAAACGGAATCACCGCACAAGAAACGGGTCAGTCGCAAGGTAAATGAACACGTATATACATGTATATATATATATATTGAACTGCAATTATTCACCCGTTTCCTCATTGTTTACATAGACATCTCAATAGACTGAATGCAAATAATTTTAATTGAATTCAATTGAGCAATCGAAACATTATCCCTCACGGTGTTTATTTATCATTCATTTATGCATTTTATTTTTGTTTAAGGTGATGCCGAATCTGTTAGCGGATCTTATTCTTATACTGGTCCGGATGGTGTCCAATATACGATAACGTATACTGCAGACGCTGACGGTTTTCATCCACAAGGAGCTCATATTCCAACTCCACCACCAATTCCACCAGAAATTCAACGCGGTATTGAATTATCTTTGGCTGCTGAGGCACGCGGCGAAAATCAAGACGGTGGTTCAGCAGGTGGACAAGGTGGTTATGGTGGACAAGGAGGCGCTAGTCGGGATGGTCAAGGGGGTATGAAAAAAAAATGATAAGATGTTTTGTTATTGTTCATGCAATTATTTCCCATGATTTTCATACTTTTTTCTTTTCGTTTAGGCGGTTTTGGTGGTGGTCAAAGTGGTGGACAAGGATTCGGTTACGGCGGTGAGTTGCCAAATTTTCTGTTCACTCGCCATTAACTCTCTATAAGAGACATTTTTGGAGCGGTGATTTTTACTGTTTCTTTTGCTCTAAGGTGGACATGGAGGCGCTGGCGGTGCTGGAGCTAATGCAGGTGCTGGTCCAGGTGCAGGAGCATCTGGTGTAAGAGGTGGCGGTGCTGGTGGTTCAGCTTATCAAGGACCAAATTCCTACCAAACAAGTTCACACCCTGGATATCAATACTGAAATAACAGAAATGAAAATGCATAAGAGGAATATACTAATCGAATCATTGACATCTCATATATGAATCAGAGTAACTCATCATTATCTTGTTTTTTATAATTGATATCCACTGGCAGACTTGTGTACATAACAATATATGTTGCATATCATTTTTTTTTGTAAAATATGATTTGTATTCATTTATATCATCATTTTGTTTATTAATAAAGCAAATATACATACCCTTTTTCTAAATAATAAATGCGCTTATTATTGTTCTCGATTGTTGCATGAACAATTCAACGCTTGAAAAATTATTATTTATTGAGTTGAAGCCAAATTGTGATTTTTTTTCTTATTGCTTCGGCATGTATTATTCATAAGTTTCCAAAATTTACATTTATACATGTCTATATGTGTGTATACAATGTAACATCGTTAAAATACATTCAATTATAAATAGAAGAAGAATTAAATTAGGTATCTGATTCTATTCGTTGTAAATTCTACCGAGTTCCCATTGGGTCTCAATTACATTCGAATAAATTTCTTCATTTCCACATTATTTAATTATATAACAAAGACATTAGTTGCCATCAAATGACGATAAAATTTGAAACGAAAATTTTAATTAACTGCTGCAATAATTTGCATACAATATTGACAAAAAATGTATATAATTGACAAGTGAGCTACCGAATCATTTCTGATTACAATAACAATCAATACGTCATAAAAGTGGCAGTGAAGCCCAAAAAAGTAGAGATTCAATTTTCATTTCTTACATTTTTTCTTCCATTATGTTGAAGCATACTTGTATTTTCTACATATAAAAAAGTATACTTGTCATCATTTACTTTTTGTTTTATTTCCATATCACAGCGTTATTTACGTTACTCAATTATAATTTTGTGACCTTTTGCCGGGAACATATTGAACGTAAAATATTTACAAATCAAAATAAAATATACTTTGAATACGAAGTAACAAATCCATCCACATTGGGTCCAAACACTATTCGGACTGTGCTGAACATAAATACTGTGTATGCAATTAATTTAGGAAACAACCCGAATGAGGAATGTCCTAATAGTAATAATAATGACAATAAAAATAATAATTACGTGAAGAAGGGAATAAACTCTATTAATACTATTTTATATCATTTCTTCTCGTATAAAACCAAGATAATGGAATTTTAGTTACCGAATTTTTATCTTGAGACAATGGAATATGAAAAAGAAATACACTTAAACTGGGGATAAAATATTCTCTTTCTTCCTCCACCATTTCTTTGTTGCAGTGCTTGCACCATTGGAATTATCATTGTTTGAATTGTTTTCATTATTCGGTGCACGAGCGAATTGTATGAATAATTGTTCCAACGTCGATGACAATACAACATAATCTTCAATACAATCATATTCATTTTTCAAATCATCCATCAATGTGTACATCATTGTCCAGGTTACATCAGGATCAACAACATGATAACCCAGAAATCCTGTATTTTGATCAATCAAATTACAGTTTAATTTGGAAATTATTTGTTGTTTAATTGCTTCGACGTCACTGTCACGTTGTGTTGAAGAAAGTTTTACGTGAATATTATAACCAGCGCCGAAACGTTGTTTTAATTGTTGACTTGCACCAACGCAAACGATTTGACCGCCGACCATTATTACTAAACGATTGCACAGCACTTCGCACTCTTCCATACTGTGAGAAGTTAATATTATTGATTGCCCGGCATTTTGACAAGTTTTCAATGTATTCCACAATGATCTACGTGCTGCAGGATCAACACCAGTCGTAGGTTCATCCATTAATACAAGTGGTGGATTACCAATTAATGCCAAAGCAATATTCAGTCGACGTTTATTACCGCCGCTGTACGTTCCACTGGGTTGGAAAGCACATGGGGTTAAATTTAATTTGGTTACCCATTGTTTTACAATTGCAGGTACTTGAGACGAAGGTATTCCGCGGAGTCTTGCAAATAAGTACAAATGGTCCCATGAATTTAATGTTGGTATAATAGCATCTTGTTGCGGGCAATATCCCATTGATGACAAATAATCGGATCGGTTTGATGAACTATTGTACTGTTCGAGGTAAACTGTACCACCATTTGGTATTATTTCACCGGTCAACATTTTGAATGTTGTACTTTTACCAGCGCCATTAACACCAAGTAAACCAAAACATTCACTTTCTTTAACACGAAAACTAATTCCCTTCACAGCATGTAAATTACCATAACTCTTCTTCAATCCCTGCACCAGAAAGATATTCCCATTTTCATGATGTCTCAATACCTGACCCTTCATACGTTTCGCAATCTCTTCATTTATAATTTGTTTTTCTTTTTTGACTATGTCATCCATTTCTGTTGGATCAGGAATTGGTTTATTTCCACGTATCTTTGCTACTATTCTTGCAAAATATTGCTGTTCAAGAATAAAAATAATCCCACAATAGAAAATTGGCGATAGACCCAGCCATAATAATGATACTTGAAGATCGGGGATGTATTCTTGATGTATGAAGTATGGTAGAGGATTTTCACACCTGTGATCGGAGCATAAAAATAGACAGCACTCATCTCCGCTAATGCATGATATCTCAAGTAATGCATTGCTCATACGTCTACAACGTGCATTTCGTACCAATGTTGAGAAAAAAGCTAGATGTCCATATGTCAAACTCAAATGTGGTATAAGTAGAAATATTTTGCTTTGTACTTTGCGGAAAATTCGATAAACCTCACTAGTAGTACTCAATGCAACAATAAGTAGAATCATTTCGACGAAGGCTGGAAAAAATTCAAGACAAATTATCAATGTCTAATCAATGGCATAAAGTTGTTTTAATCAATTTGAAATATTTACCCATTATAATTGGCGCAATAGAGAGTATCATAGTGGTAGCATTCGTTGAACGTTTGAAAAAAGTACTGAGATATACCAATGGTAGAACACTTATTCCAAACAGAACTAACAGTGTTAAAGTAATACCTGGAAAAAAATTACAACAGATATTACTCAAATTACTCAAATAATTAGGTTAATTTTTTTATTCATTTAGTCAAGGAAACCGGTATAATCCCAAAGGAAATTTCTAATAAATTTCTTCTCCAGTAATTATCGATTCGATCCGAAAGTTTGCTTGAATAATTGTAAAGATTAGAATGAATAAAAACTCACATATTTCTGTCGTATGGTAGAGTTGTGTTTTCAATAGTATGTCCGCAATAATAAAGAGAGCCAGCAGCAACAAAACCGATATAAGGTATTGTACAAAATCAAACAGAAAAGTTGCTGCCCAATACATCAATTTTGGAGCCCCAGTCATTATTTGTAATTGTTTTATACCCGAAAGTATTTCACTCAATGGTTGAATGACATACAGGGCGATAGCTGGTGCCAAAAATACGATCAACGATACTGTCATGATAGAACCAACTTCGTCCTGGCCTTTATTGAATTCCTGTACATCAGGCAATGTTTGAGTTGACATTTCAATTCGATAATCCTCATCATTAGTTAAAGCTTTCACAATCGTATTAGTAATACAATTGATTGTGATAGGCATTCCGAGGACTGCAGTACCAGAATAGAAACCATTGGCCATAACATCTCCACTATCAGTATTATTGAATTCGGCCGATACAATCAGTTTATTGCGATATGAAACCACATCATTTGTTCCAAAGTTCAATAAAGCATCAGTTACACTGATGCTTGACTTGACTTTTGTAGCATTACCACCGAACTTACTGATAGTATCAACATACATATTACCCAATAGTGATTTATCTGCATAAACAAATGCTTTTGATTCTGGATAAAGACTCAATGATATTGTAAATGGATCATTTGGATCAGGACGTCGCCCAAATTGTAGCAAAATTAGCATGACTGATATACACGGCAAAATCATACTTATCCAAAAATTCCATGGATTTTTTCGAGCAAATATTATTTTTTTAATAAGAAAAGCGAAGAATGTTTGAGTGTAATATGGTAGTCCAGAGACTTTTTGATATACTTTAATTTCGTCATTGAAATCAGGTTCGTCACCCTCATCTTTTGTAACACGCAAAAATACTTGTTCCAAAGTTATGATTGAAACACTCATGCCAGTTATACCCAATTGTTTTTTTGAACTTTCTAATTTATCTAATGCTTCAGGTAATGACTGGGCTGGTGGAAGTGCCAATATTATTTTGCCATCATCTTGATTTAATATATGCGCTGTGACACCAATTTCTTCAGATATTTTTGATACTTCACACCAAGGTTCAATAGATAAGGTCACTTCAACTTGACCGTCACCGTACAATTTTTTTAAGAACATTGATGTTCCATAGCTGCGCAATTTTCCTGTATGCATAATCGCAACTCGATCGCCCAGTATATCAGCTTCTTCCATATCATGTGTGCTGATAATAATCGTTTTTTCACCTCGCATTTTCAATACAATGTCCCAAACCTCACGTTTGCTTTCAGCATCCATTCCTGACGTTGGTTCATCCAATATTAATACTTTCGCGTCGCCTATTATTGCCAATGCCAAGCACAACCGCCTCTTTTGGCCGCCAGACAACTGCGCCGGATGATTATTTGTTTTATCAGTTAAATTCACTTTGATTAATAGTGTACGAACTTCATTTTCAAGTTGTAATTTGGTTCTATTATTGGCTTTTATCATTCCGAAAAGCATAAGCTGTTGTTGAACAGTCAAGTCAGGAAATAGCATATTCTCTTGTGGACACAAACCAATATTATTATTTATGCAATTCGTTTGATTTAAAATGTTCTTTCCATCAATAAATGCCACACCATCAGTAGCATCAGTCAAACCGGATAGTATTGACATCATTGTAGTTTTACCTGCGCCATTGTGACCGAGTAATGCGGTTATTTGGCTCTTATATATGTCCATTGAAACACTACGCAATGCATTGACTTTCGTTTGACGGAACCAGTCTGTTGTGTAGACTTTTTTCAAGTCACGAATTCGGATACCTGGCTCCAAACTTCCAGGCTCAACATATTCAAATTCTTTTTTTGTTGCTTCTTTACGATCAAAATTTATTATGTGCTTCTCGTCATTCACTCGATTACTTCCTTTCCTCTGAAAAGTGTATCAGGAATTGTATTAATTATTATATTGTGCATATGTTTGGATGAACATGAATACGCAATGAATTGATTGATGTTGTTGGTTATAGATTTTTCAACAAATATTCTATTTATTACAAGTCTGGCCCGGGACCAAAATGCTTCATGACAAAAAATGTCGGCAATAAATACTTCTAGACGAATCCTACAGTAAATATTGCGTGGCTTAAGTATAATTATAAATCTGATTTTGTAACAAACCTGAAAGCAGTAGAGTGGATGTCGACGAACGCCATATTTACCAGGACGGATGGCGTAAATATAAATAACCATGGAGAAATGGAATATAATTCCAATAATCGAAAACAATATCATTACTCCAATACTGCCTTCGGGTATAGAATCACTTGCAGATGTAAATAAATTTGACCATTGTACTCCGTAAAGATTATTTTCATCCGCTGCTATTTCAACAAATATTCTTCTCAATATGAAATTTGGTGTAAAAATTCCAAGATATAATAGTAAACGTTGCGCAGTCAGTCCTTGGAGGAAAGTTGCAAAAATATTCATGAGCGATATTGTCATTACAGTTGCAAAAACCCCATGAGAAGCTGTAATAAATATAATTCACATTGTATTACCTCGCTAATACAAAGTCGATGTGATAACGAAAATAAAAGTTGCTTACGTTTCCAAAAGTATGCTGAAAGATGAAGCCCAAAAGCCAGCAGGTGGCATATATGAATGAATAATGCCAACCAAAGCAGAAATGCATCGCCGTAGAGTAAAAATGGTAAAACCGTAGGTGGCATAAAATGTTTCAATATTACAACTATTGGTAATAAATAAGTCGTACTCCATATTGCTCCACCGACAAACCAACTCAATAAATTCAATCTATTACTGACACCATTTACCGACATGAGAATATTAACCCCAATAAATTTTTCATTCGCTGGAAATGTTATTTCAACACATAAAACTACAAGAAATGCCAATCTTGATATATCAGCGAATGTTTTTCCGCTCATCGACACAACTCGATCCACTTGTAAATATGGTGGATATGGCATTTGTTGAACCGAAATTTTCGTGTTGTATTTAGGATTTGGTTTAACTAGTTTGATATATGCTTTGTCCAAGCATATGGGTACTTGCACCGTTGATACTTGACCAAATTGATATCTTGCTATATTACCATTTTCCTCGGGATCAAACAATTCGGATGGTGCCTGAGCAGCTATTCGTAATTTATATTTGAACAATTTCGGTAATGTACCATTGTCAGGAATGGATTGAAAAACAACCCCGACACATTCGCCCATGTACATGTCATTTGCTTTATCATAATGAAAATCATTCACCATCGTGTCTTCATTCCGTGATGGAACAACTCGTTCTACAGTTAGGCCAAGACATTTTCTAGTTTCCTCCATTATTCTATCTGTTATGCTGTTGCTTGGTGTATATTTGACATTGAGTGCTGCTGAAACTTCACCCATAAGAAATCCTTCTGGTTCGTATACATGATAAGTATTATTCGGAATAAACTCAGCTTGCGTATTTGTTATCAATCTCACAGTTTGGCCAATCAATATTAAACCAATTGGTATCAAAATTTGAAAGACGAGCGATTGAATCCAATGACGTTTGCGTATTAAAAAATTCTTCCGCATCAACAGCATGAATATTCGAAATTTTTCTGGCATGATTGCAGAAATAATTTGCGACTTGAATCGTATTATTATCATATACGCCAATCGATAGAACCACTGGTTTATACTTCGTTCTGAAACTTTGACTACTGAAAAATAAGGAGAAAGAAAAAAGCAATAAAGCATTTAGTTGACGTGGCTTCAAAATAACATTATCCAAGCAGTTTATTTGCCTAACTTCCTTATTCCCTATCACCTGCAGGTAACTTTTATTCGTTCGGAAAATAGTTGCAGAAATTAGTCATCGATATGTTATCAGGGGCCTTCGAGGCTTTGTCACGTATCTAACTATTCAAAGTAAACGAAGACTTGGCAAAAATCTTGGATTTTAAATTTTGAACACAGATAAAATAATAAAACGAATGAATTCTACGTTTGAAGTTAAAAATAACATAACGATACAAAAATTACACGACAATTACATGACAAACCAGAAATGAATAATTCCACAAAATAATTTCATACTCTGTAAACATCGATAATATCCTTCAATATTTTATCATCCAATTTTATTCACTTTAATCATTATAAATTATTGACAATCAACAAAATCACCATCTTAGTATTTCTTTCCTTCGACTAATGTCATTTTGTGCTTATGAAAAAATTAACTCGGCATGATATGGTAATGAAGTGACACTGACATTGCTATGGCAACCTAAATACAAAATATATTGATCTAAACTCAACTGCTGAATGCAACATTGCCACTAATAAATTAAATCCGATTCAATAACACTACCCGATTAGAAAGTATCATTTCAAACGATTTATCTCATAGTCACAGCTCAATATCAGAATCATTTGGAATATTTGAAAGCATTTAAACAAGTTTCATTTCAATTCGTATTGAATGCTACTTTATGATCAGGATTGGGATGTGCTATCAGGAAGTAAATCACCATCAACGGTGTGATATATTATAAATATTGATAACAGTAGAGAGAAAATTAAATGCAAATAATGAATAGATTGCTATACTTACGATTATCATTACTAAATATGAAGTAAATGTTGCGGAAAAATTTTGATGTTACTTGGACAACACTTTGACAATAGAATGCATGAGTTATCCATTATATTCCGGTGCTACCTCATACAGTAGCATAATAATCAATTTTTAATATTTCTCGATAACATTGTTTCGAAATAGTAAGTTATCATTTTACACTTCTATTGTTTCGTAAACACTTCCATGACTAATATGACTGTATATCATATGTGTGTAAATACATACTCATAGTAATATGGTAGGAAAAATCTGATACGTATTATTGTATTCGTAACACACATATTTCTAGCATTGAATTGTGTGCACTGTACAGTGAAACCTAACCTCTATATTTGAGAAAGTCGGGGGTTAAGCAAAAGTAGGGGAATTAAATTCGCAACATGAATTCATTGGAGATGTGAATACATAGCCCTTTCTTTTTCTCGCATAACCTAACCTCACAAACAAGTTTTGATATAAGGATTATAGGCGCGAAATTCAAAAATGTGAATGATGATTGGACAATGGAGAAAATAGGGGAGAAGAAGATGTGATGTGATTGGCTATATTGCGAACTGATGATTCTGCCGACGCCTGGTGGCATCTTTTCGAACGACGCCAAAGCCGCATTAATTCTGATGTTTGATTTGAAAATTTTTCCATTGCTTTTATAATTAATTCATAGGAATTTTCAGGATTGAAGTTGATATGTCAAAGGTCGGGAATAGAAAGAAATTTTTGAAGAATATATTATGATGTACTTATGATTTTACTTCATGATTTCATTGAATAAAACTCGCGCGTGAATTCAAATATTTAAGTATGGCGCACGGATTCCGAATTGTGGGAGCGGAAAATTCTCCCGGAATTGTACGAGTTACCTTTTTTTTATTCTTGTGCGTCCTGTGATGTCTGTTAGTTCTTCAGCGTCTCATCATTTACTCCCGATTACGCGGTAGATTCACTCGCAGTAGGAAAATGGAGATAGGTATATAAAGATATACCGTGCAATGGAATTCTCATCGGCTATATCTGTTCAAGTTTTTCTATCCCATCCATCAATTCATTTCAAATGACTTTCACAGCGGAGCAAATTACAGAATTCACTCACACTAATGACAAACCATTGGAATTGTCATGATTATTGAGTGGATTATCAGGTGAGCGCGCAAATTGTATGAATAATTGTTCCAAAGTCGATGACAATACGACATAATCTTCAATGCAATTGTACTCATTTTTTAAGTTATCTATTAGAGTGTACATGACCGTCCAGGTTGCCTTTGGATCAATGACATGATATCCAAGAAATCCTGTATTCTGATCAGTCAAATTACAATTGAATGTAGAAATTATTCGTTGTTTGATAGCCTCAATGTCACTGGCAAGTTGCGTTGATGAAAGTTTAATATGAATATTGTAACCAGCGCCAAAACGTTGTTTCAATTGTTCACTTGCACCAACGCAAACGATTTTACCACCGACCATAATAACTAAGCGACTACAAAGCGCTTCGCATTCCTCCATACTATGAGAAGTTAATATTATCGATTGT